>CM071628.1:9849519-10342019 GCA_036419045.1 Scirpophaga incertulas | reverse complement strand
AGCAATGTTAATAATAATTCGTTATTTCGTCGTTCGTACATTACTTTCTCAAAGTTTTATTTTGAGGAACTGTTTTATTTTCAACCATTAAACTTTTCGTCGCCACTTAGAGAAAGGTTTCGCGAAAATTTTTCTATAGGAACATTCTGGAATACGAGCGGTCTGTCGCGAGACACCAATAAAATTGTTTATTGACGGAAACAAATGTTAGAAAATAAAAAGGGAAACCCCATTGGCGGCATCGGCAAGCGCGGGCTATTCCCGCTTAGCATCGGGATTGTTTTTCTTACTCAGTTGGACTTCAGTGCTAGGTAAAATTATTACAGTTCATAACTGTCACCATTGAAGAGCACGAGTTTACCAAAACTACTTTAGGGCAATTAGGTTTTATACGGATTGGTCGCCTTCTTAAACACCTGTGAATTTGTTTGTAGGTGTATGCAAGTAGCCTCATGAAGTTTTCATTCAGCATAGTAGCGTCGAATTAATGTATATATGAAATTCGAGAAACGAAAAGCACACATAGTAAGTTTAACTCTAAGCATCCAGAATCGAAAACAAGTAAATAGATACTCAATAAACATCTTTACATTTAAGCTATTCAGGCGTAGTATGACATGTAGTATTTTTTTTAAATTGTCAAAATTAAATATTTCTGAAATAGCAACAATTAAATATCCTGCAGAATAAATTATATTAATAATTACTCTTATCACAGTTTGTTTCAGGTCAGTATTACTGTTACTGTAATTGTTACTGTAATTTTTGACTCAGTGCACAGTAGCATAGAATCTTGTGTTCAGATTAAACCGATCCAGCGTTGAGATTAAATATGAGTAAACGTACTTATATCAGAATTATTTGACACAGATTTTCCTCGCATTGTATGCTAAAGACGACTAGAGAGTGTATTCTTATTTTCGTTTAAACGTTATTAAATAATATTGTATTATTTTCTAACTACAGTTTTATTTAATCACGCAATCTCTAGAATATGCTAATACGTATGGCTGAAACAATATAATCAAAAGTTTTCCAATTGTTAAAAATTACTTCACTAAATTCGACGTTTAAAAAGACAATTTCTCTCGAGGTAGGTAGTGACTAAGCCATGTCTGGCATTGCAGATGATCTTACCGGTTACTTACCATTAGTTCGGGTATATGTCGCTTCGACCTAAAAAATGGAATTGCTTATCCATTATAAAAATGTCAAGCATTAAACTTGGCAATAGGGAACACGCTGTTGCCTTGTATTCTTGTGAAAATAAGACAGTCATAAAAATAAATTTATAGTCCGCAGTAAATAAAGCGTAACATATTGCGTTTTCAAGCAGTAAAAGATATCACTGCCGCGTAGACGTACACTTACATGGCACCGTTAAATTATCAGAGCGTGGGGCACGTGTGGCAAATGGAAACGTTCAATGTGCAAAACAAAAACAATATCTAGGTCTTAATGTTAGTGATTAGCTTTGGTTGCAGGGTTCCGTACTTCATACGATAAAACGAAACTGTTATAGGATCACAGTCTGTCAAGAACTTTTTTCTCAAGAACACGTGGAGTTAAAAAAGCGAGATTAATATCAAATACTAAGGTCTGCATCCCTTTGTAGCGCTGAAAAAATGTATTATCTAAATCAATGCAATCAAAGATACGGGCTTTTTTGCTCTGTTTTTACTGCATATTTTATCCTTCACAAGGAAATCAAATCTTACAAGGTACTTGCCATTGACCTAAATATACAAAACTTGGCAAAAAGTAATGACCATGTTAAAAAAAAATATTCTAAAAACCTTAAGTTTTAAGTTTGCGTCACAAAAAAATACATTGATCACTTGCCCAGATTTTATCTTTAATAGAAAACTCAAAACGTCTCAGGTTGCTGTTCAAAAATTTTTATTAGCATTCCTATGTTCTATTTGCATACAAACAGTGGTAACTACTTCGAATAGTGCTAGCAGTGCAAACGAAAGGTATTGTATTGTCTCCAGACCTGTCAATTATGGAACGAGTACGCAAATACACCAGCAAACACGAGCGATGACAGCTAATTTTGGACTCATTTGAATTTAATCATTATTATTTAATCATTCATTTTAATAATTTAATCTCTAGTTATTGCGACCAACAACAATAAAATTTTTGCATAAACACTGCACCTTCAGTTCGTTGACACGCGTAAGTCCAATGATTAGGGCATAGCATATGACTCATTTGCCAGAAAAAAATCTGGGATCAGAAGATCTACTTTTGAATCTTATCATTGTTTAAAATCTTATTATTGACTTAACAGTCATATAATATTATTATTCAAAAGTTTTAAATTGTCGCTTTAGAAAGTTTTAATGACTGGTAGTCATCAAGAAACGCCCATGTTTATCGTATATTTGTATGGAAAAAGCAGATAAGAATCACTATGCTATTTCTTTATTTTTACAGTTGTTTATGTTCTCACTATTTCCGAAAATCATTTTGCATGTGTTCACGAAGAATATTGAATAAAAGAAATATTAAATTAAATAAAAGAAATAAAAGAATATTAAATAATAGAATTGAAATAGTTTTAATGCTACAAGTAGTAATTTTCAGTTGTGGTTATTGATTATGAATATAAGAAATAGAAAGAGTTGAAGTAAACGATTAGAAATGAAGGAATGAGTATTGGCCCTTTCAAACATTCCGAGTTTGTTAGAGAAAACTGTCTTAACACATACGATTTAGAAGCTTATTCTACTTGTATTAGTTGGCATTATTATTCTACTGAAGACAAAGAGTTGCAATTACACGTTGCAGTGGATCAATTCAAAAACAAAGGATTCTTTCGGTCTAAAAAATACTGGATGTTGGACCTACAAATAAAAAATAATTTTACATGTACAATAACCAGCATGTTGGTTAATGAAACTTATGGGCATGAAGGAGGTCAATATTAAGCTTAACTTTAGCAATACTACGCCAAGGACACATAACACTGTAGAACCCTTCTCTCCCTTCTCAACTCCTGAATCTTCGGTATTATTCCATTCTAGTATAAGGAAAGTTTACTACTAAGTATAGTAATAGTCGACCGCGTTTGCTCAAAATTGCAAAATTTCTACATGCACTATGCGTGGATCCTGCTCCACAACCATACTCATTTTGTCATTCGCATTTTACATGGGGCAACTCAACGAGTCTTTCAAAGCTTCGTAGGGAGATGATGCACAGCATTCCCCTTGACGTGTCATCTAAACAACTGCAGAAATATGGAAGAGAAATTCAGTTATTCATTTTCAATTAAATTGGCAAGTTCAGGTCATATTAATATTTCATGCTTTTGTGCCCATAAATTAATTGGAGTTATCACGAAACAATTTTATTCATATTTTATCAACTAACACATAACATTTTTCATTTAAAAAGTTTCCTAGAGTTATAACATTCCAAAACTTTATAGCGTAAGTTTCACAAAGAACAAAATTGTCTATAAGAAAATAACAACGTAATTTATATTCTTTTGAAAATCATAAAGGACAGTGTTGTCGAAAAGTTTTTTTTTTGGAATTCGCATGAACTTGTTTATTAAGGGTCGGAAAGAAGGGTCACATAGAAAAGCTGACAGTATGTATAATACAAAGCGAGTTTGCTCTAAATAAAAGTCTCAGTTCATATGAACAGACTTGAAATAAAAAAAATAAATCGTAAGCAAAGTAACATCATAGTTTTAAAGTAACTGTGAAAATAACTTTGTTTATTGTTACGTTTTCACGGTGTAATGGCTGTTCCGATTTAAACGATACGATTTAGACTATTTTTTTGGAAGATAGTTTAATGATGAACATTAATATATTTAAAAGCATGGAAAAAGAGGAAATAGCTAGAAATATATAATGAATATCATATACGTAGTAGCATATAGAACAAAAATTCTAATAACACAATGTGCTTGTATTTTTCTAACCTACGTTATGAATATTCATTATTTTAATTAAATATTTCAAAACTTAAATAAGTAAGAATAAGGTAAGATACTAAAGGTCTATAATGTACTCATAACATGCAACATGTAACCCGTAACGTAACAAGTACATACGTGGTATGCCCGAGTTTAAATCTATCAGCTACTTTGGTATATAATAGCAGAAACAATATATAATTTAATCGTGTAGACGAAGTCGCAATACGTAACTAATAGCTAATAATGATATAACTGGTGAAGTTCCTCTAAACCACAATATTTACACCTATAACTGAATCTACAAATTCTACATAATCCTTCTTAATCAAGTGGAGCTTAAGTTTTCGCGTACTTGAGTCGGATTTCGTATTCCATCCTAATTTCCTAACCTTATTCCTGTACTTAATTATTTTGTGTAGTCTGTCTTGTGGGCGTACAAGTGCTGTTTCATTCACTGTTTTCTGTAAAATTGCCTGTGCGTGATTTTGCCCACAAGCGTATATTTTTCTTATTATTATATTAACAAAAATGAATTTAGATATTCCCCGTGTGTATTTTTTCTCGGAGGTGTATTTGTATAGGGAACTTCAAAAGGTTTTTATTATTTCGAGGACAATTTCGGCTATCGTTATTAACCAAAAACACAGAGTAGATAACCAATTGCCCATTTACTTTCAAACTGTGTTTGAGTAATTGGTTTTAATAATACAAAAACGTGAGATGCATCGATATGTAAATAAGTGAATTGTACTTGACTTACGTTGAAAAATTGCTGCGATGCAGACAATGAAACTGACAACAAAGCTGCGCCGACAATGGCGCTACAAATGGGCAGAAGCCGATTTTGGTTGCAGCCCGCTTCGCAACCGGCGTAATTAAGTGGAAAACTTCGGTGAAGTTCGATGCGACGAGAATTGTTACCCTATAATTTTCGCTATAGGATAGGATAACGTTAATCTTTAAAGACTTTTTAAGCATTAACGCCAAAATAACGTGTTTTTAAATACTTTCTATGTTTATAATGTCATTAACATAACTCTTTATTGGACACCAAACATATGAACATTGAAAAACTACAACAAATAATACAGAACTTATAGATAAACAGCGATTTCTTTCAGGCAATATTCAACGAAGTACACGAGGGGTACACTAGAAAAAATGGGCTATAACTATTTTAAGCTATAATTTTATTAATCTATGTTTTTTAATCGTGTCTTTGACAGTTAAGGTATTAAAAGTAGACACTAGTAGTCCTAATAAATATTCACGCAGGCACAACGAGTATTCTTGTATCTGCCAGCATGATTAGGTAGCAACGTTCATCAATATGTCTATTCGGACAATCAAAGTGGCTGTGCAAGTGACATGCACGTAGTCATCAGCACGCCGCAAGCAGAACTAGGAAATCAGTTTTCGTTACGTAAGTAATAAAGGCGGTCTTAATGTCGACTAGTACAGTGGAATTTGTCTCCCTGTGTACGTTAGAAGTCTACAAAAAATAACTCCGGTATATTCGATTCTAATAATAATAAAATAATATATTGTCTCACAATATAACAAGAGTAAATGATAAAAATATTTTTATAAGCATATAGGCTTGTATTTCAGGACTTCCGGTCGCCCTTATGAATCATTACACACTTTGCTATAACAAGTCCTTAGTATTAACTACAAATAGTAAACAAATTAATAAGGTGAGATAAAACCATAATTAATGCCACACCACTTTTTAAGTTAGACGAAACCAGCTTTGGCTTATCTTAAACTAATACATTTTTTATTAATGGAGAGCACTCAATAATCGAGAATAGAATTTGTAAGAATTCTACACTAGGGCCCTCATCCTACCCATCACCAATATGTACTAAATTACCTAGATATTTAATTATTATATTCAGTTAGAAATTTTAAGAAGCTTGAGACTTTAATAGACACCAGAAAAAAAAACAGTTTATTTTTGCAAAATTAATTGAAAGCCTGTGTGAGCGTCGAAACAACTGAAGCTCAGCACCTGGAAAGCAGTGATTCAGAGTTTTCTTAGGTTAACTATAAATAGTGTTGCTTAAGAAACAGTTTACAATATAAATGCAATATAATTTTAGAGGCAGTACTTTATTTAGCTTGTTTATTTAGAAGGGAACATTACATTTTTTAACAAATATAAAGCAAGTATTGTAATTAATTATAGCAATGTATTATATTGTATATAGTAATCAAAAAACACACCGAACCTAAACCCTTCCTGCTGCTGTCTCACACGTCATTTCCACTTGATTTTTTTGTCTCTTTCTTTGATTATATATTTGACGACCTCCATAGTCGAGTGGATAATACACCGGTTTCAGGTTCGCCATCTCTGAGGTCTCGGTTCGAATCCCGGTGGGGATGTTTGTGTGATGAATGCGAAGCATTTGTACTTAGTCATGGGTGTTGATATATATTTCAATAAAAATATTTATATATGTGTAATATATGTATTTCTATCCGTTACCTAGATCCCATTGCACAAGCCTTATAGAGCTTAGTTTGGACTAGGCTAATTGGTGTAAGTGTACAAAATATTTATTTATTTCTATTATTATTTATATATTCTATGTAATATGTATAAATGTGAGTCCCAAAAACGTATTATCTATCTTATCCAATCTGTGTCCGTACATCGGCACATCTATATATATATAGAGTAATAATATGATCTTAATAATACAGTTTTACCGCTTCCTTTCTTCCAGTAGATATCATAAGAGCCAATTAAGGGAGTTCTATCGCAAATAAATCTCTGTGAAGTGCCCGGACAGTCAGATCGCCCTCTATTACATTGAACTTAATAAAATCTACAAGTATGGAGGTTTATTATACTTCTGCTAATTATTCGGGATTTCTCAGTTCATAGATAATTTTGATGCCGTCTTCTGTGCGGCAGACATATACGTGACAAAGATGGACGTACTTACTTAGAGTTAGACTTAATCCACGCTTTACGTGCTGAGCTTAAAAATACATTGATAAAGTTCATCGTGTATAAATGTGTAATGGTCATATACAGTTCGATAAATTGTCTATTTTTATAATACTACTAATATTTTCTCTCAAATAATCGCCACGTGTTCTGATCTAAAAAGAAATATCCCTTTTTAACTGTACTTAAGCAGAGATTTGAAATTAAGTTTAATTTCAGAATACGCTCTTTAAAATCGTATATACAATATATTGCTGTCGCTTCGCAGCACATGTTGTACTTCCTTTACTGTGTGTATATAGATTACAGCAGGACGCGATACGATAACAACATCGATATATCGAAGTTATGTGGTCAGAGTACAAGGCTGGTAGCTAGAGATGTTGGTCAATAGTGTGTGACCCGTGAAAGGACATAAGATAATTTTTACCACGGTGAAATATCTCCTTCGTGTGAGAACATCTTATAAACACAGCTATAATGATTCTGATATAATTTAATAGGAGGACATGATACAGTTTTTAACACTAGAATTATTTCCTATGTCAATGCAGATGTAACGCCGGCGAAGCCGCAGCGGAATAGGATCATTCTCTAAGCAAGCTGAGTGGCTTTCAGCAATAAGCGAGGCTAGTGTGGAACTAGTTTATATACTCGTATAGGTATCTAAAAATTATCTTAAAAGAGGTGAACTAAATTATCTTTTAGTGAGACCATACCTTTTTAGGCTAAGCTCCATGTCACAGATGACTGCAGCAAAATACATTTTTGTGCCCGCGGTTGAGTGAGGTTTCCAGCTCTGATCAAAGCAATTAATAAAGGTACAAGGTCAGTATCTCATTATGTTTGCTACATAGAATATAACGCTGCCATTCCAGGACTAGTGTGGTTAGCGTCCATAGGATCATTTACCTTCAACCATCAGATGAATTATTTGTTTATTTTTTATTCTTAATGTAAAATATAGAAAGGCGGACTTAATGCCATAAACATTCTCTACCATTCAACCCTAAGGTAGCTTTGAGAAGATGAGGCAGATGTGTAAAAAAACAAACTTTACAAAATCTAAAGAAAGCTTAAAGCGTATTCTTAATACATATATAAATATCTTATAACGAATTAAAAATAGCACGATATGCAATTGTTATTATTTCATTGACACTGACAGCAAAATTTAGACCTTAACATTGTTTCATAAAATAGGATTTAGGTTAATAAAACCATATTGTAGATTTTGAAGTGTCATTTGGTGATTGTCAAATAAATTGTTTACGAGTTTGAACGTGAATCTTGGAATTTGTATTAATTTCCAAATATATTTTACATGTATTCAATATAACAACGTTAAATAAACTTATTTTAGGAAAGGACGTTAATTTGCTACGTTATTAAGCCTTATAATGATTCAGGTGGATTTTCGTCGACTAGGCATCTCCTCAAGGTTGTCGCTGTGATCAGATAGAGTCATCGGGCCATTTAAAACGTAGCAGGGAGAACACGTAGGACTGTGATCAACTGTTTACGTTGTAACTGCCGAATACAGGAGACAGAAATAAAACTGAAATAAATAAGGTAAGATATCTTTATTTGCTAGAGAATAGTAACATTAATTACTAACCTATGTACATATTATTATAACTTAATTATTTATCTATAGTTTATTTGAAATTACCACAGACAAGAATTTAAAAGGTTGTAAGGTATATATCTTGTTTGTATTTAGAGAAGAGAAGTGTTATTTTATACTTTTGCTTAAATGCCATAAATAGTATAAACATAACTTGTTCTGTATCTGATGCGATATTTAATGTTATCGTTTGATTAATAACATGACGACAAATGTTAAAAATTTACAAAAAAATTCAGATATAAATCAAATAAATATAAATAGAAGACACGTATAAATACTAAGAAATAATGATTTTCTTTCCTTACCTACAATCTATTGTGCAAACGCAAGCTACCGTAGAAATCGGGTTGTTTGAATGGAGTGATTCGCAAAATAACATATAATCAGCTTCTCGTGTTGCCTAATTTGGCATATTGTAGCTTTAGCCTTCTTTGTATTTGGCCTTTGAGTTCGGTTATTTACTTTATCGTAGTTCCAACCAGCGAAATGGAACGGATGTGGAAGATATTTCAAATGTTTTCTTTTTTATTCATTCAAGGTTCAGCATCAATGTTGTTGCAAAAATATTATTTAATGTCATTGTATTTTATTTGTATTGTAACTTGAAAAAATAACTTAAATATTGATATTGCTATTGAGGGAGAGAACTCAAAAATAACATATATTATTGTATAATACATAGATAATACAAACTTAAATAGTTATTATTTAATTACCTATGGATGAACACAGCCTACATTTGGAGGTTACCAACGCAATGGAGGTTAGTCTATCTTTGGCGGCCGAATCACTCCAAACGGAATCACATATCCCTACATCTACACTGAAGCTGAAAAACATAACTACTCCAACCCGGAGGGAATCTGTTAAGAAAACATTTCTGTTTTCTAAAAAAAACTTCGTGAAGTAGGAAGACTTAAAAAGAAACATAGAAAGAAGCAAGTATTGGCCATATGTATATATTTCAATAAATACAAATAAGTAACAACAGAAATGAAGAAAAAAGAACTGGAAAGTATGCAAAATGAATTAAGGAAGCTTTAGCACAATAATTCTATGTCATACACATGTAGGACAGGACAAAGATGTACAGTTATTCTAGCAGGGTTAATAAGTAACAAAGCCGGTGACAGTATTATTACAGAAAAAGATATAGAACATAAGAAAATAACAAATATGTCGGCAGGTGACGGTTTCGCATCAATATTAGACATGTCCACTTTATAGGCGGGCACATACAGAATTCACGCTTCAATTACTCTATTTCGTAAAATCACTATCAATCAATCAAATTTAATAGCTCTCTATCGAATATTGATCACAATTTCCACAGAATATTAGGAGATTACGGGGGAACTTCGTATTCGTCTACTTCGTGGTTCGTTGTCCATTAGCCGTAATAATGTGCTTTTTCTACTCTCTTTGAAAAAATCTTTGGTGTTTATTTCCTAACAAAAGTATTGACATATTTTATGATATTATGACATATTTCAGCACAATAAACTTGCTTACAACAATAATGCTTTTTTACCCAAAATTACATTGAAATAAAAAAAACATCCGCGATAACGGTGTAGTGTTTTGTTTATTTAATGATATTTAAACAAAACACTATGGAAGATGAGCATCCGTTCTGTGTATATCGAATATAATAATTCATATATTGTGTCATATGTAGAAATAAAACCATACACTGTAATTGCTACTTCAAATACAAAAATAAATATTATAAGTAATATTTAACAAGATGTTCTTAATATCCGGAGGTTTGAACAGGATTCTAGCATATATTTAAATTACTTTGCAACCTGCATCCAGTAAATTTTTGGTAAACTTTTACTATCTGCTTTTAGAAAACCAGTTTTTATTAAACGTTTTCATAGACTACTTTGAACAACGATCGTATTATTTATAATAAGTAGATGAACTTGGTGTTTTAGCCTCTATAAAGGCAGCTCATAATACAAGTTGCATTCATAATTTTGTATTTTATTTGAATATAACATTCATAAGCATTTACGCTTCAATATCACTTATTTCAGTTACCATATTTATATCTTAATAAAATTTAAATTTAAAACAATTTCGAATCCATCCATCTACCATCCACATCACGAAAATTCCTTATTCAGCTACTAATATGGCTTCATAACCAACTTCATAACAACAACAAGACTTCAATTCATTTTTAATATATAGCATTAAAAAATAGACCAAGTGCAAGTTTGACTCACTTACAATGGGCACAATTATCTATACAATATATTTTTTATGTCCCAGTGTATATATGGCATTAAAAAATAGACCAAGTGCAAGTTTGACTCACTTACAATGGGTACAATTATCTATACAATATATTTTTTATGTCCCAGTGTCTGTCTGAGACTGTGAATATTTGAAGCATTTACCTGTTGCCGATTTTTTTTTCTGTAAAGCAACAAAAAATATAATTGCTGTATTGTATGTAAACGTTTGTTATATGGTAGCCACTCCTAAAATATTTATTTTACTCTACTTTGATATTTGCTTTTATAGCGGAAGTAACAGAAATAAAACATCTAAAAATGTCAATTGTTTAGTTATGAACAGTGATAGATGAGAGATACAGACAGACGGAAGGCCAGTGGTTTCTGTTTTTATCCTTTAGATACGGAATTCTAAAAAATTATACAGACAGTAAGACTATAGCGGGCCGTCGGTGCCGTACTCCCGCACCTCGAAGCTTGGCTCCACGGGAAGGAGGAGGTCACCTACCGATTGATTCAGATACTCACCGGGCACGGCTGCTTCGGTGAGTATCTGTGTCGAATAGGACGGGAGGGATCGACACATTGCCACCACTGTGCGTCCGACCTCGACTCGGCCCAGCACACGCTGGCGGAGTGCCCCGCGTGGGCCTCCGAGCGCCGAGTCTTGGTCGCAGAGATTGGGCGAGATCTGTCTCCGCCGGCATTGATTGCGGCAATGCTGGCGGACGAGGGAGATTGGAGGGCTGTGGCCTCCTTCTGTGAAGCAGTAATGCTCCAGAAGGAGGCCGCCGAGCGGGGTCGGGAGATGGCCGATCCCGCTCGGAGGAGGCGGCGCCGGGCTCGGTAGCACAGCTGCGGTGACCCGGGATGGATCACGCCCCTTCCGTGGCCGGGGGGCGTCGTCGGTGGAGGAGACCGGGGGAGGTAGTGTAGCCACCCCCGAGGAGGGCTCCCCTGTATCGACGGGGGAGCGGAGGCTGGAAGTTCCCGGAAGTAGCTTGGTAAGTTCCCGGGGGCTCCCTTCATGCCTGAGGAAGGCCATCCCTGAGGTTTTAGTGGGTAGGCCTCCCCCTTCTGGAGAGGAGAGCCCCACATAACCGCCGGCTCGCCACAGCCATGCAATTTAATGCATTTTCCTCAGGGAAACAAAAAAAAAAAAGACAGTAAGACTATAAATAGTACACGTTAATTCCTTTACAGACTGCGTGTGTTTATTTAATTCCAGTTAATTGTGAACTTGGTGTGGTACATTAAAAAATAAAAGTTGTGGATTGGAATATACTTAAAGAATTAAAAACGAAATCTGTGCAATAATTCAGAGAAAACCCACATTAAAAATTATATTGCGGATTAGATTCTTAGAAAGCCGCCATATTTAAGTGGCCAGTGTCGGCTACGTAAGTATCGGCCCTTCGTGGAAATACATAACACACCTAGTGACATGCAACTTCTTTGTGTTGTAACAATGACGACCTACTTCACACAGATCATTTATCACACATTTTCTATATTTACCTATAATTGTTCAAATAAATTATCGTATATTTTAAATATTCCAACTTAAAAAAAGGTTTCTAACATAAAATGCAATATTTCATATTGGACATTCGTAATTAATCGAATTAAATGGCCGTAATATTTATTGAAAGTATAACATACACGTTTGGCGTAGCGACAGAGTGGTCGGCAACTAAGTAAGGGGTCGTAGGTTCGATTCCAGCACGGGATTAATATGTTGTATGACCTGCAGATTTGTTTTTGTTTGGGTATATATGCATTTGAGATTTTATATTTATAGCTGCACCCAAGACACAGAATAAAATCAGAGTGTGAAGCGGCGTTTTCTAAAAAAAAAGGTATAAGAATTCCCATTGAAAGAACGAGA
The DNA here is from genome assembly GCA_036419045.1 of Scirpophaga incertulas. Classification (NCBI taxonomy): domain Eukaryota; kingdom Metazoa; phylum Arthropoda; class Insecta; order Lepidoptera; family Crambidae; genus Scirpophaga; species Scirpophaga incertulas. The sequence continues at coordinate 10,329,353 of CM071628.1, read as the reverse complement.
ATAGCGCGAGTGAAGGTACGGAGAGCAATCTAGTTACAAATATAAAGAAAAATTGTGCTTACATATAACATACTCCACAATCTCGCGACGGTTCGTAAAGCGGTCCTTCGATTAAAACTTAACCAATCTCTCGAGTTTACGATTACTGATTTGTCTACTAATCCACATAAAGGGTTACGGTTGATCATCAAACTTTGATAAGCACGGTATTTATTGATCTTCTGAAAGCAATCGCTGTCTTGTTGGAACTAGAAGCGACATATCAGTTTAGTGACAGACATGTACAGGAGTCTCAAACAATTAATTATATTATTAATATCGAATAGACAATAACGTGCGAATGTAACTGACAGTTCTGATTGTCAGAACATTTCTCATATATCTGTTCTGGTATATATATATAATATATATATTATATATATATATATGTAAAATATTTCATATTCGTTGAAAATATACGGATAATAAATTCAAACAATCACTTTCTGTCTCAACTTTGATTCAAAGTAGCTATGCTTAAAATAACCATAGCTGCCGTTAGCTACACTGCCCGTTTTCCGAGAATCACTTCCCCTACAGTGTAATGTATTCATTCTTTCACTTGTTACTGGTCTTTAACATGCACGTTATTTGAACATTTACTGTCTCATTCACTTTTTTAAATTGAAACATAATATTATAAAAAAGAAATACAAATTATATATTGTATATCGGTACAACAATAACTCATTGATTGGTATCGCAGAGATAAAAAACTATGTAAAAACTGATTTTACATAGTTTAGTATCTCTGCCTTCGTAATGATCAAAGAATCTAAAGATCTAAGAAAATATAGTTATTTTTCTACTGCTGTTTCATTACATTTTCAAGACAGTATTATTAATTTCAAAGTTTTCAAATTTTTAACGGTAATGTTTATTCATGTCGTAAAAGAGTATATAACATCCTAAAATATCCCTAAAAAGTTCGAAAATTTGAGAGAAAACACCGTATAGACCAAGAGAATTGTAATATCGTGAAAATCGCAAAAGAAACGTACAAAAGGTAACTTTCGGGGCGGACAAGCGTGTCTCAGTTCAGGAAGTGATATATCAAACATGTCTACCATTGGAACATGTCTACATTTAGCCGGGTGCAAACAGGTAAGAGCACGACGTCGTTCACCTAACCTACGCTATTGTACTTACGTAAAGAGAAAATCTGTCTGTGAAACATTTTCATAAGGATATAAAATCGGATTTTTACGGACTTGTCTGCGAAAAATTGCGGTTAACATGCTTACAGCTTCAAGCAGTTTCAAATATCTTCTTGTTATAATATTTTAAATTTATTGTTTATAAATTACGTTAAATTTCAAATTTAGCGTGCATGTGGTATCCGCTCTTGCAAAGGTTAGTGGCTGTTCACTGAACATTTTGATTAGTATGTTTACCTGGGAAAAATAGTACAACTCCAGGTCTAACTTCCAGATGGCTGATCGGTTGGAAAGCGTTCGGGAAGTTACGAAGCATATTCTTGGCCACCATCCCATATCTACCGCAGTGCTTCAATACGAAAATCTTTGATTCGTGCGTGACGCCACACTTGACTGAACCGTAATAAGGTGACTCACAGTGAGCTTTGTAAAGAGCCTCAAACTCACCCAAACGGCAATGAAAAGGATTATGCACAGAGTTTCTCTATGTGACCAAATCAAAAATTATGAAATCCCTAGAAGAACCAGGATCACCAACATAAAACTTCTCAATAAGGCAAATATAATACATTGCTCGCAGGTCCGATTGTTGTTGGGGTGCAAAAGCATATGCTCTGTCATATACCTACCTCTCGAGGACCTTTTTGCACCGCAGTGTTGCCCCCCCCCCTACCCCTTACGGTGGAGTGACGATTTGTTGAAGATCGCAGGAAGGCGTTGACCGCTAGTAGCATAGGACTGATCGGTGTGTTCATCCATGACTGAAATGATTATAAAAGTAAAAGTAGCAAGTAAGATTATTATGTTAAAAGTCTCTTAATTCAAATGAATACTTACTAACTTTGAACTGCCTAAGGAACCTTCTGACTTCTGGAAGTAGTTTCAAAAGTGTTATTTTTTAATAAAACATTATTTTTTGACATAATTTCTTTCCTATGCTATTTAAAATATTATTGGACCGATCTGTATATTTCATTCTCATATCGTAACATTTATAATATCACTCTCTTTGTCTCTTTGAAGTTGTGACAGCGCTTTTCTTGTTCGTCAGAGATGAATCTCGATATAATTATCGATTTCCCACGCCACATACATCATCCGATGCTGAATCACGACTCATTAATTTGTTACTGACAAAATGTGAAGGAAATTATTTAATGTTAAATTAACTTTCGAATATTGCTTACAAAAAGTTAAATTAATAACAAGTTATATTATTGAGTGACAGGTTGAACGAATGATTGCAAAAGACATATGTAATAGCTAATTTTTAAAGCATACATCAAACATTAATTAAACTTGACTGTTATCGCGCTAGGGGCATATATTCGTGATCAGCTCGTCAAGGAAAACAACATATCCGAGTTTCAGCTGATTCTGCCGTAAACCAGGATTTTTTACGCAATACTTCAGAGCCCCCTAGCGGCGATTTAGTCGTTAACTTTTTCTAAAACTTGTATTTTCGTGATCAGCTCGTCAAGGAGAACAATACTATCGAAAATTTGGAGTCGATCGCCGCTCGCCAAACTGCCATATAAACTGTGCTATGTACTTTGTAGAATTTTTGCAATAATTTTATACCATTAGAACTTATTTTTATAGATATTATTTATCAGTGAAGGGAAGCCACCGACGTTGGCGCATATTGAATGGAATGACAATCTCTTAATCCCTACTTATAAACGGGAATTAAAATTATAAACGGGAAAGTTTGTAAGTATGGATAGATTTTCGTTACTCTTTCACGTAAAAACTACTGAATAGATCTTAATAACACTTTACAATAATATAGCTAATACATCAAAATAACATATAGGCTACAATTTGTAAAGATATTTTGTGAATTGACTAAAATATGATGATATATGTCCTGCGTAGGAGTCTCGAGTATGGTGTTTATTTACAAATGTACGCTTTAATAAAGTTTTGAATTAGGTATTGCTAATACGTCTCAGAGTGTTTTAAGTCAAAGTGAATTAGAAACAGCGAACTTTATAATTTAAAACATACAGCCTCTTTAGTACTCACACAAACTACAGTTGCTAACTCTGTGGCTCTCTATCTTATATAGTGTTCATTGTTCATAAATAAAAATAGTTCTTTTGTGTAAACATTGATGAACAAGGGTATTGTTGATCGCCTCATGTTCAATTTGCCAACACAATAGCCTTCATGAAAGCTAAAACGTATCGGTTACGGTCAACGACATGGTTTCGAATCGGCCCATCATCTAAATCTATATTGATATATATTTAATTGATATTGATAAATATATACATAAACATGAATTAGATGTCACATATATCTACGTCTGTGCTTAAATTTCGAATACCCCAGTTAATTTGAAAAATTATTTTATTTTGTATACCCCATTGTAAAGATATATAAAAAAAGTCCTATTAAATCTCATAACATAAATATAATATGGGTCAAGGAACTCGCTACTTTTATTATTGATTGCCTATTAGGCGGAACGAAGTTTGCCGAGAAAGCTAATTTAAATATATAGTTTTTAGGGAACCTTTTGAAATGACTTTTAAAAGGATAACTGACCTTTAAAAGGCTCTTCAAAGGGCAATGTTGTAGTAGAAAACGACTTAAAGAAATTCGGATTTTTCTCATTTCTTTACCGATTACATCAGATAATGTTCCAAATCACATACACTTACTCAATTACAATGCCTTTGGACGAGCACCGTTTGTCCAAAAGCAATGTAAGAGAGCTTAGTAAAGTTAGTTTAGATTAAAGTTATAGTTCTATAAACAAGGACGATATTCAGAAATTGAAATATTTGTGATGGAGATTTAGATTGTATGATCTGTGAAATTATCATTGCTATAATGTATATTAATTATATTGTTAGCGTAACACCGCTGTCACATGATGCGTCCCTTCCAATCAAATCGGAAAGCTCTTATGGCCAACAACCAGGCTGAGTTTAGTTGGTAGCTCATCCCAGTCGAGCCACCACGATCGATTTAGAGTCCGATGTGATCGCCGTGGCACTTGATTGCGGTGGTATCAATGAGAATTCTCATACTCTTCTCTCCAGAGGGAAAAAAACTGTGGCGTGTTCTTTTTTCGTCCCCATCGTCGTACCGCTCACTGCATGTATTGTACTTCGCGATTCATTTATTGTATGTATATTTACTTACTGTATTATAATATTGTTCATTATAAGTTCATTCAATTTTCCTTATATAACAAATTAAATTAAAATTTTGAATTCATTTTGCAAAAGTCAATTTCAACTAGATAAAACTAGCTTAATTAAAATCGAATGACACATATATACTATGATACATATATATGATGATACACATATATACATATATACGAATGACACATATAAGCGTATTTAGTTATTATACAAACAAACAGTAAAAACATTCGTAAAAAATATTACTAATAAATCACTCGTATCTCTCTATTATATTTTACCTCACCTTTATATTTTACACTATTCTAATCAATAAAGTATCACAAATTATTCCTTAAAAAATATTTAGTCGAAAAATAAAAAGCGATATTAAAACTATGTCTATATTATTATTATTGTCGCTATATAGAATTATATTTTGTAAGTGGGTATGGATGGCGAAATCGAAAACTAAGAGAAATAGCAAAAAGTACCCGAAGGAGTCTCAGGCGAGATTTATTTATTTATTACAGTACTGCTACATGATACATATTAAAAGTACAAAAAAGTAACTTATACAAAATGTTCTGATATGCATCACCATAACAGCTGAATATGAAAACTGAATTATCGGATTTTTGAAAAATCTATATTTATAGCAGGGAGTCGATCCCGTTAATTATGACAAAAACACACTGTATCAATAAATTAATCGGTTATCGATAATAAAGAACAAAATTCATAAATAAATAAATATATATAAATATATACCTATATATATATATATATATATATATATATATATATATATTCACTTATATACTTATTTATATACAATTATAATGTATTATAATGCTATATAATAGTCGGATTATGGTTATAATCAGGTTAGATTTATAACTATGACTGTTAGTGTTAGTAACTAGTATAATTATTACTGTTAAAAATATGCATACAAATCGTTATTTAGTTAGTTATCTAACGAAGTTTCGCTCCTTCTTATCTTAAGAAGGCGCTACGAATAAATGAAGGCGTCACAAATTAAAATAAGAATTATTAATTACTGCTTAAATATAGGTTATCTTTACGATTTACACTTCATTTAAGTATTCAAACTCAGGACTTTGACAAAAACTGTCATCAAAGGAATAACTTTACGCCTGCTCATTGAATAAATTATAAATTGTTTTTAATTCTACCGGCTAAGTCGTTTTGATTCGTTCGTTCCGCGTAATCTTAAAAACCTCTAACGTAATTAATGTTCGGTAACTGAGTAGGAAGCCTTTAATGACTTTTCCGTTTAAAAATTGTTGATTTAAGGAATTTTTTTGTCAATAGAATTAATTTACAAGGACAGTTATCGAGTCACCACTGGGTGACCCGGTAATTTTTTATTTCCATTTAATGGTACGTGATTAAAAATAAGGTATTTTAATACTAAACGATACTATAATGAGATCCGAAGAACAAATTGCGGCATTTAAGATATATTCTGGATAAACTTATCACTTTATAAGTTGAGACAGCTTTTATGTCACTAGTGATAGCGGCGGTTTTAGTAGTCCAAATGTAAAGTATGACGAGTCGCATATTTTAGAGGATTCGCTTTGAAGGATTTAATTACACTTATTAGATATGTATAATTATACGCGTAGATAATCAGTTATTTAATATATAACTAATCTGTAAAAGTGTTCTCAATCAGTGTTTGGTTGTGGCTCGAAAGTGCTAGTAGCCAAGCCATAAAATCAGTATCTAGTTTTTATAGGAAGTTACTCATAATGTTTCAATTAAACTGATATTTGTAATATCGTACTTTATAATGTATTTACATAAAATAAAATACTAATCACAATTTAAGATAATATAGATAATTATGTCCTATATCTGTAAATGTTTTAGAAACTAGAAAGTATTAAACTGACTATCACTTGAGAGTAACCGAGGTGTAATGATAAATGCAGGCGACCATGTGGGCATTCCGTTGTTTGGTGCCTCTTGTGATTACCTAAATATATATAAGTGACGAATTATAAGTGTGGATAATTCCAAATAAAAGTAATTATAGTACACCGTGTTTTAATAGCATAAACCTAGTTATTACACTTAACATTTGTTCAGATATTTATTTATTTAGAAGTGATGCGTCTTTCAAGGAAAAATGTGTTTGGTCTCTAGTTTACCACATACAAATATTAAGGGTATAGGTTAATAAACAGATATTTATGAATTCCACACTATAACTTTAAATAGACCAATATACGAATTAGTTACAATTTCATCATCACTGAACACTAAAATTCGATATATCATTGTCGTTGATACGATACGTCCTACTCTAACTTACATGCACACGATTACATTAGAGTAAGACGTATGACGATATCCAGAACCTCATCATAATAATGTCACCACATCAACAAACGATATATCGTTAATTTATTTAAGTTTTTATCATTTGAGTATTTATAAGTAATACCTCATATTTTAATATACCAACGCACCATTGGAATTGGAAGATTCAGGGTGCCCGAGGTTGTTCTTGTCAGAACTGTATTTTGTTTTTACAATTTCATGTGTACATTTATCTGACGTTCCTGCGGTAAAGGAAAACATTGTGAATCAACCTTCATATATCTGCGAAGAATTCAAGGATTTGTGTAATCAACCAATACGCAGAGGGCCAGCATGGTTTAAAAAAGATAAATCGCCCTAACACAGGATAAACTATAGTCCCTCAGTGGGCACGTATATAAGCTGGGATGATGATGGGCATCGGTTACGAGAAATTTGAAGCGAATCAATGTTACTTATGAGTTACGTATATTATAATATTAAATGAGCAGCAAAAGTGGTAACGTTGTTATTTCATAGCAAATTTATAGATAATATATAAATATACATTATATTGTAAATATATGAAACGTGAGTTTCATCAAAATTTTTCTGTCTTTATTCTACCCTTAAGTGGGGTTAAAATAATTAGTTTTAACCGACTTCAAAAAAGATAAGGTTGTTGATTTCAACGCTGTTTTTTTTTGTATGTTTGTTACGCGATTATTCAACGAATTTCTATTGCAATATGTCTTTTTAACTTTAAAGGTGATATTAAGAGGTATTCCTAGACAAATTTTATGGAAATCGATTTGGAGGATATAAAAAAAATCTTCTTTTTCTTGCCCTGTTCCCAATTTTATATGGGGTCAGCGCCACATGTCTTCCTCTTTCACTCTCCTCTGTCACTCGCCACTCCGACATTGACTCCCTTCTTCAATATATCAATCAACATTCACACAATCCATCCATCGTTTACCAATCTTTTTCATCATCGCCTTTTAAGAATCTTCCTTTGAAATAAATAAAATATGATTGTTTTCCTGTTGATCTGTTTTTCTGTTTTTCATCTATTTTTCGATATTACACTTTATTTCTTTACTCGTCTTGTAATCCATACATACTCGTACCATCTTCGTTTATCCTCTTACTTTATTTTTATTTACATTCGTTCTCAAAACTCTTCTTGTGACAAGTGTTAAATCCCTCCACGTGACATACCTATACTTAGCTACCCTATTACTTCTCACTATGATCAAACTATCCTGTCACTGGTGTTATATTAAAGTTAAATCAAGACAATAATAATTTTAGGGTTAAATAAAATTACTCTCTCTATAATTGAAGTATTTGAAAAATGTTAATAGTATATTACAAGATTAACCGCAATCACCTTACCTAACTTATTTACAAATATAAATAAATAATACTTAATCCTTGGAACTGTTTATTAAAATTATTAATAATTTTAGCTTGCATTTTAACAATTAAAACATAATGATTATTACCGTATTAATAAATAATTATAGTCTGTCAGTATTCTGTTTTGTATTAACAAAAAATACGGTTTCGCGACCCAAAACGTAGACAAGAAACGTCCCGTGTACGTAATTTCTAGCGAATTTACATCTTAATTGGTATCCTTGGCGACTTTTATTTTTATAGAACGGGCCAGCCCTGCAGGCCACAAAAGTTATTCAAATTAGTTTCACAGATTTCTCTACATAACATGGCGGGGATTATTAATATTCATAGTGTTATAAACCTTGCGGTTTCGGAATAACGTTTATCCTGGCAACTAAAAAAAAAACTAATTTACAATTATCTACTTGGGCGATCTCCGCGTATAATTTGTACAATGCTACGGCAATCATGTTAACATTAAAAAATTCGTTCAAACATGAGTCGGACTCACCTACCGAAGGTTTCACACAAAAGTACCCTATATATTTTGATTCCGGAGAGGCCTACCAACCCTTGCGGCTCGAAGACTGTTTAGTCCCAAGAGCACTGTTCTTCGGTCTATTTTGCACCTTGATTCGACTGTGAATTTCACAATTTCCGAAAAACTGTGAGCATAGTACTCTCCATTGCTCCTTAGGTTCTTTCTTCGCGTATTGTAAATAGTCAGATGTAATTGTCCATGCCATCATTAGCAATGAGCACGAATCAAGACTTTTGTAATGAGATTATACTAATAGAATGCTACAGAAGATACTAAATTCTTAGCGGATAAGTTTATGAATTTTTTACAAAAAGATTTGTTCGAAGATCATAATCGATCAATATGTTTATATACTTCTGAATTTATTTAGTTAAAATGGTAAAGTATAAAGAGGATTTTTTAAGTCATTAATTTTTTTTTTGTATCATAATTTTTAAACGGGATTTATGCTCGAATCATTACTAGTTGAAATCCATCGTTAAGCTGAGGCAGAGGAACACAGGTGTGTCTAGCATATACTGTACTATTCTCCTTATTGATTCTTATCAATATATTATTTTCAGATAAATAATTTTTACTTTTGTGTCTGGCCTTTGTAGAAAAAAATGTATGTATATTTCTATCTTTATTTTCTATAAGTGATAGATTATTCATTAAGGTTGTATTAGCAGTTGACAAATATACCGCTATATAAAACAAGATTGTTTTAGTGGTTTTAACACTTAACCGAGTCTCGCCTTAGAAGGAAATTGTACTTCATTAAATGATTATCAGAATTTATTGTTCATGTTATTTCATACATTATTTTAGCTTGATACAGCATTGTCCAAAGTGTTCAAGCAAGATTTTTAGGCTACCTATAGGGAAATAGAGAACTGGGTTCATTGGGCGGCCGCGTTCGAAAGACTAACGTACAACTTCTCATCCGGTCTTTACCCAGATCATGTGCGATAGTACATTAAAAAGTTATAGTATTATGACGACATCATGATAATATGAAACTTTAAAACAAGTACAAATTTTTGCATGTAATTGTAGGTTTTTGCATACTGATCAAACGGGTTGATATAGTTTTTTTGTTTCGAAATGCTCGTCTCTTTGCACGTATAAATTTCATGTCAGATTATCTTAAAGAAAGGTAGCGGCATACAAGGTTATTAATACTTCGATTGTATTGTGTTCATTTATTTGTACGTTACATAATAATAATACCATCTTCATCGTCGTAAAGATATCAAGCAATACAAACACATCAAACAGGAAACAGCCACCACAATAACTCGGCTCCAGATTTATATCACGGGAGTCAATGGCGCGACGGAAAAGTTCCAAGCTTTTTTCCAATCGTATATTTTTCTTCGAAAAATGAGTTTTCCCCGTTTGACCGAGCGGCATTTTTCAAATTGTCGATAAACATTCGGCTCATTGAGACATAGTGATTTATAGCTTGGCGGAACTTTGGCTACGTGAGTCGACTCATAACCGTTTTCAGCTAATCAAAATTTACTGGTGTTATCTCCTCTAGTCGCCCGAGATTTATGCTATAATATTAGTCACTCCGCCTTTATGATAGCAAACATTGGCGGACTATTCCTTGACTCATTCAACATTTCGGTAGTCTATATTGAATCTCTGATGCTTTTTCAATGATGTCCAAATCCGATTAGTACAAAACTGCCCGCATAATTAATTTATCGCTTCGTCTGTCTGTTATCACCTATTGAACTTTTCACAAAAGTTGCGGTTCTCGATATTCCACTGGTTATGGTTCTGATAAAAATATCAGACCTTTTGGATCATACTCAAACTTATATTGATTTTCAATGAAATGTTTGTTTAGAATTGTTCTGGAAAACATTTTACCATTTTAAATGAAAATCGTCGGATATGAGACGTTACCCGTATGATTCAACCTGCCCTAAGTATGCGGAGTCCCTCTTCATAACACCACTTTAATTTAAAGTCGCGCTCTGCACAAGTCAACTTTAATGGAATTTAATTTCAACTTTTCCTTGTCCGTTCTCATAACTCATCTGAATGTTGGATAAATCACCATACCCTAATTTAATTGTGCAAGAGCACCGCTAACTACGTTCAATTTTATATCTACCAAATCAAGATTTTCATGATTCTGCACTTTTAGTTGTTAGATGTGTTATGTGTATAGATTAATTAGTATAAATACGAAAAATAAAACTATTTTCTGATTAACAATAGACATAAAATGTTAAAAAGGACATTTATGCAAAGTTATCGATGTTATTTGATACCTTAAATATGCAAATATCCATTAAATATGCATTCGCAACGCAAAAACTTTATTATAAATCTAATAGCACTGCAGAAAATTATTAAAATTGCTGTATTGTCTAGTATAGGTATATACATCTGTTGTTTCTTTCAAATTGTTTTTATTGTGTTTCTTTTAAGTTAATGCTGTTGGTGTCTTTAATAATTATAAATATGATATAATTAATAAATATGAAACAAATCATACAAAAAAATAATTCTTTGGTTTCACTTGTCAACCTTTCTGTCAGTCTTGTTTTTCACACAACTATGTTCCTTTTTTTTTTGTTCCCCGGAGGAAAATGCATTAAGTTGCATACTCCGGCTGTGGCGAACCGGCGGTTATGTGGGGCTCTCCTCCCCAGAAGGGGGAGGCCTACGCACTAAAAACCTCAGGGATGGCCTTCCTCAGGCATGTAGGGAGCCCCCGGGAACACCAAGCTACTTCCGGGAACCACCAGCCTCCGCTCCCCCGCCGATACAGGGGAGCCCTCCCCGGGGGAGGCTACAGTACCTCCCCCGATCTCCACCACCGACGACGCCCCCTGGCCACGAAGGGGCGTGGTCCCTCCCGGGTCGCCGTATCCGAGGGCGCGATTTCCTCGCGCCCGCCGGCGACCTGCGGCGGCGCCGCAGCTGTGCTACCGAGCCCGGCGCCGCGCCGCCTCCTTCGAGCGGGATCGGCCATCTCCCGACCCCGCTCGGCGGCCTCCTTCTGGAGCATCACTGCTTCACAGAAGGAGGCTACAACCCTCCAACCCTCGTCCGTCAGCATTGCCGCAATCAATGCCGGCGGAGACAGATACAACTTTGTTCTTAACGTGAACAAGCTTTCTTTTTTTTCGTTTATGGAAATGCAGCCTTTTTTTTATTATTTTACAAATAAATAAGTTTATATTTTACAAGAATATTGGCAACCAATAGCTATGCAAATTTGATAATTACGATTTTCTTATACAAACTGTTAAGCTCCATTGTTACATCAAATCAAATTCAAATTCAAATTCAAATTCAAAATCATTTATTCAGTCTGGGCTGTTACAAGCACTTGTGAATGTCGAAAAGCTACGCCATCGGTTCGCAAATCTACGGCGGGAGACCTTGTACTGAGAAGAACCGGCAAGAAACTCAGCAAGGGCTGTTTTTTTTTCCCTGTATTAAATAGATACAGAGTCGTCAATTTGGAAAATGACTTCAATATTGATAATTCATGAAGTCACTTTCCATTACATAGTATAATTAATAAAAAAATATTTAGAAAACATGCCTATATTAGGAATGCCGTGTCATACAGATTTAAAAGAATATATTAAAGTTAAATTAAAATTATAATAAATACGAGTAGTACCCGGTATAGCAAAGAGCAGACTCATCTCCGCTGGCAGCACCCGTTCACGAGCATGACGCATGAACCAGCCATCGCTTCGCTCAACCATGTTTTAGGGAACGTAACGACCCGCCTCACACGACACTGCCGAAGAGATTTTAATGAGAGTATGACTACCCTTAAGCCACAGAATGATACAAATTACCAAAAACAGGTACCCGTGTAAATTAGCACAACTAAAAAAAAAAAAAATCAACCGCAGGACACGCGCATACAATCATTTAAAAACTAGCAATAATGTATTATACAAGTAACAAAAGGTTATTATAATAGGTACAGTTAAATATACATGTTATTATATTACACAGTTACCTAAGAATTTATTAACAATTTGTTTATTTCAACGAGCGAGGGTTTTTTAGTCCCAGACACTTCGATCATCCAAGTAATCCTGGACTCGATAATATCCTTTGCTCATCAAAGTTTTTTTTACTCGAGTTTTAAGTTTATTAAAAGGTAGATTAACAATACTGTGTGGTAACTTGTTATAAAAAATTATACATTTCCCCAGAATGAGTTTTGTGTTTTACGTAATCTAAAATTTGGAACAGCAAGCTTATTTTTATTTCTTGTATTTAATTTATGAACATCGCTATTCTTAATGAAATTATTGTAATATTTGTGTACATAGATTATATTTTCATAGATGTATGCCCCGCCAATGTTAAAATGTTAATTTCTTTAAACTTATCCCTAAGGGAATCCCTTGGTCTTAAATTATATATAGCTCTAATTGCTCTTTTCTGTAGTATAAAAATACTTTCAATGGTGGCAGCTGATCCCCATAACAAAATGCCATAAGACATTACACTATGAAAATAACTAAAGTAAACTAACCTTGCTGTTTCAACATCAGCTAGAAGCCTTATTTTTTTAACAGCATACGCAGCTGAGCTAAGTCTGCTTGACAGAGCATCAATATGGGTATACCATTGTAATCTGGAATCTAAGTGTATGCCTAAAAACTTAGTACTCTCAACAAGAGATACCACTTCACCATTAATATTTAAGGGTGTATTAACCTGCCTTACATTTGGTATAGAAAACTTAATAAATTTGGTTTTTCTCGAATTTAATGAAAGATTATTTAATGTAAACCATTGTAGAACTTGTGATAGAGCTCTATTTACCTCGTCCGAACAATTGCTGCCTCTGTCAACTTTAAAAACAAGAGAAGTATCATCGGCAAATAGCACTGTTTCACATAAAGTGCTTGTATAGTAAGGAAGGTCGTTAATATATATTAAAAATAGTAAAGGACCTAATATTGATCCCTGAGGCACGCCCATAACTAGTGAAGTTCCAGCAGATTCAGTTTTATTAATAACAACTTTTTGTATTCGATCCGACAAGTATGACTTAATAAGGCCGAGTGATTTGATAGAGACACCATAATGCCCTAATTTCTCATTAATGTGTCGTGACTTACGCAATCAAATGCTTTAGAAAGGTCACAGAAAATACCTATTGCGTCTTGTCTGCCCTCCCAAGTTTCAAAAATGTGTTTTAAAAGTGAAATTCCAGCGTCTGTAGTGGATTTACCCTTGGTAAAACCATATTGGTTGCAATGAAATAACTTGTTAAGGGTAAAATAAGATGATAGCTGATTATAAATAATCTTTTCAAAGATTTTGCTCAAGGCTGGTAATATAGAAATGGGTCTAATGTAGGCGAACATCCCGCAAACTTTTATGTTTATCAGTTTTCTAAATTTCGGTGAATCTAATAATTTGCTTTAAAACATCAAAATATTGCTTCTACGGCGCAAAAAGCTAAGATTTCAATTCATGTCACACATCTTAAGTCACGCATTGATCCAATACCTCTCGCCAATAGACACATTTGCAGTGCTATTTCTGTAAATTGAAAAAATATACGGCAACACAACCGAAAATTGGGTCGCGCACAAGATTTATGTGACGGATCCGAAGGAATTCGCAAAGAAAACCCGGTGATCCAATTAGTGGCGTCCTCCCCGCGGGGGCTACGCAACACTTGAAGCCCAAAATCATATTTCGTATATTGTCTGTAACAATCAGTCTGTATATTTCTTTGAAGATAGACAACACATGGAATAAACTATCCTAGGAAATATGCTAGCAATTATCCGAGGTAAATAAAAGTATGAAGTAAGTGCATTGTACTAATAAAGTTTTGAGCAGGAGGACAGTTCTAAAGTTTGAAGCGGAAATTAACAGGAAAATAGCTTTGAATCAATACTAATAGTATTGTTACGAGCTGGGGTCAGTAAATTAAACGGCGGTCTACCAAAACACTGAACTTTTATTAATTAGTACACTAACTTCACTGAAAGCACTGAAAGTCGCTTCTTAGTTCTCCAATATCACTTAGATGTTTTCGCACTGTATCGCAAAACAATAATAATTCCCGGCGGCCGGACACAGCCTTATATAGTCCCCTAAGATACTTGCCACTCTTGCCAGAACATTCGCGGACACACTCGAATGTGTAGTCCAATACGTCGCGCGTTCGAGACGTTTCGAGTATAACTGTCTCGATACTCGAATATTCTCGATACACAATACTCGAATATTCCGTACTATCTTTCTCGAATATTCTGTGTTTGTCTATCTCTTTCTAATGATGTTTTCTCATTCTAATACTTCTCGAATGTTCTAACTATCTCTGTCTCTTTCTACTATTGCTATCTCTTTCACTCCTATTGAAATTTATGTCCTTTTACTGAAGTAGGCTTAATGGCTCATAAGGGGTCCTGAAAACGCCTGAAAACGGGTTTTCAGGTTATTGCGGCATTGGATAGAGGGTAGCCTGAAACGTACTGAAAACATGTTTCAGGCGCCTGAAAACTACTGTAACTTGGGTGTAATTTAGATTTTTTAGTATGTGAAAGAGCTACTTCTGAAACGGCCTGAAACGACGTTTCAGCCTGCTGAAAACGTTTCTAAGTCACAGAAAATCACTTTTGAAGTTGTACTAAGCCACCGGCGTAACACTACCCCCTCCTAAGACATGCTCGTCCCGAGCATCATTATTTCCGTGGTATTTCGCCAGTCGGTCAACGTGAACAATCTTACAGGGACTACGTGCATTCCGCTGTATCCGGTACGTGACGTCGTTGATCCTCTTCAAAACTCGATAGGGTCCTTCCCATTTGGCTTGAAGCTTCGGAGATTTCCCTTTACTGCGGACTGGATTATGTAGCCACACCAACGAACCCTCTTCAAAGCCCTTGTTGTTTACATTTCGGTCGTAGCGGGTTTTCATCTTCTCAGACATCTGTTGGCTTGATTGTCTGACTTGCTCGTGTACGTCGTTCAACTTGTTGCGTAAATCATTCGCGTACTCGGTTATATTCCGCGGGGCGTCAGGTGGAATTCCAGTAAGTAGATCCGCAGGCAACCGTAGTTCCTACCAAAGTTTGCAAATGCTGGTGTCACCGAAGTACTTTCATGGACTGCGCTTCGATATGACATCAGGAATGGTTGGATGTGCTTGTCCCAATCCTTTTGCCTGTTTGACACAACCTTTGCAAGATACCTCTCCAATGTTTGGTTAAATCGTTCCACCATTCCATCAGATTGCGGATGGTAAGAAGTGGTCCTCGTTTTATGGGTACCCATAACTCGACACATCTCTTGAAATATTTGAGACTCAAAATTTCTTCCCTGATCACTATGAATTTCCAAGGGTACTCCAAAACGGCAGAAGACTTCATGGACTAATTTATCCGCAACTGTTGAAGCCTCTTGGTTAGGAATAGCGAAGACTTCCGGCCACTTAGTGAAATAATCCATCACAACCATGAAGTACTTGTTTCCGCATTCACTTTCCGGAAATGGTCCCGCAACGTCTATGGCAATCCTTTCCCATGGTGCACCAACGTTATACAGTTTCAATGCACCTCTGCTGCGTGTATGAGGTCCCTTTACTGCAGCACAACTAGTACACTTGCGGCACCAATCTTCAACATCGTCACGGCAATTTATCCAGTAAAATCGTTCTCTTATTTTCAACAGAGTTCTCGTCACTCCCATATGACCTCCGAACATCCGTTATGGTACAGCTGTAGAACATCCGGTATCTTGGCTTTGGGTACAACCATTTGTAGATGACAACGGTCTCCTCGAGCGTTTTCCCATTTGCGGCACAAGACTTCATCTTGGATAACCAGGCTGTCCCATTGAGCCCAATAGCTCTTCGTGATGGAACTCATCGACGCAATATCACTCCAGGCAGGTTTAGGAGTACCGGCTTTGATCCATTCGAGAATCGGTTTGATGTCTACATCATACTGCTGAGCGTGCTGAAAGGTTTCTTTCCATTCATTGCTAAGATCCGTGTTTAGCATTCTCACAGGTAGGTCTGCTTTTGCTCTTGTTTTACGCAGTGCTTGCAGTCTTCAGAGCAAGGTCTTCTTGACAAAGCATCTGCATTACCATGAGATCTTCCACTGCGATGTTCAATCACGAAGTCATATTCTTGAAGTAACTCGATCCATCTCGCAACTTGTCCTTCGGGATTCTTGAATTGTAATAGCCACTTCAATGCAGCATGGTCAGTACGCAGATGGAATTTTCGACCAAGCAAATATTTGTTGAAATGCTGCAATGTTTTCACCACTGCCAGTAATTCTCTTCTCGTGACACAGTAATTTCTCTCAGGTTTGGACAAAGATTTGCTGAAGTATGCTATAACAACTTCGCGATCTCCTTTCCGTTGCGACAATACACCACCTAGCCCAGTATCACTTGCGTCTGTATCCACTATGAATTCATTTTCATTATCAGGATACCCCAGAATAGGTGTGTTACACAGGATGTCGTTTCAGTGCTTGAAATGCGACGTCACAGTTTTCATCCCAGCAAAAACTTCTCTTTTCTTCCGTGAGTTTATGAAGAGGCTTGGCAATGTCGGCAAAGTTCTTCACAAATCGCCGGTAGTAGGAACACAAACCCAAAAATGCTCTTACTTGTGTCTTGTCTCTCGGAACTGGCCAATCCTTTACGGCGATGATCTTCTGCGGATCTGTCTGGACACCCGCTTCCGAAACCACGTATCCTAGGAAGCTTACTTGTCGTTTGAAGAAGGAACACTTTTTAGGGCTTAACTTCAGGTTGGCGCTTCGAATTTTTGATAGCACCCGTTCTAGATTCTGAAGGTGTTCTTCAAACGTACGGCCCACGATGATGATGTCATCCAAATAGACCAGACAGGCTTCTCCAATCAATCCGCTGAGTACCAGCTCCATCAGCCTTTCGAAAGTCGCCGGTGCATTACACAGCCCGAACGGCATCACTTTGAACTGCCATAGTCCCTTTCCAGTAGAAAATGCAGTCTTCTCCTTGTCCTTAGGGTCAATTTCTACTTGCCAGTAGCCACTTTTTAAATCTAACGTGCTGAACCACTTCACTCCGGTAAGCATATCCAGCGTGTCATCAATCCTGGGTAATGGATAGCTGTCCTTCTTTGTGATGTCGTTCAGGCGGCGGTAGTCAACACAAAAACGCATGCTGCCATCCTTTTTCCTTACAAGCACCACGGGTGAAGACCATGGGCTGGACGAAGGCTCTATAACACCTTCCTTCACCATTCCTTCAATCATGGTCTCCACTTCCTTTTCCCGTGCTATCGGTAGTCTTCTTGGTCGCTGGCGGATAGGCAATTCGTTCCCAGTGTTAATTCTGTGTTGAACTAAACTCGTCTTCCCAATGTCCTCGTCGTTAGTAGAGAAAACATCAGCGTACTTGAGTAACATCTTCTTAGCCTTGTCTATCTGTTCCTTAGACAAAACGTCTCGACAGTCTTCCAAAAGTTTTGACACGCTGATTCCTTCATTTTTGTTGACATTTGTATGAGTCGTGTCTTGACAACGACGCAACCAGTCTACCTCCTCACTCGTACCAAGTAACATTCCCTTTTCGATCACGTGTTCTTTATCGTCAAGATTCAGTACACGAACTGCTGCAAAGCCAGTGGTTCTTACCAGAGTTCGTGCCATCTTCCATGGCTGGTCATGATCTAATCTTTCAATGAGTACACATCGATGTATCTTCCCAGAATTGTAAGGGAGACTAACCGGCACAATGGTTTCTGATTTTGGGGGTAGAGCGGTTTTCTTTAAGCTATACACTTTCCCCGGTGTGGCTCCTTCCATGAACAATTCTTCTCGTCCACAACTCATAATTCCTTGCTTGACGTCGATCTCACAACCATTCTTCCTCATAAAGTCTAGTCCGAGAATGCAGTCATCGACAATATCAGCCACAATGACGTTGTGCAGGTAAACTTGATTACCCAACTTCAACTCCACCTTCTGTTCGCCTCGGACGGGTATGTGCTGACCGGTGGCGGTTACTAAATTTAATCGCTCCAGGCTGTTGTTTCTGAAGTCCCTCAGAAACCGATTCGCAAGTTGGGAACTGACAACCGTGCGAGAAGCTCCGGTATCGATTGTCAGCTTACATGGCCTTCCGTTAACCTCGCCATTGATGATCAGGCTGTTCCCATCGTGGGCTTGTGAGATCGAAATCCTTGGGGCTCTGCGAACACCAGCCAGCACTCGCCCCGCAGTCCTGGCGTTTACTCGTTTCCCTGCTGTTGTTGGACAGCGCTATTAGCTGCCCTGTTCTCCTGAGGCCCATCTTTATCAATCCCTGAGCTACGCTTAGGACAACTTGATCGGAGGTGTCCCTTTTCGCCACAAGTGTAGCATCTAGGGCTGTATCCCTTGAAGCGGTCACGCACAGGTGTTGCAACTACCTCCCTGACACGGTGAGACCGATGGTCTTGCCTCACAGCTTCCACTTCTAGAGCATGGGCCAGGGCGTCTTTAAGGGTTTCGTGGTGCCCGAGTCTCACAGCAGCTCTCACTTCGAGGTCCCGAATGCCGTCGACAAAAGCCTGTACAAGGTTGCCCACAATTAACGTCGGTGCGGACTGGTACGCTTTACGTACCAGTTTTTCTACCTCTAGGGCCCATTGTTGCAGGTTTTCACCAACACGCTGAACCCGATCTTTTAGCTGGGCCCGAAACACATGTTCAAGGTGTGCGTCGCCGTATCTTGCCTCAAGCGCTTCCAATAGTTCCTCGTAGCTCACCTTCTTGTCAAGAGCTTCGAGGACTGTCAAGGCTTGATCTCGGAGGCCTAGCTTGAGTGCGGTCATGGCCTGGGCTTTAGTCCACCCATTTGCCTCCATTACAGCCTCAAACTGTATTTTATAGGCTGACCACGAGGAACTCCCATCAAAAGGTGGCACTTTGAATCCTCGCACCGAAGGAGCGGCACTGACGATAGTGGCTGTCCCATCTCCGACCTTCAGATTACCCAAAGCCTTCTTGACATCGGCAATCTCAGATTCAGCTTCGGTGAGACGGTTCTCGTGTTGCAGAACCTTATCTTCAATCACTTTGACCTTATTGCCGAAAGTCGCTTGGAGATCTTTGATCAGGACCATTTGTTCATCTTGGCCGAGCTGCAGTTGTTCCTCAAAAGGCGAGTCTGCTCCTCCTGACGGCGGGCCTGCTCTTCCTTATCGCGCTGCAACTGCTCTTCCAGACGGCGTGCCTGCTCCTCCTGACGGCGGGCCTGCTCCTCCTGACGGCGGGCCTGCTCCTCCTGACGGCGGCCTGCTCCTCCTTATCACGCTGCAACTGCTCTTCCAGACGCGTGCTTGCTCCTCCTGACGGCGGCCTGCTCCTCCTTATCACGCTGCAACTGCTCTTCCAGACGACGTGCTTGCTCCTCCTGACGGCGGGCCTGCTCCTGCATCATCGCCATGAAAGCCGCCCAATCTGGTGCGGCAGCCGACGTTGAGGGAGTGGCTTCCATAACTGACTGCTGGTCCTCGTCAGTTGGCGGCTGAGTAGCTCCGAAGCGTCTCTGGTCGGCTTCCTGTTGTCGCTGGCTTCTTGTCCGGATTCTTCCTTCCGTGTCTTCCTTTGGTAGAACCGGCATACTGATCCCACTTCTGACACCAAATGTTACGAGCTGGGGTCAGTAAATTAAACGGCGGTCTACCAAAACACTGAACTTTTATTAATTAGTACACTAACTTCACTGAAAGCACTGAAAGTCGCTTCTTAGTTCTCCAATATCACTTAGATGTTTTCGCACTGTATCGCAAAACATAATAATTTCCGGCGGCCGGACACAGCCTTATATAGTCCCCTAAGATACTTGCCACTCTTGCCAGAACATTCGCGGACACACTCGAATGTGTAGTCCAATACGTCGCGCGTTCGAGACGTTTCGAGTATAACTGTCTCGATACTCGAATATTCTCGATACACAATACTCGAATATTCCCGTACTATCTTTCTCGAATATTCTGTGTTTGTCTATCTCTTTCTAATGATGTTTTCTCATTCTAATACTTCTCGAATGTTCTAACTATCTCTGTCTCTTTCTACTATTGCTATCTCTTTCACTCCTATTGAAATTTATGTCCTTTTACTGAAGTAGGCTTAATGGCTCATAAGGGGTCCTGAAAACGCCTGAAAACGGGTTTTCAGGTTATTGCGGCATTGGATAGAGGGTAGCCTGAAACGTACTGAAAACATGTTTCAGGCGCCTGAAAACTACTGTAACTTGGGTGTAATTTAGATTTTTTAGTATGTGAAAGAGCTACTTGTGAAACGGCCTGAAACGACGTTTCAGCCTGCTGAAAACGTTTCTAAGTCACAGAAAATCACTTTTGAAGTTGTACTAAGCCACCGGCGTAACAGTATCAAAGGTTTGTTTGTTTGGGACTCTGCCCTTATCTTACTTAAATGCTTACTTAATCAAGTGTTTCACCCAAATGATTGACTTTTGTTCTGGCGATGAATTCAGTCGAACAAATAGATATTAAATGGTGACGCAAGTAGACCCACCCACAAACCTACTCCCAACTGAGCTGGTCATATGGGGGTTGGTCCCCACCAACCCCCATATGACCAACTTATAAACTATATTGACATCGATTGCCAGCACTAGTGATTTATTTATAGAATTAAACTGACAAACAGTCTGTTTACGTGATGGAAAGTGCTTACAGTCACCCAAAATAGATATAGTAGTAAAGCGTCGGTGGCGCTGTGATTTTGGCACTGGTCTTCTAATGTGAGGCCCCAGGTGGATCCTGCCATGTATGAATGTTTTTTTTTTATATTTTTACAATTTTATATGTATCTACCTGATGCTTCTATGGCAAAGGAAAACATCTTCAGGCAATCTGCACACAGATGCGGCGACATCAAATGTGTATGTAGTCGACCAATTCACACTGGGCCATCGGTCTAATAAGGGTGTTCTTTAGCGACAAATATGAACTTTGATGAACTATATCTGCGTAACAAATCTACATCCGCCCCAAGAACCAGTGAGAATATTATACTACTTTGCAGCAGAGTGGGTACGCTGGCAGTACCCAAGCAAGCGTTCGTAGTTCTGAGTCTTCCACCTACTAACATCCTACTCCTAAATGAGCAAGATTATAACGGATGATTTAGATGAATTTATTTAGATCAAATAAGATATCCAGAAGAAAGGTTAGGTTAAGTGTCCTAAAGCGACGAGAGTTTGTGAAAGCATTCAAGAAGTTGAGAAATCTAGAGAGTACATTAAATTGAAACTGGAAAGAGGCACGTATACATGAATGTATGAAAATAAATAGTTTATTAAGTATAAAAAATAATGCTTGAGCTAAATAACGCTAATAAATATAACGATTGAGATCGAAATAGTGAATAGCGAAGTGACTAGTCTGAAGTAGTGGAAATCCGCAGAGATATGCTGTCGGACCTGGCTTACTAACTTTATTCCAACAAACAACTACAAAAGGAAATTCCCTGGAAAGTTACTGGAGAGATGGTTTGTTCAACGATCGTTGACTTGGTGTATTTAATTTGAGAATTCTATTGTGTCGAAGTTTCTGTTCGTTTGCCACTTTAAAAATGGCATTAAATTTTACGCTGCTTATTCCAACGAACTGAACCAAATCCACTTATCAGCAGGAAAAATAATTTAACGCTCGGTAATTTCAGTAATTCACCAATCCGTTCTATATGCTTCTGGATAACTAACATAAAACCATAATATTTTATATTTCATTCGATCGTTCTGCGTCGATTCTTCTCGAAGTTTAATTATTTGTATTTCATTCAATCATTTCCTTCTTTTTGAAAACACATCAAAGATTTAACTGCAGCAGGAATTTTGTATACGTTGGATTAAACGGTTAGTCTTATAAAGAAGTTTAGTGCCATATCCAAGGCCTCCGTAATACAGTCACAAAGTCTAATCCTGACATTCTCTGACAGTAGATGGCTTTATTAATTTAGTGATTGTGATATATATATATATATTTAGATGGATCAAAGTAACAGTCGATTTCAATAGCCAGCTGTCATTGACTAATGGTGAACTGTCATTATATCTTTGTTACAGCCTTCTGATTGGTCTATCCAATTACAATGGAAATTATAAGAACCTAATTAAATTTTAATAATTAGTATTTATGCCATTCATAGAAATATAGCGAAACATGACAAGCGGAAAGCAACTTTTATTGCTTTATTCATAACTTCGTTACTTCACAAATTGAGGCGAGTGCTCGACATTAGAAAGTTATCACATAAAATTCCGGTTTATGGAGGTCGGCCCAGGAGTTACTAAATAACTTAAGCCAATGAGTTGGAAACTCGACTAAACTCATCGATTTGATTGCCAATAAGGACTTCCATTTGGATATGGATATTTGATGATTTTTCATATACTGACAAAAGTAGACAGACTTATCATATTCTATACGAATAAGTAAGATTTCAACTTATTTAGTTAAAACTAACAAAATAACTTGTCTTTCTTAATATTCTAACTAGGAAAAAATATTTGTGGTACCAGTAGATATTGAAGATTTCCCTGGCCGAGTGGTTAGTACACCGGTTTCATGGTGTCGCGAGCTCTTAGGTTCTGAGTTCCGGTTCCGATGGGGGCAGATGTTTGTGTGATGAATACGCGTATTCTTATTTGTGTCTTAGTTATGGTTGTTAACATATATTTCTATCAAACATATATATATAATCTACGTTTATCCGTTACCGTAGATCCCATAACATACGCCTTTCAAACGTAACTTTGTGCTAGGCTAATTGGTGGAAGTATAGAAAATATTTATTTATGTATTAATATTTAATTCAGGACTAATAATAATGATAGTGCTTTCATAAGCCCTTATCGGTAGTACATACTAACTTTATTTGCTGAAGACCAGATACAAGTCTAAATAACAATGCAAATTTAAGTAAACGCTCGTAATGATTATCGTCTGTCTCATTCAAAATTACCTAGGAAATCCGAAGGAAAGGTCTACTACAGAATTGTTGTTAGACTAAGCATGTTATATGGCAGCCAAATATATGTTGCCAAAAGGAGTCACATATAAAAACATAATACTGTCCAAACGCAAATATTGCAATGGTCTGCAGAAGTTACAATGTAGAATGAAGGCCTTAAATTAATACATCATGGGAAGTTTAGATTATACTCACAACTGAAAAAATGGAATCAAAATACTATGGTACGGACATGTGATGCGTCACCCGAACGATTCTTTTTTTATTGTTATATTCGACAAACAAGTGGACTAGTGGTATAGTAAACTTGATTCATGTACGATTCGCAGCAAACCACAGTGTGGTACTTACACGGGACATAAGATGTAATAAGATGTATACGATATTTAATAGTTCCTCTGCCTATTTTGACCATTACGCCGGAAAAAATGCATACGCTACTGTTTTACAGCAGAAATAGGGAAACGGATGTATCCAAGTCGATGACCGCGATATAGAGTCGCAAAGAATTGCTTATTCTTATGCAACACAAAAAAAATAACAGAAAGAAGGTAAGTAGAAGGAAACCTTACAACCGTACAAAGTGTGAAGTCTTATCTTGAATAAATTAAAAATGTATGATTTTGATGTGGTCCATACTTAGAGGTAGCTAATATCTACGTCCAAGAGGGTAAAAAGCTTCATTTTATTTTTAAACGGACTGCATCTAAGCTTACAAGTAGCCAAAACTCAAAATTAACTAGCAATGAATTAGTCCGTCACTTGCCTAGTCATAATCGCTAATAAGGTTGTCTGTCTCCAGAGACGGAAATGAACCTCAGATGTTTCAAAGAAATTGTCTGACATGTTTTTTATCGGAATACACTAGAATACGCTATCTGCATTTTAGTATATAGCAAGCAGATTCAACAAAAACTTTCTATGTTTGAATCGTGCAAGCAATCGAAGAAAGATTGAGTAAGTGGAAAGCTATGATTCATACCTATCCCCATAAGAAAGAGACGTCAGTATATAAATATAATAATGAATGAAATCTAGATAAAATTTTCAACTCTATTACCTCCCTTTAAGATATGGATTTTTAGAATCCTTTTTAAAGGATTGTCTTTACAAAAAAAATTGTGTATCAAATTTCAGTGTTACATGTGCCTTTTACCTTCAATATTATACAGATTAGTATGCAACACGAAAATGTAAGCTGTTATATCGCCATTAGAATAAAACGCTTTCCAATTCATTCGAGCAAGTGTGTACGTCAGAATTGGCAGGTAGGCGTGATATTTCTATATTTAGGTCGCTGTATGTGAAAATCGTTGTCGGAGGGCGCGAATTCACTTCCCACCTATAAACGACTCTATTACCATGTTCCGAGCCCGCACCGTGCATGTACCTCGCGGTAATGGGATTTTCTACTTTGCATAATGTTTGCTTGCTCACTGTACGGACGACTTTCTAACATTATTGTATGTTCTCCTCATTCCCGCGTCGTGTGTTGACAAGATATAAACACTAACCGCTTTGAACATAAAACAAGCCTTTTCGTCGCGTCTACGTGAACTTTTATGTTCTTCGCTGAATTCGGTTTCAATATTAGGATGCATTACAATAAGGCCGTTTTGTTTTGTTATATCGATGGATAAAAATGTTTTTAAAAGTTTGCAGATTTCTGTATAAGTGATATCAAATCGTCAGATTTTATACCCTTTGTTTTATTTTAATTTACCACAAAATAACTACAGTAAAATTTTACTATCATTCTCCGACATGATCGAAAATTTCACAGTATCCATTACAAAGGTAGGTATATAAAAATATTATATAATTAATTAGTATAGTCGCTGCAGTAGTTGATCGTTCTGTTATCGTCCCTTTACTTAAGAGGGCTTGAGGTCAGTCCTAGTGCCAAGGCGTTTTTCATTATTTAAATTTCATATAGTAAAAGCATTCAAGAAATCATTCTTGAATGGTTTTACGGTGAAAGAAAATATTGGGGTACAACCCAAAAAAACGCCTGCAAAGGGACTTAAGTGTATGTGAATGCGACCTACCCGGACTGCGCTTTGCTAGAAAATTTGTACGATAAGTAATGTGCAGCCCCCCCTTTCGGTGGGGATGCATATTATGAGCCGAATTAAAATACATTAAATTGTACCCAAGTAATCGTCTATTGTACCTTCTTATATGAACAGTTTTTACAGTCTATTAAGTCCGATGAATCGTGTAGAAGTGAAATTTTGATTTGTTATTCCGTTTCAGACCGAAGAATACGACAAGCTTCGTATGACCTGCGTGATAAGCACTCAGCTCGCACAAATACTGAGGGTATTAGGCGATCGCTAAAGTTGTTTAATGCAAAATTATTCTTGATATACTTGATACTAGCGTAATGAGTTTTTAGAACCCATTAATTTCCACTTATCTATTCGGTAAGTTGTAAATTAAAATGTGCCATACTATAAAATCTTTTACTTTTTTTTAGTTGGAAGTACTCGTACATTAATTATTTATCTTAAACTGTCAAAATATTAATAGCTATAATGTTCACAGTGGAATTTACCTAATTTACTGCGGTTCTGAGGAACAACCGTTTATACTATAGTTAAAATTTGCTAAAGCTTTGTTTTATCACATATTTTAATAATATTTTTTTTTAACAAATAGTGTCATAATTACAGGAAAAGGCAAATGATAGAAACATGTGGAGAAAAATGGAGGAGGCCTGTAATCTGTAGAGAGATCCTTAGTTATATAATATGTATGCAATTTAATAATTTCAATCTAATGATCCTAACCAAATTCAAATTTAATTCGTATGTAATAATATATTTGCATGCAATATGAATATAGAATCAATTTATTGTAATTAAATGTAAACTTAACTTGAATTTATTATTACATACATGTAACAAATTTTAATAACGTATTGTGATCTAAATTTAATTGTAATATAATTTATTTTTTGAATCGAATATCATGCGAAAAATTGTAGTTTATTGTATTTTATTAAGGATTAAATGAGGCTTTATTATTATCATAATTACAATACAACTCTTTTATTGAATCGCAAAGGTGTCGTAGCATGAATTACTAAATTACAATTTTACTCAATTTATGTACTTAACTGAATCGCGATTTAGAATGGTAAGGTACTATATCTATTTGCTAATATCGGCTAGCTGACCCAACAAGAATAATGCGAGTGAAGGAAATAGTACATACACTTGTGTTAGCCTTGTCACTTGTGAATTATATATCGCACAGATGGCTAGAACTGAGGCTGGACGCTGTGATTTCGGTCATGAGATATATAATAGTATACAAAGTGTCCCAGGCCGGCAAAATTATATTTAATGGGCGTATAAGTTAGATATTAAACATTATCTTACTTCAGTGATGGTTTGGTGGGATGAAAACGGAGCCTTATTTTTGTAACAAAAAAGGAACTAAAACATCAGCACAGATGTATCAAGATATAATTCTATAGAACTTGGTTAAGTTCCTTAAGAACAGTATGTTCCATAATCAAGAATGGTTATTTGAGCAAGGCTCAACACCGCGTCATAAAGCTCGAACCAAGCTTGGTTGCAAACAATCGTATCGGAATTCGTCCGAGCTAAAAACTAGCTATTATCTAGTCTTTATCTTAATTCGCCGGATTATGAGTATGAGCTTACTCTGATTTCTATAATAATTTAAATTCCCTATAGCAGCCATTAAGATTGGTAGTAAAGAATTTTCCAATAGAAACAGTGCTTGTATTGGTTTCAAGGTTTAAACGTTTAAAGGAATACTATTGCGGCAAATGACGGCATTTCGAATATTTTTAATTTTTCTTTTCTTCTAAATATATGTCAATAATGCAATATAAAATTTCATCTACCTACACAATTGTATTTCGACACAATACATTTAATTGGATAGCCTCTAGAAGTTATTGGAGCTAACAACGATGCGTCGTAGAATATACCAGGCTACACTGAGATAGTTATCGTTAATAAACCAAGGTCCTACAAAGGATGGTGTGACGTTTATTGCATCGTAAAGCACCAACGCAGTGAGTGGGCGCTGGGCGTCATACTTGTCATTAAGGCACGAATGATTCATGCTGCGTGCTTTAGACGCTCGGGTACATTTTCTGATGTACTGTTGGTAAGTTAAATTAAATGAAATTTGAAAAAATATATAAATATATTCACCCACTCCTACGGCTATATACACAGAAGAATATAATTGAGATGACAATTAAGCTGGCGGACAATAATGTGTGTGGTTTCCATGTACATTTCACTGTGGTGAAATTCAACTGCAACTCTGCATCAGCCAAATGCACCACAGTGTACTTTATCATTTGTGATATATGGTGTAAAGTCAAGGTCTCAGTAATATTACTCTAAAAATTCTCAGCAGAATAGTAATAATAATAATGGGTGCGTAGGGAAGTGACGATCCCATCGCCCGCTGGTGGGGCATTTAATGCCCCTTAACTGCCATAAATGCCCCGTCAGTGCAGTCAGTCTCAGAGCAGCTTGTAGCCAGCTGTCGGTGAGTTGCCTCGCCGATGGTATCGATATGCTTTAAGCGGTCTCACAACACAGGTCAGGCGGATGGCATACGTCCGAGATTTCCGAAGAATTTTAGTGAAAATTAATGAAATTCGAGTTATTATTTTAGGTCCTAGTTTGTTCTTATTTTTTATTAATGAATAAATTATATGAAATCATTACAAACTGACATACCTGTTGAAGTAGTATTCAAATTGACGAACTCATGAACGGACTACCTGAATTACAAGCTGTGCAAAGCAACATTTACAGAGCTTGTTATGCACAAAGATTCCTTCGAACTGCACTTTCAATGAATCAATGAAAATTGACTTGCTATGCTATAGTTGAGTCTAAACTGTGCTTTAGTATAAAATATTGGAATAAAAGACGACTATGACGTGGACAAGGCGCAAAAAAATGCAATCCGCACGAAATAATGACCAAACGCATGGAGCAAATATGACCACGCATATAACATGTTTAACTCGCTAAAAAAACTTTAAAAAAAACCGTACAACCTTTATACACATATGTATAAAGTACTTTTGTTACACTTCATTAAAATTAGAGCTTTATTTCAATCTGAAGAAGGAATGATTTTACGCAGTAGCACGAGAAAATTCATCCCAGCACTACAATTTGCTTATTGCTCCTGTAATCAGACTGTGGCCTTACTTAATAAATTACTGCACAAGCCCAAAACAAAGAGAAATGTTAAAGTATTCAAAAGCGGTTTACGTACATTGAAGAAACGTTGTTATACGATTGATAACTTTTCATTTATGTGTAAAAATTATATATGCATATAATTTATATAATAATTGACATTTGTTTATTAAAATTTTATCTATATTGTTTGCATGTGTGATGAACATTTAATGATTAATTATTGTTAATGATTTTATGTTCTAAACTAATGTAATTTTTTATTTTAATTTTAGAACATTCGAATGCAATGTTACTTACTTTGTTTTTGAATAAATTAAATAAAATGTATAGTTTACTCCACATCAATTGAAAGTCCCATCTGATGGTGGTGAGTCTATTGCACTTACAGACTTATCTCGGTCGTATCAGCTGTAGTTCTAGTAATACAAAAAACAGCTTGACGTACGTACGTAATTAAATTAATAATATGTTTGATAGTCCAAAATATTGAGCTATTCTGCTCGTGATTAATGTTATTATTTTTAAATATGAGGGGATACTTCAACTTCATGTCACGTTCTTATTTAAAATACAATTTTAGGTAGGATAAAAGCAAGATTAATACAGATGAGAGCTTTGAGAGGAATGGCTGGAGTGACAATGAAGGATAAATTGAGAATTAGTGCGATAACGAAAGACAACTGGTGAAAGAAATGTATAATACAAATATGAATGGGCCAGTTGGTAGAGGTGACCAAAGTTTTTTTTTTATAAGATAGGGCAGCAAACGAGCAAACGGATCACCTGATGGTCAGCGACAACCGTTGCCCATGGACACCCGCAACACCAGAGGAGTCACAGATGCGGAGGGGGGTTGGGCCTCCGGTAACCTCACTCACTCGGCCAAACACAGCGCAAGCGCTATATTTTACGCCGGTTTTCTGTTTCTGGTATCACTCCGGTCGAGCCGGCCCAATTCGTGCCGAAGCATGGCTCTCCCACGGTAAAAGTGATATATTGAATGGTCAGGTCAAGAGGACTCATAACGGATGAGCGAGATGAAAGTACTAATGAAAGTCGAGGAAGCTAAGGAAGCATGTTTGAATCATAACAAGTGGAACACTGTGAACTTTGCCTCAATGCATGGGAATGAGGCGATATGTATGTATCTATTATCAAAATAACTTATGAATACAAAATTACTGACTCTATCTGGTTAATATCAATCTTGCAACGACTTATCAAAACTGAAAGCTGAGGCCGATACATATTATGAGATATATCGACAGCAACTTTTGTTCGATTCAATATCCCAAGTTCATACATATTTATCCGGTAACAGGCCAAACATTATACGTCTCACGGTTTCTTGTACGAATTACGTGTAGCCGCCCAAATGATTTATACGTTAGTGCTATATCGATGAATCATCAAATATTCCTATGCACGAACTAGTCGGACTAAACATGTAACGGCGTTGTACGAGTATATATATATATATATATATATATATTATATATATATATATATATATATATATATATGTGTATATGCCGAAATCGATCCGCTGTTACTAGGACTCAATATTCGAATTTGACCAAACTCGTTTATAAAAATGTTACCCAGAGCTGCTAAAAAATTGCTAACAAAAGAAAGATCATTTCGGACTTACATAAAAACTATAATTTAGGTGATTTAATGTTCGTTTGTTGCTACAATTTTGTCGCTCTTAACTAAAATTTCTCGGCAAATTGAAAAGTCGCTAGTTCAAGATTTGCGTTGGTGTTCTAGCTTTCAGAATAAAATTATTGAGCTTTTTGCACCATTCTAGTACCCTCTATGACGGCTACGATATAAAAATCGCCAGGAATCAAGTGAACGAAGCAACTCATAATCTGGAATTCGCTCCTCGCATCCAACCAGCATCTTCATCATCATCATCATGAAGATGAAGATGATGATGATCAACCAGCATCTTATTTATTTAAAATTTATCTTACATTTAAACAAAACAATATAAGCAATTTATAATAAATACGAGCTATCTTACAGACTTATCAGACAGGCTTATCGCTTAAAACATCTCTTCTTCTTCTTCTATATTGCAGTAGAAAAAATCTACTAAAGCTTATTAGTTGCATCCAAGTGACAAACATCGGCGTAGTCGAGAATAAGAGGAAAGTACCGCGCAAGAATAATATTATTTTCATATTATTGTAAATAATAAAGTAAAGCAATGAAATAAAAAGTGCATCCTTCGACTGGTCTCATTGGCGTAGGGTATCCATGGAATTATAGAATCAAGGACAAATACTTGCTCATATTATAAGGGTAAAAAGCAACAAAGAATCTCCATCCAAGTAAGCTATATATATGCATATGAGTATATTACTCAGTGCTCGACTAAATACTATGAACATAATTTGTGAATTTTTATTGCTGCCACTTGTAGAACTTTCATTATCTAGTGATTTCAATAAAATTTAGTAGTTTACGTGCTTTCAGAACTCCTGGCTTTACACAGGGAACTTTGAGGTTTATCAAAATGCCTCATACCTTGTAGCAATAACCTTTTTAGAATAGAAGATATAGTCAAACTGTTATGCAACATAAAATAACCACCATAAGACATGTAATTTAAAAGTTATTAACTTGATGTTCGATAGAAATAAACGACAGTTTAATAGGTACAATCTACTAATCTACAAATTGACAATTAACTAAACATAACACAATGCATCAAATATAATAATCAGAAATAAACAAACCAAAATACGAAATATACTCCACCTAGAAATAAAAACTCTCGCAGTGAAATCAAGGATCAAATTATGCATCTGCTTTCTAGCGTCGTCCGGAGCGATATAAATCACGACCAACTGACATATTTGTCACTGTCACTCTCCTAAATGAAAGGAGATAACACTTCAGGTACCGAGACTCTTTTGTTGGGAGCACGCTCTGTTGAAATGCACTCACAGATTTATTTCCTCGTAAGAGAAAGCTGGCAGCTTTGTTCTTTGGCAAAACACTGCCTCTGTCGCTTAATGGATAAATATGTGGTTACTTGGATGAAGTCCGAGATCCGGTAATCCTAAGCATTTTACCACTTGGTTATGTTAATGATACTGTTTTAAAATCCTATTTCTAAGCAGAATATATACATATCTGAAGAGGACGTCTAGGCAATCCTAAATTAGGATATTTAGACATAACCAAACAAAGCAGCCCGGTGCGGAATGATTAACAGTTACTCCTTTAAGAGTTCTACCTTGAGTTTCATTCGAATTATATGCCTGATGCTGATCTCCTTTATATGACCATTGGTTAAATATACATATAAATTCGTAAATATATTTGTACATTACGAACGGCTACGAAAAAGTAAAACGTAAATACCTGTAGCGACCACTAAGCCAGCACACCTGATATAGTAGACTTGTTAGCAAAAAATGCATTGTCAACTGGATAATGATCCAGTAAAAGCAAGTAATATATGTGTGTAAAAAGCACAATACTTTACTAGACATAATAATTGAATTGCAAGTTGATAAGTCTATTTGAGTATCGCTTTAGTTTCAATTAATCATCAGGTGGAACAGATAGAAGAGCTTCAGTATTATGCCTACAAATACCATAAGTCTATAAGTTAAAGTAAGTCTGTCTGGGTGATCCAGTTCCGATGTAATTTCATATGGGGATAATTCGAGATCCGGAGAAGGACATGGGGTATTATTACTCGTACCATGAAAAAATATATATTTCCTATGGGTAAATTCGATATTGAGCGGGCGAAGCCACGGGCGGAAATTTTGTAAATAAATAGAATAAAAGTACATGTAAAGAATAAAGCTAAACATAAATAAGGAAAAGATGTATGATGATCGATTGTTCAGATGAAAGCATAGATAATGGGTGGTCATTAATAAACTTTGCGAAGTGGTTCAAACAATGCGTATAGCGTGAATTGTGAGACATATCTTAATTCCTTACAAGAATTAAGAATTGACCTTTCAAAGCAAATGAAGGCAAAATAGACAAACATTACACAGAACATTTAAATTTGAAAATTATGAAACTTTACTACTAATAATTCCTAGTTCCTTTATATTAATATAATTATAATACTTTGTGCACGCAAAATTCGATGACGAATTTTAATTAGGTATACACTTACTTGTATGTAGTTTGATAAATACCTAGAAATACATATCAATTACTTTCAATTTCAATATTCTAATTATATAGAATACCACTAGAATATATAACTATTGTAATTATAATGAATTTTTTTTTATTATTTACTTTTTTACATGTTCATTTTTCTACTGAAAAGTCGCTAAGTTTATAGTTTGTAAAACCGTAAACTTACTCGCATCAGACCGGAGGTGACGCTGACTCCGCAACTCAGTTTTCATATGTTGCGGCTGTCCGCCCTCGATATCCGTGTAATTTGAATTATATTATATTCCCCAATAAATCCTTTTTTATTATTTTAACTATATTAAATTATATAAAAAAAATATCGATGAGATATATAGATATATAGAGAGATCAACTTTTATCGAATGTATTTAGCAAACCTTCTTGCTAACTTTCTTGTAAACTTAGTTTAAAAGAGTAATCTTGTTAATTAATCCAAACAACGAGTTCCGGGCATTTCCTTACCACATGGGTGTACGCCGCGATTAATCAAGAAGGACTCGACTAAATGGAACATTCTATCCCACGTAAAGGCTTTGAAATAGCTTTCTGGTCCAATATACGTCACCTGTATAATGGAGAGGCAGTGGAAATGTCACACCTTTATTAATATAGGTATTCTGTAAAACTAGAACTGTGTTAGGTGTTAACATTGATGTGCTATTGATGAAGTGTCAACCAAAAACTTTTGCTCGCTTGTGAATGACAGTTATTACCAGCTTTCATTTTACAATTGTAAATAAATAGAAATTGTAATATATATACTATATGATGCGTACCCTATTATACTATCATGTAAATGGTATTTAATTGCACGACATTTTTTAACTTGCTCTTTTCTGTCCATTTGTCGTATTCGAGTTGATTATATAGCCAGTTACGTCATATAGAATATTCCTTATCGTTTCTTTTGTTTACTGCAACTAAAAAAGTTGCTAATGCAACTAAAAAATTTTTACTTTTCGCTTATAAGAAACTTAATAATAAGCCTTAAACCCAATTCATAACGATGACATCTATGTTAGTCAGAATCTTACCTTACCGTAACTGTCTTTGACTAGCACGGGAGGTAAGAAACTTATTTACAAAATGTCGTCATTGTTAAAAATAAAAAAAACGCCTCATGTTTTGATTTTATTTAACACAGTTTGTATTTATTTACAGTGATTGGTACTGCTTACAATACTATATAGTGTTAAAATATTATATGATTAAGCTAAACGTTCACTTGTAAACGCACTATAATTAAATTTCCTTGTCTTTAGAAAATAAATAAGTGTAGTACCTAATTACGAGCGATTGATGTATCGATTTGTATAATAATACTAGAATTAAGAGCTGATTTTGTAAAAATAATTAAAAATTATTACTCAAAATCCTGTGAAAAATTTAATTCAGGCAGTGTGTTGACAACTGTCTGATAAAGCCCTGAAGTTTTTGTTTAAAGTATACTACAGCTATCCTTAATTTAACGAATGCGGATCGAATCTCGAAACTCTCAGGGTACTATTTGTACAGTAGTAAAAAAATCGGAATAAAAACGCGTGATTGTTATGTATAAACATTAGCTAACACAACGAACCAGTGAAAGGCGTATTATTTTTTTTTGTTCCCCTGAGGAAATTGCATTAAGTTGCATACCCCGGCTGTGGCGAGCCGGCGGTTATGTGGGGCTCTCCTCCCCAGAAGGGGGAGGCCTACCCACTAAAAACCTCAGGGATGGACTTCCTCAAGCATGTAGGGAGCCCCCGGGAACGCCAAGCTACTTCCGGGAATCCCCAGCCTAGTGAAAGGCGTACCAGGACTAAATCATCAAATAGGCGATCATTTAAATTAACTTAGCGTATTTGATGTATAAATGATGCAAATATTAGTTATATATACAGCAGTCAGTATAGATTTACTTGATCGATTTTTTTATTAAACTAGAAACGTCCCAGATTGGGCGCTAATTTTAATAATTAACAATTTATTTTTACTTTTGATTGATACTCTCGTTTATAAATATATATTTATCTTGGTAGTTTCAATAGAATAGGGTTGAGCTAAGAATAGCACCCGAGGTAACTTTAACAATAAACGAATATAATTTTGACTCTCAAAGAAGGAAAGCTAATTTATTTAATCTAATTATATTGTACAAAGCGACATTACATGGAATGATACAATGGAATTTCGTGGAAAAACGGATATATTGTGTCTTGAATCCAAGATGTTCAGATAACTACGCACGTTCGCTCACCACAGCATATAAAACGAACAATGTGCCTGTCCCTTTCACCCAACAAAAACTCAAGCCATTTGACCAGACAGTACTAGGTCAGGGGTTTTATTTCGATTTTTCCTCTTCGAGCCGTCATTGAACTGGGGGCCCTTTGTAGACTCCAACGATACACTTGAAAGCGAAGAACCATAGGAAAAGCCAATGAGCCAAGTAGCTGGTAAAAGTAAAGTTCTTAATAAAGTGTGGAATAATATTCGTCCACCATTATCGAGCTTGTCATCTCTCTAAGCTTTTAAACGTAAAAAGTTGTAATAAACAAATTGGTCATTGAATGACTTTGTGTCTCCTCATGAAATTCATAGTAATCAATCAGATTTCGATGACATATGTCATACGAATCAAATCCTTTCGTCTTGAGGTACTATGATAAAATAGTTTTACTTATAATCTGTCATGGCTTCGTTAGAGTAATAACAAAATGTATGAAAAAAGCACCCGCTATTTATCCAACAGATAAAGTCAATTGATCTCACAACAATAAATAATTTAACTTTCCTTTATTCACATTTAGTAAGAGACAAAGGGCAAAATCTCTATGGAAAAAAACTCGCTTTTCGAACACCAAAAAGAGACATGTGAAGTATTTTAATTACAATTCCCCAAACAGGCCCGTAAGACTCCGCGACGTTTCAGGACCATTTATCACCGAGAGCTCGCACTGATTGATAGCAATTCCCGTTGGAGACGCGAAATTTAATGTTATTTTTTGGTCTCTCTTCCCTTTTATAATTTGAAAAATCGATAAGAACAAACGAATCTACGCTTTTCATCTAGAATACTTTCTCTTTGTAATATAATTTTTAGAAATCCTTTTGGAGTGGATGTTAGTGATAAATTCGGTTGTCCGAATTTCATGAGTCTTCTATTGTCATAATTATTATCGTCTATTGGATATGCAATTTTTAAGTAATTGTGAAATTTGAAACATTTCATTATTTCTTCTTTATATTTATACATTTATTTACCATTTTAAAATAAAATATTAAGTATCATATACAAAATTGTAAGCTTCTTTTATTTATTTATTTAATAATTTCAAGGAAAATTGTAGATAGATTGATTAGATATTGATATGCAGTTTTAGTCCTTAAGTTTAATTTTGCTCTTTCAAATAACAGGTCAAAAATCAATGTTATTCATTTTCGATTGGGATAAATATTATTCAGCGACTGATTTTGTCAAGGTGTCATCGCGAGATATTAAAGACACAGACAAGATTCAAATCCCGCATGGGACCAAAATTTATGACCTGGTTATTTTTTTTACTTAATTACCAGTTGGCAATGATTTAATACGAAGCCGAAACTTGGGTACTTACTCATAACGAAGAGGAGACACACTTAAAGGATAATGGAGAGGAATATTTCTTATACATGTATTTATTACAAGCACTCATGAAGAGGATTAATCAATTACTTCGTGTTGTTTACTGTACTACTATGGATGCTGAGATCGGAGCACCGATTACAAAGATTAAAGTTCATTTGGTTAAAACTAGTTTAATTATGAAGTTCATAATTTCCAAAACGTAAATGAAAAAATACAAGTTGTCGATGTGACTTAACTTTTGTTTCGATTTGTAACTCCGTGAATCACTTGTTTTATTGTATATCCTAACCAGAAAAACTATATAATCGAAAGAAGTCATAATTTGAAACCAACCAGGAAATTAGAAACTACATATAAATAAACAGACTTCCAACACCTCTGTAGGTCCCATCATGTTTAATTAGATTATCCTGCTTTACTATCCACATAAATATATATTTTATATGTACATTACCTCAACCACGACAAGCAAATCAACAAGCCTTCTTACATATTCCAGACGAGTTGACGAAAATAATGTACTGTTCGTGTCCGCATGAGCTAGAATCTTGAAACGTATAGATTCCTGATTGTATACCAGGCACGCACTTCCCAAATGAAATCTGATGTTATCGTGAATTAGAATTTTGAATGTTTTCGAGTGTTGAAAACAAATAAACGAGATTTGGAGGAAAAAATGGCCCAATTAATTATTAGTAATTGTCTTATAAATGCTGTTTTAATTTGCTCCCTGAAAGCTCACATTTTTGAGTTATGCTATGTTAGAAGGTAAGTGATGACATACCGTGTTTGTGGCATCACAAGGTAATTAATCACTAGGCAGTTGCGTAACGTTAGGATCGTAAGCAGGCCGAATGAAAATAAATAATTAAAGTAATACATTTTTGATTTACTATAATGATTATACATTAACCAAGTTAATTTATATCTGCTGATATATAAATAGGTAATGAGATCACATTACCTATTTTCATATTATTTTAGACTTTGTGAAATGTACTATATCAATATAGATTTACAGTGGAGATGTTTCCGTTCTCGCCATTTCCATTCCCCTTCTTTTAATTCACTTAAACAGCGAACGGCGAACTTCGAGGGCCTTAATAAGCTTTTGATGGATTTTTTATGGATACCCGTGACCTAAGTACGACACTTAAGGAAACACCATGAAGTGGACAGGACAATAAAGAATGTACGTGTGCTGACGTTCCAAGTTAAAGTCTCATCTGCGTTGCCGCCCAAAGCATACTCGGGACACGTTCGAACAAAACGAATTTTGACGTCACCCGGATGCTCTTTTGTAGTTCAACAAAATTTAGTCGGCGCCACCTTTTATTTTGTGGACATCACGCCACACATCCGCACCTTTGTTATTAGGCTCGAGGAACCTTTGTTCGCTAAATAGATATTTTTTCATAAAAACTTTGTGGAAACTTATCCCTTTTTGTGTGCCGCTAGATTGAATAGATACAAATATCGCTGTTCTATCTTTGAAAATAGAGTCGCATGAAATCTAATCCTAGGCTTTTTAAATGGAGCTTTATAAATATTGTTAATGAAACAGATGTTATCTAGTCAGATGGTACCTCATATTATAGTCAAAGGCTTACTCAAAGTCTGCTTATAACAACATTTCCAGTGTTAGTTATTAAAGAACAAAAAAATATAAAAGTAACCGATGATAACGACGGATTTCGTAACGTATAGATTGATATGACTTTCCACTTATTTAACTTCACGTTTAGCGCAGTGGTCCAGTAATCGGCTTCTACGCAACGGGTCGCGAGTTCAATTCACGCACGGGACAGATATTTTGTATGACCTACAAAAAATCACAAAATAATTTAATTTACACGTGTTTTCATGCGATGGCCGAGTCAATA
This sequence comes from Scirpophaga incertulas, assembly GCA_036419045.1. Classification (NCBI taxonomy): domain Eukaryota; kingdom Metazoa; phylum Arthropoda; class Insecta; order Lepidoptera; family Crambidae; genus Scirpophaga; species Scirpophaga incertulas. The sequence continues at coordinate 10,290,854 of CM071628.1, read as the reverse complement.
TATTTATATAAAGAATAAAGATTTTTAATATTGATATGCATCATTATAAGATGCTGTTAATTATTACGTAACTTAATGCTTTGAGTACGGAGATTCCAGACACAATTGATTTTTAATTGTTAAGACAGAAAATCGCTTAAGTAGGGACTGAATAAATTAATAACCGACTTGGTTGCGAGACTTGGTTTTATTGACAAGTATTGTTTTTGATGGGTTAATATGAATGAAAATAACTAATGTCTTCTATTGTAGTTGTATTTTTTATTATTAATTTAATTTTTTCATCCACAAAATGGTAGTTCGTGACTGTGACTTGTCCTTTTTATTTTTTGGATCAAATATATTTTATCAATATCAAATATATCAATATCATAGTCATTATGAAAACGTGAGGATTTCATATTTACTTTACAGTGAGTTGCGCAGCTCTAAGAGTTCATTTTTTTTAAATAAAGTATTAATAATATTGTTCTGTAAAATAACAGAACAATATTATTAATATTCTTGTTAAAAAATATAATATATGAATGACATTGCCTATTTATTTAAAATCTACTGAAATCGATTTTATCTAAAGTAAAGTACAGTGGGAGTTACTTTAATTAATTATAGAAATTAAACTGTTTTTTTATTATTGCCGTACGTGGCAGACAAGCAAACGGCACACCTTTTTTTTATTAATGTCTGGAAAATGCGTTACGCATACACCGCGGCTCGGGAACACCGCGGGGTTATGTCGGACTCTCGCCGAGTGCCAGCCGCTTGGCATTCGGCGTATATAAATATATATCCCAACTAATATTATAAATGCGAAAGTGTGTTTGTTTGTTTGTTTGTTTATTTGTTTGTTTGTTTGTTTGTTTGTTTGTTACCTCTTCACGCTTAAACTACTGGACCGATTTCAAAAATTCTTTCACCTTTGGAAAGCTACATTCTCCCCGAGTAACATAGGCTACTTTTTATCCCGGAAAAATCGACAGATCCCACGGGATGCGCAATAAAGGCTTCGCTCAAAAACTACTGCACAGATTTTTATGCGGTTTTCATCAATAGATAGAGTGATTCTTGAGGAGTTTTGCGGCATTTTTTATCTCGGAAAAACGGATAGTCCCACGGGAAGCGCGATAAAATCTTCGCACCATAAAGCGACTTCCGCGTATATGTAGCCGTGGGCAAAAGCTATGACCCTTAACCCTCTATACACCCAATCTCGAAATCCACGCGGGCGAAGCCGCGGGCAGAAAGCTAGTATATATATATATATGATTTGAATGATATGAAATACGTACATCGTTATATATATATATATATATATATATATATATATATAATATATATATATATAATATATATATATATATAACGATGTACGAGTACCTGCATGTTTGCGGCGTTATCACGGATCGTTCATAAACGCTCCATACTAAATACGTTGGAATCATGTTGTCATAATTTGATAAAGATACCTTTTGCATAATTTATTTAAATAATAAACCAATTTCTTTTGTTTTATGTATTTATGAAATTTCAATTACGTGAACTACTAGTTATATGATAACGAAACAGAAAATTCACTCCGAAGTCATCTAGCCTATAACGTGACAGAAAATAAATATTTATCTCTATCATTCTTTTTGATTAAAAAATCTAAGTCATTGGAAAATAGCTTCGAAGGATGACGATATTGTCAATTATATATTACTCACCCTAAGAAAGCGAATATAAAACGCTCTATATATTTTTATCTGCGCAGGAAATTACTGGCAAGGTTATCGATTTTACATAAACTGGCTCCGCCGCAGGACGTCATCCTTAACATTATGAAATTAATGAAAGATTAGGCCGCGATCAAGTCGAAGCAAAATTGTCGAGTCATCTTGGGTCAATACGTTTTTCGTTATATAACGTAGTATATTTTATAATCATTAGGTTTTGGATTCTCATTACAATTGGAGTCATCCGTTGCCATTCATACTAATGGCGCAAGAATATTGTTGCTTAATACTTACAGTACGTACATGCACTGTTAGGTTTACTAAATTAGATTAAATAGTTTTCAATTTTATGATTTTGATTCTTCTAATATCTTCTAATATCTCTGCTAATTGTCAACCGATTGTTTTTTTTTTATTAGACAGGAACCATTATAACTAAATTGCCATGTAAAGATTACCACAGCTCATTGTCATCTCCATAGAAGGGCACGAATCTACCCCAACCATGTTATGGTGATTGGCGTATTAGTCGACTTCACATAAATCTTTGAGATACTTATGTATCCGGAATAGAAAAATTAAACACGTATATGGCTAAATATGGGTTTATTGTTTTTCAAAGTATTCTCCGCGATGATCGATACACTATTGCATACGTTGAAATCGATTTTTATAGCATTTTTTCCCACTCTGATTGCGGTATCTCTGAAACGTGCTGTTTGAACGCGTCGACGGCATCTTCACGGGTCGAAAATCGTTGACCACGTAATTTATTCTTTACATTTGGGAATAAATAGAAATCATTAGCTCTCAATCTATTTTTTGACCCTCCAAAAATGTATTTGTTTCGCGTGATGTGTGACAGCTGGCATTGTCGTGGTGTAGAATGATTCTGCGTCGCTTGTTGTTTTTACTTATTTCTTCAAATACTTCCGGCAAACAAATGGTCGTGTACCACTCCGAATTGACCGTTTTACGATTCTCCAGTGGTATTGTAGCCACATGACAATTAATACCAAAAAAGCAGGCCACCATTTGCTTTAAAGTGCTTTTTGCACGAGTCACTTTCGTAGGGTTCGGCTCATTTTGAAACACCCAAACTGTAGATTGTTGCTTAGTTTCGGGATCCTACGCATAGATCCAAGATTTATCACCTGTGTAGATCTTATAAACAGATTTTGAGTCACCTCCGTTAATTTTTTTTAACATATTCTTGCACCATTCGACGCCAGCTTCTTTTTGATGCTGAGTTAAATTGTGCGGTATCCAACGCGAACAAATTTTTTTTACGAACAAATATTCATGTAATATTTTATTAATGCTTGTCATACATATGCCCAGAGTAGCCTCTATCTCGCGATACGTAACATGACGGTCTTGCATAATTAGTTTTCGTACAGCTTCAATGTTTTGTGGCACAACGACTGATTTCGGGCGAGCTTCCTTAACTTCGTCCGTGAGCTTACTCCGTACACGATTGAACTCACTAAACCAGTGATACACAGTGATTTTTCATGGAGCTTCAACACCAAAAGTTGAAGTTAATTGATCTACGCACTGTTGTTGCGTTAAACCACGTCGAAAATCGTAATAAATCATAGCACGAATATTTTCACGTGTGAGTTCAATCATTTCAGCGATATGACATTTTAAACCCATCAGAAACAAAACGCTAGCGTTCATAAGGAAAAAATAATAGCGGCCAGTATTTCAAAAAAAGAGCGAATTTTAACATGGAGGTCATATATTGCGTTTAAAAATGTTGAAATCCCAGATTCCGGATACTTAAGTAGCAGCCCTCGTATGTAGGTTCCTTCACAATGTTTTTTTCGCTGTACGAGTGTTAAATAAATATATGTGTTTATTTAACACTCAGCATATCAAACTATACACTTGTAAATCGAACATAGCTTTTAATACGTAGGGAATAGAATAGGCGCACTGACAGTTAACATTTATAATGTGCAATGAGGTGATAAGTTTGACTTGCAATCGTAGGTACATATGAAATTCTAATTATGAAAAACATATCGATACAGTAATAATAATAATATATTTTATTGATTAAGTAACAAGTCACAACTTTTACACCTACTTCAACATTTCAAAAGTAAAATACGAATAATAAAATTTGCTACAATAACAATAAAATACAAACACAGGATAGTGTATAAATTTTTAAACAGCTAACAAATTGAACTTTTGAAACCAAATATAATTTTAAGGTTGCGATTCATTTATGTATTAATCGCATCATAAGTAAAGCAAAATATATTTCATTATTTTGAATCTAACGTTTGATTAACAGTGACTGCCAAGCCGAATTCCTGGTGTAAAACTAATGTTGTGACGATTATGATTCATTTACAACGTCAGGCGATCACATTCCGTCACGAATCACGAGCTACGTCGCGTGCGACACTATCAGAACGGTGGAGCTAGCGTGAATGATAAATAATTGTCAGGGTAACAGTTTTATTATTTCCACTATCTATAGCAGCTATCTCTACAAGCAAATGAATTCATACGACATTGCAAGGTACCGTTAGAAAGGACAGTGCAAGGAGCAAAAACAAAGAGGAGGTGTTGTAAGCAATGTAGTCCAGTGAGTCGCAACCAATCTAGTCTTGATGTAATTCAACTGTTAGTTGCTAGATATCAATTTCATCAGTTCCTCTTACTTTCGACTCTGATATTTATGTCTCTGTGATTTTCTTTGAAGAATGTTCGCTGACTACTTCGCTTCTATCGCTTAGTAGCCAATATTTCTAGCGAAAATTACATTGAAAACGGCGAAACTTGGTGATTAATAGCAGAAATAGTGCCAGTTTTAGTTCCCTCGACTTGTATCCACTTGAACTCTCCCTACAAACCGATGAGCTAAGACCCAATATAATTAACATAATTTGTTACAACACCTCCCTTTGCTTTTTTTTTCTCCTAGATTAGCTCTGTTACGTAGGCCTTATTTATGTTATAGACTTCTTCCATTAACCTTCACAGTTTATTAAGATTAATAGTGCCAAAATTTACTGGAAGAAGGGACATCGTTTTTTCACCTATTTGTGAAAGTAAAACGGCAGAGCTGTTCCAATATGAACAAAAGTTATTAGGAGTTAGGCTCCACCATTGACAACTACCGGACACAAACACTACTATACACACACACACACACACACATACAGCTATACCAGAGACTCTTGTCTGCCAGAATAGGTAAGGTATAGGTTATAGGAAGATGGGAACTTTCATTATACTTATTTTTGCAGCAAAGCAACAGTGTTTATATTACTGTGATTTTAAGGCTGTGATACAGAAGTGAAATTACTGGGTGCCGGGACTTTACATCTTACGTCACTAGTTGGTAACGAACACTGTGGTTCTTGTAAGAGTTTCAGATTCGTTGTGAATCTCACAGGAATCACACGTACAATAGCTGACTGTAACACTCAGCTTATTAGTTAATATAATTCTACATGATAAAAGTTTGGTCAGTTTCATGGAGGTTAGAATGATTTAGGAGGCAACTGACTTCATCCGAAGATTTTATTTCACTATTTAAATTTGTTTAGATGAGAATTTGTATTTATTCTTTTAGAATCTGGACAAAGGGAAGATATATCAATTTCGTATGAAATTGATGAATCTTCAAAACATCAAACATAATATAATATTATTTTGAACAGCTCATATGCAAAGCAATCAGATAGGATTATGATTCCCGGCAAACATGGAAGGCAACTTTTCAAAATAACTTCCCCAAGTCCCTCGTCGCGATCAAAATACGCAGTCGTCAAAAGTTCTAATTGTCAATTTGCCAGTTATATTATCCCCGAGATGCGTTATTAAATCTGAAACTCGATATATTTTTCTTAATTTAACCATAATTGTCAGCAGATGGAACGCAGGGATGCGAAATACAATTAGTAATCTAAATCGACGCGGTTATGAAATTTGAAATTACGGGTGATGTGATTTGTAAAATGTAGATTCTGACTTAACAATTTGAATATTATGGTCTTGCTGTTAGATATTATAGATTACATTCGCGTTACTGCAATTTTTTACAATTGAAACCAAGCTCTGTAACCAGATATGATAACACGTTTGTTGAGGATATAACCGCCATTTTGAAATTTATACTTTTTTATAACAGTTATAAGTAATAAATCATATCGCGTTCTGTGGTCATGTTAATGGGGCTGAGTAGATAAATGTTAGCTGCTAAACTGATAGATTCTATATCAAGGTCGTTTTCTTGGCCGTTCGTTTATTTTCGATTTCAACAAAACTGTCGAACTTTGGTCATAAAATTTGACACGCGGCGCGGCTGCCCTTATTTTAACTAGGTTTACAATCCATGCAAGTGGGATACCGTAATTTTGATAACTGGTATGGAACATAATTGTGTTTATAACTTTGGCCAAAATTTTATGTGAAATATTCTATATGAGAATTAAATATAATGAAGGACATATTTTGTTGGCTTCCATCGAGTAGTGAAATTATAAAAAAATATGCAATATGTATATAATTATATCATTTTACAAACTAAAAAAGCTGTCAATAATTATTGAGATAGTAAATCGTTAAAGAAAATAAAAGAAAGAATTCGCCTCAAAAACTAGACCACTTCAAAATTAATTTCTTGTTTATCAAACAAAAAAACTTGCTATGAGGTACAGATGATAAAGATGTTAAAAATATATTTGGAAATCATTTACGAACCTCTGAATATAACTTAGATTCATTCATAATTTAACAGAATTTGAATTTCGACAACGATAATTGATGACAGCAAAGTTAGAGTAAAATATTGCAAATGTTCATTGCGAAGAGCAAGCAAGCGGTTTAGTAAGTACCTTCGTCTTTACTATTTCTGCTTCAAATCAGCAGTGTTTCCATTGACATGTTCGGGTATGGGAGGGTAAGATAAACAGTGAAGTTACTGAGTACCGTGGCTTTACGTCAAATATTCAAGTTTTTAACATACACTGGAACCAACTGACTGTAATTATTTACCATCAGATTTGTTTGCTTGTGAAAAAATATCAAAAAGCCATTTGTTAAAGATCCCCAAAAATTATAAATACTATTTGAAATACAGATTTCAGTCATTCAAGTTTTTCCACGGTCATATCAACAATCATTACACGACAGATGATTCAGTTCCATTTGTTACTCGAGTGCGAATGATGAATGACGCGATAAATAAGCATAGATCCGTGGATAGTTACCTACACCAACATAACTCTTCAAAGGGCAAGTTGGTAAGCGAAACGTTTGATAAATAACGCACTATCAAGATTAATGTTACTTGCTTGTTATTTATTTGGTGCTGTTATTTTTACTTGGTTGTTACATTTCTGCTTCGCTAGATTCGGATACACAGATATATCTTTATTAATCTTCCTACTAAGTGTTACCACATTACTCTAAAGCATAAGAGACGTATAATACATTTCGTAAAGACGGCATTTCTAAATTAATCATTACTTTTAATAATATTATAAAGAGGTAAAGTTTGAGGTTATCTCCAGTAATAATGGAATGTTTTTTATTAATTTTAGTATGAAAATGAATTAGTAAGTATAAGACAAGGGAAGTAAAGACTATTATAATGTCTTTTTAATTAGTTATATAACAATAATTCAAAATAATAAGAAGTGGTATATTTTTCTGGTATATCTGGAAAAGTAACTGTCTAGTCATAATATATAAAATTTTGTAAGCTTGAAGTTACGGATAAAAAATTGTCAGAACTTTCACATCAGATACTTCATACATTTAATGTATTATTAGATTTTGAAGTTTTCTAGGTAATACGAAAAATTTTACCAGTAGTCCAAACTTGTTTGTTTGATTACCAGCATTACCATTTATTCTGGTCAACAAATACTATGAATTAGGTCGACTTATTTATATCTTAGATTGAGAAAGTTCCAATGTAAAGACAGCAACACAAGTCATGCTTGCCTTTACTCTACAATAACCGCCGCTAATTCGAACAACATTAGGGCCGTCTTAAGGTCAAATATAAAGACAGATGTATTACTATATGTACTTTATTCGGATTGTATCCTCTACGTCGCAAAATAAACTTCTATTTGTGTCGAAAGTCAAACAAACCACCACCGTCTACTAGGGTTCTCAATAAGCCATCTATAAAACAAATCACTTGCCAAATTAAGTACAAAACATTTTCACTATGCCTCTGCTTTCTTCTTCTCCTTAAATCTTTGGGATTTCTCAATTCACATACATTGCTATAAATTATAGATTAATACCATATTACTATTGCAATCCACACTAATTATATAGAGGAAAAACGTGCATTTTTATATGCGACATATTAAAAAACAGAATCAATTTTGATAAAATTATTTAAGTATAGGGATAGTTTGGAGAGGAATTTTTACCATTAGGTAATATTATTTTCCTATGACACGAGGAATGCAAGCTAGTCCATTAGAAATGACATTAGAAATGTTGCTTAAATATTATTGCATGGTTTGATTTCTTATTAAGTACTAAAATATATTTTTCAATCAAAACTAGCTTCGTTTTTATTGTATCTCTATCACCCAAACCATCAGTAACCCCGAAATAACAGTTTATTTGTGTCAAAGATTAACATAAAGTTTGGATGCGGCGGGCGAGAGGGGGCGGCACCGTTCAGGCGCCCTCATGCGGACAGGCTCACGGCCGATGAAACACAATTCGTTTGATCTAACCGCCAGCCCGCTCAGCTATTTATGTACGAAGGACACCTATCGCGCTGTGCCCGGCAAGACGCCGGGATCAAAGCTTAACAGTGGAAATCTAATTGGAAACTTTTCGCTATTATGACACCATGTATGAGAAAATGCGTTTCCTTCCGGATTATCCACCAAAACTCGAAGCATTTTCTCATTTAAAAACCTATTTAAAAATAACCAAATGTTTCATTGACTTAAGTGCATTACTGACCGAAAAAAAGCTATTTTCACACCAACAGGGCTCTCCTCCCCAGAAGGCCCACCCACTAAAAACTTCAGCGATGACCGTCCTCAGGCGTTGTAAGGAGCCCGCCATGTGCCCCATATGGGTCTAGAGAACTCGGGAGGGTTTTAGTGGGTAGGCCGGTCCTCTATGACTGGAGAGCCCTACACACGGTCGCGCTTTGCCAGCGCGGTGTCATGGTGCATAAGGTCGCATTTCCCCCCCACAAAAAAAAGGCGTTGTAAGGGGCCCTCAGGATCGAATGTCGCATCGTCGACCCCCGGCCTTTGTTCCCCTAGGTGCGCTAGGAGACCCCTTCTCGGGGAGGAGTGATCTTGCCGCCTCCTCCCCTTCAACCTCCTACGACGTCACCCCCCGGCCATCCGGAGTGAGGTCCCTCCCGGGTCGCCCCACGGGCGCGAACTGCGTCGCGCCCGCCTGCGACCCGTGGCGGCGCCTCAGACCAGGCTATCTGGCCCGAGGCCGCCTTCTTCGGATCGGGAGATGGCCGATCCCGCTCGGCAGCCTCCTTCTGGAGCATCACCGCTTCATAGAAGGAGGCCACAGCCCTCCAACCTCCCTCATCCGTCAGCATTGCCGCAATCAACGCTGGCGGAGACAGATTTTGCCCGATCTCTTCGACCAAGACTCGGCGTTCGGAGTCCCAAGCGGGGCACTCCGCTAGCGTGTGCTGGGCCGAGTCGAGGTCGGATGTGCAATGGTGGCATCGTGTCGTGTCCTCCCTCCCTATTCGACTTAGATACTCACCGAAACAACCATATCCGGTGAGTATCTGAGTCAAGCGGTAGGTGACTTCCGCCCTCCTGCAGAGCCAAGCTTCGAAGTGCGGGACCTATTTATACCTAGTAGTAAAAATTTTGAAGCGTACACTTTTAACACTTTAGCAATATAAAGGCAAATCTGAAACTAAGGATATCATCTGAAAATAGTCAATAGCATGTTTTCATGATGGTTCGGTGCGTAACAGCATTCCACCTCGTTTAAAAAAACTTGCTGTCGATTACTAACTTTATTAGAGCAGTATTTATAACCTTTCTATTCATCGGATAATAAATTTTATGTATACTTAATTTGAGTTGCATGGTAATATTACATGTTTTATCAAATATAATGTTCCTTATATGAGTAATGTAAAAATTACATAAGTACAGAAACAGTTAATTAAAACGTAAAATTAATTGTGTTTGTGAATTGTTAAGGTTCCCAGCAGTGTTAGTGGGAAATTAATAACAGTTTCTATTTTTGTTACAGAATTAGGCTGAGCTGAGCATTTCTGCGAGCCGCACGAAATATGCCAAAAAAATATGTGCCTGAAATTGGAATACGAACACACAATGCCTGCCAAGAATGTAATCTCGAAATGGCTTCGGGCGAAACAAGGAAAACATAAACACGAACCATGGCGCTAGTTAGCGAGTAACCATCGGAAAAATATGAATGCGACCGAAACGGAGGTGGTGGTGGCAAGTGGCCAACTGGACATATCGTATCGAGGGCCCGAATACGCGTTGGATCCGGTCCGGGCCCCCTACAACGCTGCTATCGAATTCAACATCACCTTCGACAATACCTCCAGCTTCAACATCTCCGATAACTCAGAGCTGTGGAACGAATATATACAACTACTTCATGATCGAGCACTGCTAGTAGCTTTCTTACTATTGTTCTCCTTGACTACTGTATTCGGAAATATGCTCGTGATTCTTGCCGTGGTGAGAGAACGGTACCTTCACACTTCCACTAACTACTTTGTCACGTCACTGGCGGTCGCAGATTGTTTGGTGGGATTAGTTGTGATGCCGTTCTCAGCGTTATACGAAGTTTTGGAGCATACTTGGTTCTTCGGCGTCGACTGGTGTGACGTTTGGCGATCACTCGATGTACTATTCAGCACAGCATCCATCCTAAACCTGTGCGTGATTTCGCTTGATCGTTACTGGGCTATCACAGACCCTATCACTTATCCAATGAGAATGAGTGGCCGAAAAGCCGCGTTCCTAATAGCCGCAGTGTGGGTGTGTTCCGGCGCAATATCCTTCCCCGCGATCGCGTGGTGGCGTGCAGTAAGGATAGAAGAAGTACCAGACTACAAGTGCCCGTTCACGGAAAACTTAGAGTACATAATATTTTCATCGACAATATCGTTTTATTTGCCTTTGTTTGTGATGGTGTTCACGTATTATAGAATATATCGCGCGGCCACAATACAGACGCGATCGCTTAAGATAGGGACTAAGCAGGTGATGAGACCAAGTGGGGAGCTTGAGTTGACTCTGCGAATTCATAGGGGTGGTACGGTGCGACAAAGAAGTGATGCGTGTCATGGTGTGTGTACGCCTGAGGAAGCAGATCAAGAGCCGTTGACAGCTTTGCAAAACAATGGACTGTCGCGATCCTCGACGCGGTTGACCAATGTGACGCATACCAAACATTTACCGAAAAATTTTTCACTGTCTCGTAAATTAGCGAAATTTGCAAAAGAAAAAAAGGCAGCGAAGACTTTGGGTATAGTGATGGGTGTATTCATAGTGTGTTGGTTGCCGTTCTTTGTAGTGAACCTGCTGTCTGGGATATGTTCGGCGTGCATCGCTCACGAGGAGATTGTGAACGTGGTTGTGACGTGGCTCGGCTGGGTCAACTCTTCCATGAACCCTGTAATCTACGCTTGCTGGAGTAGAGATTTTAGAAGGTATGTGCCCTCCTTTAAATTTTTGTTTAAGATATCTTTTAATTTAGAACTAAACGTGAATAAGTATACAAATTATGAGACCAGAATTAGATTACTTAAATCCCGTATCTTTAATATCACATTGTGAAGCAAATGCAAAGCAAAACACAAAATTAAGTTCATGCTTGGCAATTATAATATAATTCATATAATAATATCAGCCCCAATATCATGTCGATTATATCAATATTCTCATATCATCGTATCAATATAGTTACCAATATTTTTACGTTAATGTAAACGTCACTTATTCGTCACGTATTCATGCCGAAATAGCCCTTAATGTGTTTAGGAATGCCTCCACAACACAAGGCCCTTAATTTATCAAAGCGCTTATTGAAGTGATATAATTATCCACACGGTAAAAGCTTCCATTGTAGCCAATTTACACCGGAATTGAGTTTGAAAATTTCTATATATCGTGAGCTGAGGAAAATGTAATTCAGCATTGAGTTCACACGGCGTTCACTTATGAATTGTGAATTAAAAACTGTGCATAGTGCGTACTAATGGACTGATTTTCGAAGAGCAACTATTATATTGTGTCGATTATATGTCGATGTAAGATTTTAACTATTAATATAACTTAATATTTTAAATAATATTTTTTAAATCCTAAGTTATAGAATTTAATTCAGGTCATTAATCATTACTCAACAGTAAACATCACTGGTTAATGACATGTAATGAACAAAAATCTAAAACTTTATTAAAACTGTTTTATAGCACTACGCATCATTAAAATCAAAGTTACGCCTTATGGATCATTTGAAGCAACTAGGATCAAAGCTACTAAAATAGGGATTTCCACACTTCATTTGAGCACACAGAGATTTCGCTCTCGGTAAGTCTATTTGAGATCTGAGCCTCCGAGAGTCACGAAGTCGTGAAGAGAAATCGAAAAATCCTTCGCCCACATATCCACAAAAATAAACTTGAAAGACTTGTTTATCGAGAGAGACAACTAATGGCGTTAGACTTAATATCTGGAATTATCTTAGCTCAAACTAATATACAATAACATTTTCTTGATTAAATATCATTGAATCATACATTCTATAATTAATGAGCATTTTGATAGTGGATCAAAAAATGATAAGAGAATAAACACAATAAATGAATAGATTATAAAAAATAACAAAACAAGTTGTACATTCTTATTACAACTAATAGCGGAAATGTCAAAACTATGTATACTACCTACCAAAAATTAAGATAACACAAGACTAGACGCTGCATTCGAATAGACGAGTACGAGAAAGATGACATGACCTGCCGTTCCTTGTATATACTTCATAAAAGTTTTTAGAGAAATGTGTTATTAATACCTTTTCCTAGGAATTTTTGAGGCTCTATATAAATGTAAGAATAATAATAAAATAACACCCATATGTAAAGGCTAAAAACAAATTAATTATTTATTTGAAACATTGTTTCTTCTTGCAACTAAACATATATATATATATACAACATCCTTCTAATGTGTAATGACTAATATGAACAGATTTTTCATAACAGCAATCTTCAGCGAATATTAAATTACGATAAAATAGAACACTTCAAAAATATGACATATAGCTTTCTGCCCGCGGCTTCGCCTGCGTGGATTTCGGGATTGGGTCTATAGAGGGTTAAGGGTCATAGCTTTTGCCCACGGCTACATATGCGCGGAAGTCGATTTACGGCGCGATGTTTTATCGCGCTTCCCGTGGGTCTATCCGTTTTTCCAAGATAAAAAATACCGCAATACCTTGCTCAAGAATCACTCTATCTATTGATGAAAACCGCATGAAAATCTGTGCAGTAGTTTTTGGGCGAAGCCTTTATTGCGCATCCCGTGGGACCTGTCGATTTTTCCGGGATAAAAAGTAGCCTATGTTACTCGGGGATAATGTAGCTTTCCAAAGTTGAAAGAATTTTGAAATCGGTCCAGTAGTTTCGGAGCTTATTCATTACAAACAAACAAACAAACAAACAAATCTTTCCTCTTTATAATATTAGTATAGATATATAGTTCATTAACGATTACTCAACCCTTGAAAAATCAATTATGTATCTTCTACCACCACCCCTGAGTATAATTTGTTTGTTTAAGGCATTAGCAATAATAGCGTTGTGGTCGCTGCCTTAACCTTCTTAATCGGGAGTCTAGGGCCGAAAAAGTGCTTTTCATTATCATCACCATTTCAGCCAATAGCCACTGGATATAGAATCCCCATAGGGATCTTTTGCTCTGCTAGCATCTAACGCCTTAGCGATCTTAAATATGTTTTTAATTGTTCGAATTTTATGTAAATTGATCTGACGCTCCTACACTAGAGTATGCTTGTACACCTTAGCGGGAACGTGTAGTTTTGGTGATGATGATAAATTATTATAGAGAAGTTATTTTCTCTAACATTTTGCCTATATTTTTTACACCTTATTTTTACTGTCAGTTTTGATGTGAATCTTAATATGTAAGCAGCTCTGGACTGACGGAGCGTAGGTGTGGAATTAGATTTTCCGTAAAGAAAAGAACGGTAAACATAGTTAGATTGCAAAAATACAAGCCTTAAAAGAAATTTTCAGCCTTCCGAATTTATAAACCAAATTTATTTCTTACTTCATTAAGTACTTTGATATATTAGGTTTACTCTTAGCTAAACACTTTCCATATGAAAACTATGTATATTACATTTTTAACTTACATATATTACACATCTCAGAGGATGAAGTAGAAGAACTAACATCAGGTTGAAAGCAATTTTTAACTATATTTTTCTTTTGTTTATATTCGAATATGAATTATTATTTTTTATTAATAATGAACAGCCTTTGCAACGGTTGCCAAAAAGAAAATATTCTTTATGTGAACTCGACATTTGAAAAACTGTTTATCTCACCTCTAATTAACAAAAGCACAAAATTAACATTTACATTTCATTTTTATGGGAATGTTCTTCTTTATCTTTCAATAGACTATAAAATGTTAAAAAATATATTCAATTTATATTTGTTGTATTTGTATTTATAATAATAATATATTATCTCAATAAAAACCTCTTTTAAGAGTTTTAAGAATACAGAATGTTAAAAGATTCTCAACGGAATCACCGTGTATGTAAAATGTACACTCAGCAAAGTATCAGACTTCACACTTTTAGACAGTTTTTATGTCGATCGCAATAACAAATATCTTAGTAATACAAAAGTAACGCTTAACGTATTGCTGTGTGAAACTATGAGACAACGTGTCTCTTGCATGGCCCATGAGTAGTGTAAAATGCCCAGAGAAATTTCAAATTATGTTTGTGTTATGAATACATACAGACACAGAAATATCGTTTAGCAAAAGGAATGATCACTTCTGTAAATATGTATAGATAATATGTAAAAACATAATTTCATTAAAAAATATAAACAAGTTTTGCAATTTAATAGTTAATAATAGAATGAAATAATGGGTTAATGATTGAATCCCAGATAAAGTACTTTAAAAAAATATTCCTAATGGTAAAAAAATAAAAGGCTTTAATTTTCAATAAAAGTAAAAGTTATGATGTAAAAACAATGAAATGTTAGATGTATATTCATAGTTTCAAAGCTTTAGAAAAAATATTTAAAGCCATAAAGTAAGTTATTATCTGGGCCCTTACTTCTGGTCTAAATATGAAAACCTAATATTTTCCGAGTTAACTAAAAATTAAACAAAACTTTTCAAATGACACCTCTACTAGACTCCTAATACAAAATCTGTAGCACTCCATTACTTACTGTGTATTATTTTTCGTACGCTTATACGAGTATAGGGTTGTCCATATTTAGGATCAAAAAATTATTTATTTAGTTTGTATAGGAAAACAGTAGCTTAATTAGCGCAAATATTTTTTTATACAACGTTTAGTTCTAATGGATACACTATTTGGTCAGCCGTATAATATGCTCTATATTGTAAATTTGAATTATGATGAAAATATAACCCAATAGTTCTAAGTTGCTTTAAAAAAACGAAATTAACGTAGAGATAAAATTCCGAGCAATGCGGTTATGAAGTCCTTGGGCATGGCTCAGTATTACCCACTGCAACAACTAAAGCCATTTTGCTTAACCATTTTATTTGTTAAATGCCTAAGTTCTTTGCTTGCAGCCAAATTTTCTTGGATACAGGCAATGTTCCTTATGGCTCTCATAGCGATATTGTGCCATAACTACTATTAGGTTCTTGTGGGAAACGTAAATGTAAAATGGCAAATTTCGTCAGACTCATGAAACCATGCTTTTATTTTGAGGCAGTAATTTCAGCAGCACTTTCGTAAGCGATTTCATTTGCAATAAATTCTGTAGTACCCGGCTCGATTGTTTGATGAGCCAGAAAGATATGAAGAGTGGAAAATTTTAAATTTTCTTGTAATACGTAGGTAATAATTACCAAAACTTCCACCATTTTCTTCCAATATAATTTTTTTATACAACTGTCCAAAACAAAGGATTTTATGATGTATTTTTTTGCCTTACTGCCTATTTTATAATTTTGAACTTGTTGTAGTTAATAATGAAGTTTAAAGTTAATGAAACGATATATAAAAGAAAATAAGAGTTAATACAGTAGGATGTTAAGGATCAGGAAAGAAGGTTTAAGTAAGAAATACGGATAATAAATATTTTCCTACTAAATTATACAATATTTAAAAGAAAATCCAAAACCACTAGAAATAATATATGAAGAAAGTATTCACAAAATAATCGACGCATCGTTCAAACAAGTAAGACACGTAGTCCAAATATTTTATTTTATATAAGTATAATTTTTAATTTGAAGCACTAAATGCACAACAACACTTTGAGTTGAAATATCTATAATCTATCTTGATCGTGAGTCACATCGTAAATCATGTAGGTAAATAGACCACTCCTTATAAACTTGTGTCATGGACCTATCAAACCTTTCAACGTGAACATGAATACAATCGCGTCCTTTACTTGAATAGATGGATCAAGGATAAAGGGTATTCTTGAAATAATGATCCAGCATTTCACATTGTTCCTGTAACGACTATGTTAGTGACATTACTGTTTAATGACCTAGAACTTCGAATGGACGGATGACCTCAAGAATGAACTTAAAGACAGTTATTGATTGCTGTGTTGCGACTCGTCTAAATTTTTCTTTATTTATAAGAGAGTTTGGCAGCAATTAGTTTGGCTCTTTGTTAATTAGTTTAGCTAATTCTATTACTGGTTTTTTTCAAGTCATCACGAAATACGAAACATTAAGTTTTCAAAAAAAGAATATATTCCCTTTAAAAAGCTGGCCTCTGCTTTTTTGCGTATTCATGGGCGGCGGTAATCGCTTACCTTCAGATCCATTTGTTTGTTTACCTCCATACGTAAAAGGAAAACGACTTCAAAATACATTACTATCTTATATTCAAAGAACTTTTAATAAACTGGCATTGACGCATTCGGTTCGTACTCTTCTATACCGAACTTATAAAGGCTGACATTAATTATGCATTTCGTATATATGTGTTAATATTTATTGCAGTATTATGGAAGTATCTTCGACTTTAAATCAATTGTCAAAAAAGTGTTATGAAAAAAATTACTATACTATTAAGTATTACTTAAATGATAACAATGCTTAGGTTTAATTTTAAAGACTTAATGGTTACATTACCTGATGCTTTGAGTATTATAAACAACATAATGAAATTATACTATGTATAGATATGATGTGAAATTATTTAAACTTGTAATGGAAGAGTTCAGACCATTTATCGACCATTTACCAGACGAGTCTGTAAAAATACAAGGAAAAAATAGATATTCTTGCTGGTCTTTTTCTTTTTATTTATGGTTCTTTACAGTGCAAGATCACCCGCCGTAGACTTGTAAACTAATGGCGAAGCAGCTTTGAAGTGCAAAAGTGATTTTAAAATTTTTATTTGAAATATACATTTTTGATGTTGTTTTTGACACGATAGGTACGTAAATTCAACAATACAGCTAGTTATACATATTATAATAATATAACTTTCATTTTTATAGAAATAAATTATGTATGGAAGTCACATTTTCTGTTAGAAGTTTCGAATTTTATCGATGTTATGTTTTGTTGATGTTACACAAACAAACTTCTTTCGTTCCCAAATTGAACATATCAAGATATTATAAACAAGTAAAGTTTGTACATTAACTGTTCGCAGTAATTTCCGGCACTAGTGATCCGATTATCATTAAATTAAAGAAAATTTAATAAATGACAAAAAGCAGTTGAGACCCGAGATGATGACTTTCACTAGTTTTTCGTATAGAAATATCTAATATAATATGGTCGCATCCACAAAGGAAAAATAGTTGATACTAAATACATTAAAATCCGTTATAATCCTTATTAATACATCCAATTTTTCTTTTCCATATAAAAAGTTATTTCTCATATAATAACATATACTTTGTTGTTTCTATTATAACAAATATCATATCTTAAAAAAATCTAAACTATAATAAAACATTCTAAGTATGAAAATCTTTGCTCTATTTACTTACTCGGTGTCTATAATCAGTCATTTAAGACTACGTAGTATATAATTCGACAAGTGTTTATTATACATGGATAATATACTTATATGAACACTTATATACACATTATAAATAAAAAAATACAGTATTTAAAGAAATATCTTGTAACCAAATATTGCTCAATGAATACAAGCCTTACTTCGATATAATCTGATCATTTAAATAGTCGCTTAGTTAATAGCATACTTGATTACAAAGACACAAACTCAACAATTATTATACAATTAAAAGAAGTTAAAAAATATATAATAAATTTAGGGTACGAACAGGGAAACAGACCTCACCGCCATACAGAACAAATGTACCTGTGTGCTGCAGTAGTACACAGTTCAGCGCCAATATTTACAAACGACCAAAAATCGCTAAAACTGTAGTTGAAGTTTATTAAAAAAATATATGCATTGTCAGTTTAAAATACGCCTGATAGATTTAACTCCGTACAAAGAATGAAAGCTGACCATCAAAGACGACCTCGGAGGTATTTACTTCAAGATAGTTCTGGATGTAAGTAGTATGAAGTACAATTAGATAAAAGCCAGTATGGAATAAGTAATAACGACAACGAATGATTTACTACATCCCCAGTCAAGGCCCAGAGACTGCGTGACTTGTATATAACCAGCGAAGCTTCCAGAAGCATGTTCGACGTATAAATAATTAATAGCGCATAACCATAATTTCTTTCCTGAACACCCAGGAACAAAAGGATTCAATATGTATTAATTTTTTTTAGTAAATTTATACAAAGACGTAAGAGACTTTTTCGATATAAAGATCTGGGTAAGCTTACAAATAGCTGTGCCAATTTCGTAAGTTTGTTATTCGATATGTAGCAGTGGCGATGACTTCAGGCACCTATTCTCTTAACGTAATAAAATAGAGAAAGAGAATAACAGCGTTTGTAAGAATGCCTGCTGTACTAGAGACATCAAGAACATAATTATGTTCCTACAACACACTCAATACGTGAAAGTCATACATCCAATCAAATCTACTCAAATCAATTTGAAAATTTCGGAAATTAATCACTACAACGTTAAAACAAAGTCTCTTTGTCTGTCCCTATATCCCTATGTATGCTTAATTCTTTAAAACTACGCAACGCGCAACATGCGGTTTTTTAATAGAAAGTAGAAAATTCTAACGAACGTAGTACGGTATTATTACAATAAATGTTAGTTCAGTACTATATTACAACGATTTCTTTCCAGGAATTCCTTCAATTTTGTACGTGACCACTACTACGATGTTTTACCACGTAGGATGGGAATAACACGACGCATTACCTACTGAGAACTGAATAATATTTCAATTGCTTATGATAATGATAATAAGACTGCGTTACTATTATTATAAAGCCCAATATTTTTCCAGTTTCTAAGAAGGAAATTCAAACTGTTTTTTCTTATATACATAATGAAAATCAAATCAAAAACAAAATAATCTTTATTCAACATAGACCTTTACAGGTACTTATTGAAGTCAAAACAAACAGAACAAAATAAAAGAAAAGCTTAAAAAAACAAAGAGAATGACCTCATAAAACAAAAATCACGTATGAAATGGCTTGAATGCTAAATTTTAAATTTAAACCTAACTTATTTGACAGAAATGTAATAAATTACAATATTTTTCCACGCGAACAGCAATTCCGCAGTGAATGACGATTTTTACGGTTCATTACCTACGCTCTTAGATATAAAACTGACAACACTTCTCAACTTTATTAAATGCTGTCAAAATCAAATACAATCATGTCAAACACGATCTCTACATTTAGTTGGAGATTTTATCTTTGTAGGTATTAGTTTTATGTACAGTCGGGAACACGTAAATCGTTACATTTATACAAAGAAAATTGCCATTATTACGAGTGTCATTAGAATTGTCAACAAACAAACAAGGTTAACATATAGTTTGAACAACGAAATTAGCACCATCATAGTGACACGTTGGATTTGTTAAATAACCACGATAAGGTTTTAATTATAAATAAAAATAAAAAAATCTTTAAGGTTTTTTATTATTATTAATAATGCAATGAGGTAAATAAAGCTGGAATACCAAGAGAAGTAAGTTTTATTAAAAATGCCTAAATAAAGTAAATGTCACTAAAATATCGCTTACTCAATCTCTAATTTTACCTATTATTGATTACGCCGACGCCTGTTTTTTGGCTGCGAATGAGGATCTTTTAAATAAATTGGAACGATTGCAAAATTTGTGCATTCGACTCATTTTCGGCCTGCGGAAATTTGACCATGTTTCCAAATTCCGTTGCTAATTGAAGTGGCTCCCAATAAGACAGCGCAGGAACTACCACGTTTTCTGCTTAGTACCTAAATAAACGTAATTTTGTATCAATGAATAAAATAAAACAAACTATTTTTATTTACCATTAGAGGTTTTTAAAAAATGAATATTTTTAATGAAAAATCTTTCCAAAAAGTCATAGTTGCGTTTCTGGTTTGACGTACCGGTCAAAATTGAGTCACGACATGACAATTGACATTGACAATTTTATTACATAGCCACCCTTCGACATAAATTAGTGATAGATTGCTGGCAAAGACCATGTATGTCCGCTGAGTCATCTTGCACTTCTTGTCGAGCCCACGTTCTTAGAGCAGTGCATACCTGTAGTTCTGCAGACAATCCGCCACCATTCGTTTTTTTCTCGATGTCTGATCTAACTAGATCCACAATTTTTCTTGTAAACTTTTTAGTAAACCTATATTTCTTACGAAAGTCCTCTTCATTTAAGGCGAAAGGATCAAATCGCTATCTAGTTCATCATAAACATAGAAATATTGTAGTCCATTTTGAATTTAGTTTGTGAAAATAATTTAAGGTTATACGATAGCTAAACAAGGGTCGCTGACTGTATAACGGTTGGGTAAACCAGCATACAATTTATCCACTCGTTATAACAGCTGTATACAACTGAACTGCCAAAATTATGCTTATTAGTAGTCTTTGTGTTATTACTGTCGTATACGTCGTGTGTAAAGTGTTATTAGTAAGTATGGTAGTATAGATATATTTTGTAATACCCGTGAGGCTGCGTGCGCGTCCGGCTAAGCGCGCACGCCATGGTGAAGTCTTTCTGTGTGGGGGCTGTCCAGGGGTTCTCGGACAGTCCCTCCTTTGGCGGTGGCTTGACCAACTCTTGGTCGAGCCAGTCCTGGGACACATGGTGGTCGAATCGCGTGAGCGCACCCCGCCATGTGCCCCGTATGAGCCCAGAGAACTCGGGGTGTTTTAGTGGGTAGGCCGGTCCTCTTGACCGGAGAGCCCCACACACAGCCGCGACTTGCCAGCGCGGTGTTATGGGTGCATGAGGTCGCATTTCTCCCCCTCAAAAGAAAATATATATTTTGTAATATTATTATGTATGTGTGTAGGTATATAAATATGTATTTGAATTTGTATGTATATATATATATATTCTCTTATTTATGTGATGCTTATATATTTATTTATATATTTTTAGGTAACGTTTAGAAAGTAGGTACGTACACACAGTGGGCAACCCGGGTGGACAGGAAGAAATTTCTAAGGGAAATATGCAATACCTTCTGCTCAATATTATAAATCAATTTTTCCTTTAATACATACATTAAAAAGTAAAGTAAATAAAGTATATATATATGAAATAAAAGGCAAACCAAATATATATATATATAATATATATATATATATATATTATATATATATATAATATATATATATATATATATGTATGTATGTATGTAAGGAACCCTCGTTGCGCGAGTCCGACTCGCACTTGACCGGTTTTTTAATTTGCAATATCTGTGACTGAATGTAGACTCAATACCATTACATTGCCGTTGTATCACCATTTAACAACCTACCTCCTTTGTATTCCCTCTTTGTGCTTTAGCTAATACCATTAGACAAGAGACGAGATCAGATTACAGAAATTAATACACCTTACATTAATACTGTAGGCACATTAAGCGAAGCTTACCTAACGCCGGCAGTGGATACATTTAACTTGAATTAATTCCAACAGGGCAGTAAAGTTAAAGCCTCGGAAACCGTAAAACACTGGCTTTATTCTCGTCGTAATAAGCTTAAAACAAGTTTGAATGAGAGCTCGTTAGCAAGGGCACCGATTAACATATGGCCCACTGTTTGACAGCAGTTCACTTTTGAAAGCATTAGTTACTGACTTGATTTAAGCTGACACTCTATTACTCTCTCACATTCACCATCTTACTTAAGTAAGGTGCTATAACAACAATATTAATAGTATGTTATGACCTAAAAACAATAGCTACATTTTCCTAGGTTATTGGGAAGTCGCTTTCATCTCACGTTTTACGGTTGATAATGTTAGCCTTCTGTATACCCTATTTCATTCTTATGAATAAGAAAACGACGGTCTTAGTTTTTTAAATCAATCTTAAAGCATGTGCAAATATCTGCTTAGCACCAGCTACTAGCAGGCTGCCAGTCGCGCAACTATTATGACAAACCAGAATCTGATCCAGAATCTCAATCAGTGTAGAGGATAAGAACCACACCACACGTTACCAATTAGCATACATCTTATCTGATTCCCAATCAAAGGACGTTTTTGATTTAAAATGAAATCGTGCATGCTGTATAAAATATTACGAATTCACATGCTATATCTAGTGTTTATTGGTAGAAAACAGCCATAAGCATAGAGTGAGATACCTATTTTTAATAATCTGTAAATATAAAGTTTATTAACAGTGAAATGAAAAAAAAACTAAAAAACTGTAATTATTTTGTCGTTTAAAAGTTAAGACGACGTTGTGTTCTTCTTTATTTTAAATGTATATGTTAAACAATATATGTCACCTAGAAACATCGCTTTGTTTCTTCCAAATGTTTTGAATATATTTAGAAGACAACACGGATACTTTTAAAACCATTTGTTTGTTAAATGAGAAAAAAGTAACGTTAGAAAATAAATTGAAATTAAATGCCGCCCAAAGATAAATGTTATATTATAAACTAACACTTTTCTTTTATTATAGAAACGCTAATAAAGAAAAAGAACCCCCATTAGAGCAAAAGCTCGTACATTTCAAAACTAGTTTCAAAACCAACTAAGTGCGGTAAATTGATCATAATAGCACTCGCTACTTAGGTCGAGATTATTCAAAACTGTGTGGCTATCCTATACTCACGTCTCTTTCCCACGGGGGTAGGAGAGATTGAGAGACTTGCTAGGATACAAACCTACTATTACAAATTTTCATGACACTGCCATTAAGACAGTGTCGTCTGCAAAGCAAAATATTTTTTTTTTCCTTATATAACGGTTTATTTTATTAAAAATTAATATAATTTACTATTGTCAGAGTGCTTTCCGTGTAAACTTATACAATACATTTTTATTGTCTTAGTTATACTTTGTTTATAACTCCAACTTAGCTAAAAGAAATCTCATTCAGATAGAAGTTCACCTTGGTCGTACTAAGTTTATTATATTAGAAAAATGAATATTAATGTCAAAATTGTATACGATATTGAGTCTATAGTCTATATTTGGAAGGTTAAATCCCAGTTTAACGATGCCATTATTTTTGGAAGCAAACTTAATGCGCTCCATCAAGCATGAACGATTTTGATAAAAGCGGTATTTTGATCCAAGAATATAAAATCATAAATTGAACTAAGACAAAGCTAAGATTGATATTGGTTGAATGTAGATTTTTTTTTGTTTATGCCTCGTGTTATTGTCATACTTAGTCGTATTTGTTATTTAAAATAATAAGGAACATCACACATTTTATTATAAAGAAAGTCTCTATTATTTTCTAGAAATCTTCATTCACGAATACATTAAGCAATTATTTTTTTTATATTTGTGAGTTTACGTTTTATTAAACATACTAAGGAAATATTTAAATATTACAAAATATGAACAATATTATTAGACTCGGGCGGAGCTCAAACCCGTGTCTTTAACAAACCTTGTTGACACCTTAACTATTCGGTCACCCACTACTGACCGTGCCAATCAAGCGTTTGAACTGCATTCTTCACATTTACTTTGATAAGTTATAGGAGACAGAGACTATATTCACTGTTGATAACAACGTATCTAAATATAATTTAATGTATTAATTGTTAAAATCCTTAAACAAGTTTATTCAAGAAAATACAGACTGTCAACCTAATGATGGTTCTGGTACCTAACCATGTGACATACATTCAATGTGTAACATAAGATGTGTACAATGTCGAACATTCATCTAATACACTCAGTACATTTACTATGATACTAGAATTATCGCGGGCATTGCGAATAAATATAACATAATACCTTTGTATATTGTACTCCGAATTAAAAAAGACACCAATATACCTCTAATCTCACCGGAGGAAGATTCCAATGAAGAGAAGCCAATGTTCATAGGCTTCACTGAGAATTATCGTTGGCAATTAGAACCGACTGACATTCAATTTATGACTTGTGACCGCAATGTATTTTTCATGAGCGAATATCACCGCCCACAGTAAACAAGTTGGCCTTAAATTTGTAATTATTTGTTTTACCAAACATTTAAAAAATAGGTTTATTAAATAGGATAGCAATCTGTTATTTTAATAAATAGCCTGGCTCCTAATTTGTTTTCTAGGATTTGAAATCAATTACCAAAGATACCATGAAGATTGTCGAAATATGTTAAATACTGGGTCAACTATGAACTATTTCAAACACTTATCGATGTGTGACTTCAAGATTTAATTAATAACATTGTCTTATGAGACAATTGAAGTTTAATACACTATTTATAACAGAGAAATAGGTTATACCCTAGTATAGTTAAAACTTCAATTATTAAAAGAATGGGGTCTTTTCAGTTTCTAAATACACAATAAACCTTACTTTATATGAGTATGTATCAATCGTGTTGAGGACAGACCTTTGTAATATAATACTTAAGTTTATGATTGTCTATAGTTTTAATCTTTGCTTTATTCCTGTCACTTTTCGCTTGTTCCTTCACTTTTATAACTGCTCTTGTATATCTTTTATAAATATATTGCAATCCTTTCAAATCGGCCTTATCTTTGCTGTCCACGACATCCTGGTCCTTCGAGCCGGATCTTAACCAGCGACCTATGGATCTACAGTCCACTGAAATATAGAAAAATCGTAAATAAATTTCTGACTTGTTAATTATTTATATTTAATATTTGCTTCTGAACCTTAACGAATACCACTGTTGCCATGATTAAAATGTTAATTCTATCTTCCTAAATTAGTCCCATTAATAAGCGGAGGATTACTATATACTCGATATTGTTTTATATTTGATATTCATAGCGACATTGATATAACTCTATGGTTACTGGGTTATTTTATCGCAGCAATGGACGTATACTGACTCATTATATGCAATCAATACAAAATTTTACATTACACAATCAAGAGGCGCATTGACCGAACAACTGGAACGCTTCCGTAATCCAGTTTAAGTTGCTCCGAGCGTAACTACATGCAATTGCTAAAGTTATCAAGTTATTGGATTCGCTCGGTAAAGAATAATTGTAATAAAATATTTGAACATAATATAAGCAAAAGGGAGGATTTATATCTTATATCCTGCATATGTTTGTAGCGTGATTTATATCTGTGCCATTTCCTACTGCCGTATTTGCTGTGGAATATACTGAAAGTTTCTGGATCTTGGCCTCCTACAATAAAAAAATTAAAAATCTACTAATTCAAAAATATTTTGGGAACATTCTACTTTTTAGTTTGTATATCATTTGGTTTTTCATTGTAGCGTAGCATGTAAATTGCTTGAAGATCAAAAGACAGCGAACCCAGATTGGTACGTTGACACTTGTTTGCTATGAGTCTTAGAAAAAATTCTCGAAAAGCATTCTCAAAGCTTTTAAAAAGTAAACAGATTACTAGACGTTTTGTGACAGTTTGATCCACAGTCTAATTGTGGTGACCCAAAAGCGTATAAACTAAGAGCTTTGGAGTTGCAGTGAAGTATAAAAATCACTATATATGCTATAACTCTCCAGATATGAAAGTGCATTAACAATTACTAAGTACAAAGAATAAGTAATGATATTTTTCTTCTTCTTTAGGTACCTCTCCATCCAGTAGGTCAGCGACCATTCGTCTATAAGTCCCTCTGTCTTCAGTCATGTGAATTAGTTTTTCTGTACTCTCCACTTTCAACCAGTCTCTTATGTTCTTGGACCATGATGTTTTTCTTCTACCCCTTCCTCTTTTACCCTCAATTTTGCCCTCCAATATTAGTTTTATAAAATTGTACTTATCTATCCAGATCCCAAAGGCTCTTAACTTATCTATTAAATTTTGCTTTAAGGTTCAACTTTCTAATCCATACATTAAAAGTAATGATATAAGCTTTGATTAAATACTGGTCTACAGTATATTACTGGTCTATTTATACTATGAATTCAATCCCTAGCAGTATTTAAGGGTTAGTGACGTCATAACCACTCGCTATCGCACCTCTCAGTTCCAAAGCTCGTTTCTGTTAAAAAATGGGTGGTATTTATCAAAATTAGGATAACGGTTCCGAACATGTAACATTTTGCCATCCCACTTTTCCGTATTTCCGGATGAAGTAATCTTCGAGGAATAAAAAGGCGAAGATAATGTCGTATTTCATCGCTGTGAAAAGGGCTTTTTGATGATAATAGCAGGCTTATTCTTACTTTAGGCAAATTGAATTAAGATTGTTATGTTAACGCTGAAGTATTTCTGGGGAAAAACAAAAGATATAAATGTAGGTCTTCATGTAAAAAATATTTGTAATGAATAATGAACAATTTTCATTACGATATGATGATATCAATTTTCATTCTGAAATAAATGGGTGCCCCATTTATTTTAGTCATTGTCAGTTAAGATTCGCAAATCGTACAAAACATGTGATTCGGCACCCATTTCTTTATTCTTTTATTTCTAGAAATGAATTGTTTATTGCAACAATAAATACAGACAATAAAATGAAAAAAGTTAAATTTGGAGTTATACCACTAGTACAAATACGTTTATTTGTAGACAAGTCAGTACCCAATAGATACTCAACAATTTTCATGAGCTGAAATTCTCACTGATTCTGAAAACATTGACAAATAAAAATATAAAATAAAGTGAGATGAAACAGATAATAAAATCAGCATATTTTTATTCGTTGTATAAGTGTATGTATGTACATGTAACTACCTCCAATAGTAAATAATATAAAATATAAGATTTGCAGATTTTTTCTGTATCATATCAATACAGACATTTATATATAATTATGTTAAGTGCTATTACATATTGAAATACACGATTATTTTACCATTTAATTTAATCTTAGTAAAACTTACGAAACCTGTAACCACGATTCTATAGAACTAGGCACAAGATTTAGTGACATCACCTGAGCGTACGGACTTTATCCTTCACCACTTACCATAATGACGCCGCAGTAAGGAGCACTAGAAAGTTAGTTATCACTCGCAAATACAACTTGAAAAAAATTTGTAAAGTTTGGTATATGCTGTGGCGTAGGCGGAGATACTACTTTAGGTGCTTAGGAGATGCTTATTGACAATTGAATAAAAATATTACGCTCTGAATAAGTGCTAATTCTTCCATCTTAAAAAAATATTTTTTTAAAATAGATTTCAAATAAATCTTATTCAGGAACTATTTGCGGAACTTCAGAATTGACAAAAAATAAGTAATGAAAAATAATAAAGTATTTTTTAGGCTTAAAAACATATCTTTACGATATAAAAGCTTCTAATTGCTACTTCTGTCTATGGATGATAAATGATGGTGGTCATTTATCATCAAGTGACTCAATTATTTATTAGGAAATTAATAATATTGGATAGAAGATCATTAATAAACATTACAGTTAAATCATGGTACTATAGTGCTCGTGTATAAAATTACGTACATGAACACGCCACATGCAAGCAAGTAGAAGCAATCAGAAATATGTTAAGCAATTTACTAGCGCTTGTTCCAACACAAATTATGTAATATCGAACGGAATTCCGATTGGCTGTTTGCCCTAGTGTTATTTGCTTTGCTTCAGTAGACCAAATAACGCGGCAGCCGACATGTCAGTATTAAACTTTACTGCCCGCACTAAAATCTAACAACGGCCATAGTAAAAGTATTCACGTAAGTCGCTTCACAGATCTGCATCAAGAATGTTTAGTTAAGTGAGCTAATTACTAACACTGAAAGCACTCGCAGCAAAGTGTGGCATAACATTTTGATTATCAATAATATTTTAATATTTTGAAGGTTACCAAAGGTACAACGCCACACAGGATTACTAGTAAAATTAGCATATATCCTTTAAAGATTGTTAACGCTGGTCACAATAATATTGACTATGAAATTTAAAAAAAAAATGACATTTCGGTTAGTGTTTAATGTTGTTCAAAATCAAGAATCGTTATTGTGTTGTTTGTGTTTGTCGAAGACTTTGTGATCACATTAAGTACTTAATACACCAACACTATAATAATATAAAGAAATAAAGATTATCGAGTTTGACAAGAATACAGAAGGTTATGTATGTATCTGTTCTTGTTCTGACGTAAAAAAAACAACATGACAGGGTTTTTATATGTGCATATTAAAATGTTTTGAATTTGTAATTCTAAATCCTTCAAAAATGCTAACCAAAGAGATTTATTAAATTAACGTAAAAAAATTCATTTTTTTCTTTCCTTCCTTCATAAAGTTCCCCTTTCGCGGCACCTATGTGCTTACAGTCAAGTTTAACTGTTTAATTTGTCTGTAAGAGAATGTAATCCTATGCGGCGCTATGAAAAAAATATCTTCTTCGCTTCTTTATTTTCCACAGAACTCACACAATTAATCACAGAAAATATTAGCGTATATTTATAAATAAATTTAAATATAATTGAGTACTTAAAAAGTTTGGTGAAAGTACGTTTAAACTATTGTTTTTTTATTTATTTGCATTTTACATTACTTTATCCTCGAACGACGTATTTGACTCCCTTACATGATTTAGGTTTATACGAGCATGTTAGAAACCCTCACATATATCAGGATTCCACATTACGAGTATTATTCTATTTTCCAATCCTTTGCTAAGCTGTAAATTTCATATAACGTCCTCATTACCTCCTATTATTAGTAAATAAAATAATCATTTGACATTACCTATGTACTGCTTACAAATATTTTGAATCGAGTTATTACAAGCGATCGAATTTAAAATTGAGAATTACTTCTGTTAATTGAAAATCAATATAAATTTCACCTTGACGATGATGACTAAGCCTGAGTTGGTACAGATAATTGTACATTTTTCTTACAATATTCCAAACTCCGACGGGTATCTTTCGTGTCATACATTGATTATTATTCTTGGTGTATTATTCGCATCACTGAACAAATCTCGGCGAGCCTTATTGAGCAGCGAACAATGAACCTACGTTCAGATATTATTTGAATAATAAACTTTTGTCCCATATCGATTAGATATAATGATATAAAGAAAGCTTTGACTATTAACAAGATGATGTTTCTAATATATTTTACTTGCTTTAAGTCAATCGGAAAAATTATAATGAGATAAATCAATTAGGTATGTTCTTATTAAAAAAGAAGAAACACAATAATACAATTTATAAGTGATGGATGACATATAAAACTGAACTTATAATAAACCACTTACAATGAGCCTTACAAGAGCGGTTACTGAGTCACTTAATGGAGTGGACTATGCCCTAAGCACTGCGTGATCGAATCAGAAATGATAAAATCTGCAAATGAACCAATATCACCCATAATGTCCGAAGAATTGCGAACCTTAAGTGGTATAGGGCAGGCGACATTACTACTAACAACTAAACAAACAACATCTGTTCCACACATAATTACTTAACTTTTACAAAAAATGGCATTTTTATTTTCATTTAAAAGGCTGGCAAAATACTTAAGAGTCCTGTGTGGTGCTGTAGGTGTTCATGAGCGGCAATAATTGCTTATCAACAGGAGATCCGTTTGCCTGTTTTTGCTAATAATAGCTTAAATGCTTTGTTTTCAAGTCTGTTCATAGTTTGCCCCGTTTAGAGTTACCGTCAATTTGGTAGACGTGATGTATCTTCATAGACAAAGCAACCACTACGCTGCACAGCGTTGTACGTCTTTTGTCTAACAAGAACACCCAACTATTGTTTCACAAGAGACTTCTCAAAGGTAAAAGAATGTCTTTTCAAACTCAAAAATAAAAGTTGACAACATCTATAAACACCGTAAATACAAACAGTCAAATAAGTTTGAATAGAAAAAACTCAGTATAGTGTTTTCTATTTCACTTATTGTTGATTATAAAACAACACCACACAAATCCAATGAAAAAACATTTTTTTATGTTAATGTTATTAATAGTGTCACAGTTTTATTAATTGTAGGCACACTATTTATAAACAATTAATAAATAACTACAATGTGTTTATAATTTTCAAAGAGAATAGATTATATTAAAATAGATATAGAATAATATAGAATTAAAATATAACTTATATTTTAATCTATGGTAGCTAGAAGTTAAAACCATTAGATTTTTGACTTATCCGGTGCTGTTTGCGACTATATCTTATGTGATTACTTTGTTTCAAATTACATTTTTTTAAGAAGTAGATTATTCATTGCTAATTATTATATATAAATTGACAAAATGACATATTTTTCTTGAACAGTAGTATATTTATTATCTATTTATTATGTACATGTTGACCAAACGACATATTTCTTAAAATAATGTCATTTCACGTTTTGAAACGTTTCAAAATTGCTTGATGCCAATCAACAGGGACCAACCTGTAAGAAATAAGTGCTTGAATTAAGATTAGATTTAGTTGTTAAATCGTGTACTCTCCTAAAATAACCATGAAAGGTTCAACTAATATTACAAAATCCCTTTTCGCCGCAATAGATACCCCTTTTATAGACGCAAGGCTAAAGAGAGAAAATTGTTTATGGCAAATTCGCGACATTTGACGCTCTCAATATTCGGGAACGAGGAAATCTGATAAGCGAATCGTGCACAGTCCGAACCAATGGAGCGACAAGTCGGATTGCCAAAAACCGGTCCTCACTCGATTTTGTCTCTTCCAGAGTCGTTCTACGCAAAAAGACAATGCCAAGATTTCTATGGCGCCATGCCCCACCAAATTTTTTCCAGTTACAAACATATTTATATATGAAATGATAGCTAAACATCTGCACTTTTGAAATAATAAAAGATAAATTATATTAAGCAGAGGATCGGTAGTTATGATGGTATAAACAATATGATTTTTTTTCACAAATATTAAGGTTATCTTTGACTTTTTTATAAGATGCAATTTTTAGTAGCCATCTACTATATCCTAAAAACAATAATAACAACAACTAATTGTTCTAACTATAAAAAAACAATTTTAAATCCAGTTCAAGTAACGCTCATACTTTATTAGAAAACAACGATTGAGGCTATCTATCAAAGTCATCTTTATTTACGGATTCGTAAATAAAGATGACTTTATAGACCTAATATTACATTTCTATTTACAGTGCACTTCTTGATATATGTAAATACATGTTATTATCTAATGTAATATTTTTATTTTATTTTGCATCAGAAGTAAAATGCGTTTATTCCTAAAAGCCTTTTATTGAGAACTCATTCTTACTAAAATGAATGATTAAATAACACTATTGAACATAAAAAATTAACAGAACAACAATTAAAGAAAAAAACTATTACCTATACTAAAAAGCATTCGACTTAGGTTCAATAGGTTTATGTTGGCTAAAAGGACTTGTATCCAGTGGCCAATAAAATTCTTTAAAAAAATAAGCTTTAAATTCTCCGACTAGGAAAAGGCATAGAATTCCATTAACAACTATTAAATGTAGTTTTTTTTCCCCAGCTTTTTAGATTTTTTATATTTGTTGTTAGGATCTATAATTTAATTAAATATTTTCATAAATGTGTAATTACTGTAACTTAAATTAATCCTTGGGGCAGATCTTGGCATTCTCTTTTGTACGGTGCCCGTGCTCTAAACGAATGAAAAAGTTGTTGAACATATGCCGTTTGTGTTTTGTTCGTGGAATATTTGAACGAATGCAAGCATTCTTTCTGACAACGGAATTGTTACTATCAGATTTGTAGACTTTATTTAAGTACAGCCAGCACATCAAGGTGAACAATTGAAATACGAAAACAGCTAGTATGCTTATTGTTGCCATAAATATTATTACAAGGAAACGTCCTTTTATTATATTGTATATAACAGTTTATGCTTAATGTGTATTACTTTTAATAGACTCATATAACGATATTTAAAATATATAAGCTATTCGATATGATTTCCACACTAATAGTTTTGATTTTACCACCTCATTTTTTAGTTAAATAATTGACCAGTGAGTAGATGCAGTCTCATAGTCTGCAAGCCCTAATTCGACTTTTAAAATATGCTACGTAATTCTAGGTGCTGTCTCCATCTCGCGAGAAAATCTCTTTTTTTTCTGACAAGATTTCTGCGAATTCTTTACCTTACTGCTGTATCACCTTTTTCGTAGAAGGGTTCCCACGAAGTGAATGGCTAGATTTATTACAAACTGAGGTAGTTTCATTGTACCCACCCATAGTCTGGTACACAAACGTTCGACTAATATATGTAAAGCGGATGGGATTTCAATATTACATTTAACTCCATACTTACTTCATATAATGTAATCTCAAACATTTCATTATTTGGAATGATATTTTTAATATTACAAAAATATTTGACAAGCAATTGGCTCTAAAATAAGAAAACATGATGTTCACATGACAGCTTTAAAAATTTTAATATAATACGTTGTTTATGTTTAATTGCAATTATATTTATTACCAGACTAAGTAGTCTAACCTGCAGCCGTATGTACTTTTGACATTATTGTTATTTAATTCTCTTCAATTTTTTTTACGATTAAAACAATTAGGCAACGGACACACTGGCAGAAGATAACGAATTCTAAAATTAAACTTAATATATTAATTAAATACTTTTTTATTTAATTTATTTACCCTTTATTTTCTATAATTTCGTTTTTATAGAGATGAATTCGACTCTTGAGTTACAAAGGACGACTTTCCTTCATATTTCAAAGAAATTCTATATTTTTGGAAAAGTCTAAATGGTTAGAAAGCTTAGTTATTTTTTATTACTAATAACTTAATTGAATTTAACTTATTTTTACATTAGCACCTTAATTGTCAATTTAAACCTATATTATCATCTTGACCTTGAATTAAATACTTACTCTCTTGATAACACTAAAGTATTTAACTTGCGTAATTCAGCGGACATAAAACAGGGCTATTAAAATAACCAAAATACATTTCGGGCTTAAATAAACCAAAGTCGAGTCACGGCTCTAGTGTTTGTAAGTAAATGCACGGAACGAAATCACTTTACATTTGAAGGGAGGGATATCCGTAATCTGGGGAATAAAAAGGTCTTACGACCTCTCGCGTTTTACTTTCTCGTTACATGATATTCTAGGCTTTTGTTCGTCCTTATTTCTATAACAATAGAGTCGACAATCGATTGAAAAAGATTTGGCTAGGCTGGTCGGACGTAGGTACATTTTACAAATGACGTTTTTTGTCAAATCAAGACGCCGTAGCGTGATTTGTATGATTTCCCTTGAATTGGTAGTCGGCTATATGAAATGAATTTTATAGCGATAATAATTAACAAGCCTCAAATATAATTAAGTTTAATACATACTCGTAAATTACAAAATCACGAACCAAATATAGCTATCAGTATTGGTTTGTTCAAATACTTTTTAGTAATTTTAAATTAAATTTTCCTAAGTATTAGAATCATAAAAATTACTTTGTAATTTTAAAATATGTATAACTTATACAATAACTTGAATTATTTTATGCAATTATAAAATGTGTAAAGCATCTAGCCAATCTAGTCACTAATACATTAATCAAAACGCAGTGGACAGAACACGATCATAAATAATATTCTTGGATATACTTTGCTATAAATTAAATTAGCATGTATAATAAATTAGTGTTTTATAGGCGTAATATCATTGAGGAATAGCGGGATAGATTAGTTTTATTAAGTGTTACCTATTAAACGAAGCTTCGTAGAATATTGCTTGGATGATGGGCCCGCGCTATTAATACCTTAATTCTATGCGGCAAAATTACGGTTCATAATAAGACATAACAATATGTTATTCGCATTACATAGTTTCTAGTTTTTGAAATTTTACAGGATTACTGCAAAATTTCTAAATGTTAGACTATATTTTTTGTTAATGAAATAGGTAAACATGTCAACTCCTACATTAGCGCAGGTCCTGCGGTAGCTTTAAATAGTTTCTCTGGTAAGTAAAAAAAGGAAAACTGTTAGTTCTTAGTTTCTTTTTAGTTAAACTTTAAATATATTTTTGCACAGTTGACTTTTTTATTTAATACCAAACTGTGCGTAGTTTGTACAAATGGAGAAGGTATTCTTTTAAATGGCATAAATTTAAGAATTAGGCTGTAAAATATTTTTAACAACATTATATTGAAAACATATTTTATAGCCTAATTCTTTAATTTATATTTTAGTATGCAGCATTATAAAGAGACTAGAAATCTCTACAAATTGCCTAGTCATATACGAAAATTCATCATATAAATGTGATACATTATTTATTATACAGTATTAATGAACACAGTGGGCTATTTATGTCTCGAGTCTAGTGGATTAGATTTTATCTTTGACACTAGAGCAACATTATCCGAAATAACACATTTAGAGAGGGATTAATTTTCGTTGCTCGTGGCTATTTTGAGACAATTGTAGGTACACGGTAAAAAGTATTTTGTTTTGTTTTGGTAGATAATTATGTAAATTTATTAATATGTATAATATATATATATATATATATATATATACAAATATGCACCAAAACTTAACACAACATATTTTACTAATTGAAGTTTCGACTAGGCTACATCAACCGTGATAAAGCGGTTTTCTCGAACCACCGGCCTAATTAATTTTTTGTCCACGTACCGTCAGTCACTACACTTAGATTGTTTGTATTTTGGTGACCAATGGCAAAAACAGAAGTCTTGATAACTCAATGTTCACAACAATTTAGTTTGAAGTGTAATAATATGGCCATTGTTTCTGGATAACTTTTTTTTTATAAATAAACACTACTAACTTATAAATTAGAACAATTTTTATATTAATTTATATATTTTTTTGTATAAATTAGCACACTATTAGTTACCAATATTCAATCAACAACTGACATGTAAAACATAATACATAAATTGTAATAACCAGTTTCTTACGGAGTGAACATTTTTTCCAGTACCTACCGAGTTTCAAATGGAAAACCACGCACTTAGCTATTGCAGTAAAGTAACGATCCATGAAACATGTTATTTAATTAGATGAAAAGCGTGCGTGTGCCGTTACGAGCAGATTATGCAATTAGAAAACGCTAGCAATCCACTTAACTGAGAGGTATACATGTATTTATATTTAACGATAATGTTCGGAATGTTATTAATTTAGTTATTTTATGACACGTGCATCACGTTGCGTCACTTGACTACTGAAGGATTACGGAAAACTACATGTTTAAAGTTATCCGTTACCCGTCACACCTTATCAGGCACAAAATCATTTATAAACAAGCATTATACTTATATTTATTTATGTGGTTTGTTGACAAACAAGCTACCCATCTAATGGTAAGTAGTTAGAGTCGTCATGTGGTATCTGTGAAATATGCAGTATATTATCAACCCCCCCCCCTCCAAAAAAACTACAGTGTTCTTTGCCAACACGT
This sequence comes from Scirpophaga incertulas, assembly GCA_036419045.1. Lineage (NCBI taxonomy): Eukaryota > Metazoa > Arthropoda > Insecta > Lepidoptera > Crambidae > Scirpophaga > Scirpophaga incertulas. The sequence continues at coordinate 10,254,934 of CM071628.1, read as the reverse complement.
GATATAAAATGTAAAATCACAATACCCAGTACTTTCACTGCCTATCTTACTGGATGACTGACATAGAGACTCTCGATAAAATTACATATCGCTCATTGGAGCGACAATGACAGGAATGCAAATCAGTTAACTTTACACCAGATCAGAGTAAAGATTATTTCATAGTTTAAAACGAAATAATAATGCTACAAACACTTTTTGCCCTCTATCGGACGGTTTTTGAACATACAAATGTGGTGTTTTCACTGCCTACGCAGATGGCTATGCATAGTATTTTGGTATTAATAGTCATTTTCGCATATATTTGCAAATGTGTCACTGTTGCTCCAAATGAGCGATATATAATCCATTTTTATCTAAATATTTCTTGATTCCTTGTTTTGTACTCTTTTAAAATCGGGTAGCCATCGTGAATACTTGACTCGGCGTGCTGGACACGCTGGCGGAGTGCCCCGCGTGGGCCTCCGAGCGCCGAGTCTTGGTCGCAGAGATCGGGCGAGATCTGTCTCCACCGGCATTGATTGCGGCAATGCTGGCGGACGAGGGAGGTTGGAGGACTGTGGCCTCCTTCTGTGAAGCAGTAATGCTCCAGAAGGAGGCCGCCGAGCGGGGTCGGAAGATGGCCGATCCCGCTCGAAGAAGGCGGCGCCGGGCTCGGTAGCACAGCTGCGGCGCCGCCGCGGGTCGCCGGCGGGCGCGAGGAAGACGCGACTGCTACGGCGACCCGGGATGGACCACGCCCCTTCCGTGGCGGGGGGCGTCGTCGGTGGAGGAGACCGGAGGAGGTAGTAGCCTCCCCCGAGGAGGGCTCCCCTCTAGGCAGGGGAGCGGAGGCTGGGGGTTCCCGGAAGTGGCTTGATATTCCCGAGGGCTCCCTACATGCCTGAGGAAGGCCATCCCTAGGTTTTTAGTGGGTAGGCCTCCCCCTTCTGGGGAGGAGAGCCCCACATAACCACCGGCCACAGCCGGGGTATGCAATTTAATGCATTTTCCTCAGGGGAACAAAAAAAAAAAAGTGTGTAAGAATGGGAGACTGTTGCGTCCTTTAGTGAGAATGTATTGTCGCAAATGAAGGCGAACTATTCGTACGCCACTCCCATCCTACGTAGACAATTACACATTAGAAGGTGGGCCTATAATAGCAGATCTTTCCACTTTATTTCATTGTAGAGAAAAATGTTTATCTGAAATTCGAAGAACCGAAAACATATTGGTAATAAGGTAGAACCATAGTTTAAGGTTGAAAGAACCATATTTTAACCTAGTGCTAAGACGACAGTGCCACGGACACCTCGTTTATAAGGTTATTTGTAGATTGGAGAATACCTAAGTATTGCGTTTATACAAAAGTATGATATACACAATTTTCGACTTCGCTATAGTGTGAACATAGAAAAGTCTATTAAGTGTAAAAAAGAAAATTTATAAAAATGCAGTCGTCGAGCTGTCCAGTTGAATTATTCTAAACGAATAAACGAGGTTGGTGCAGTGGGTTTCGCATTTTTTTCGCAAGCATTTAAATATTCTACGCTACGCTATCGCTTCGAATAATAAACAGAATCTTTTTAAGTCCTAGATTTTGTTGACAGAAGTGAGAGGATAATATGTCAAAACATGTGTATTATATTACATTGAGCACTCATAAGTAATTACCTCACGATAATAAATATAAATTTTAAATACCAATTAATGAAACTCAAATTATTTCATTTTGAATGCTCTAAATATCACTATTCATAGATTTATCTAGTATTTAAAGAAGGTCAACATTATTTTTTATTATGATAAAAATATCAAGGACCCGCACTTAAAAAAAAAACATTAACATTTATAAACCCAGAAGACACAAAGAACAAAATGTATTAGCAAATCAAGATCACTACTTATATAATCAAACGTATACCAGTGGTCTTTATTGTTTTTTGTAGTATATATATTTAATTGTAATAGCTATGCTACATATATTTAAGGTGTAATAATAAAAAAATGATAAATTCGAAATCCTCATGCTATTGTCACCCAGATTACCATTTTGTTGATTGATTTTTCCATGTGACGTTTATATGACATGCTCGCGCGTAAAAAAATGCATTCACGTGCATGCAAATAAAATTTATTTTATACTAGCCGGGCTGCAGCAATTAAACTAAATTTAAAAAGTAATCACGCAGCTTGGATATAGTGGGAGTGCAACGGCGCATATTAGAGGCAACGTTAGCCTCATTCCTGCTTTTGGTTCACGAACATTTTCCTACAACGGAGATTTCGTAAATGAAAAAACATAAGTATTTATCAATGTATCAATTTAACTATCAAGTACTGGATATAATTTTTCTACAAACTAACAGTGCGGTGCCACCTACCTGCCACAGTCAGAGGAGTGCCAACGTACAAACCCGTTGGGAACAATACATCAATAATGAAGACAGATATTACACCCCTGAGTGTAACATCCTAAAACTAGAACTTATTGAATTTATTTAATCCCACAAAATATTTATCAAGTAAACTCGATCCCGAAAAGATAGACACTTCTTCGTTGTATAAGACACAGTTTCGTTCCTGGGTAATGTTCGGGGCAATCCCCGAACCCCAGAAAGGCTCCTCTCAGACACGATAGACAGCTTGAAGGTCTCTGATAAACTAGTCTTTAGATTTGTATAAAAATATAATCTTTTTGTTAACAGTCTACCGCCTCGACCATGGTGAATGCTCCAGTAAACTCTTCCAACTAATCGTATTCTCCCCATTCCTATCCAGATCTACCTCAGCCTTGGCAGAGGTGTTACTCCCACATAGTACAACTTCCATTCCACCAAAGATTCTCGCACCAAAAGATTCTTGGCTTGGCCCAAAGACCTATACTCTAATAAAATGTTTTGTTTTTTTGGTTAGTGAGCTAGTGACTAGTAAATACATGGTATTTGGTGCAAATATAAAATTTTTCAAGTAAAGCCTTCACTCGTAAAATATTGATTTAAAATTATGTTTGTGAGAAAAATTCTAATAGTAATGTTTTGATTATAATCATTAAATGACTAGTATTTAGAGTTTATATTTTTTAATATCATCACCGTTTCTAAGCCACACTCTACATATATCAAAAAAGTACCAATACCGTAGTTATCACAAACAGTGCTTGAGTCTGGATACTTGTGGCTCTACTACGAGTTTGCCATCGTTTTTTATAGGTATTTAATCTATAGTAAAGTAGAGAAGTCATGTCATTCAAATGTGAAAAATTAGTACCATTAAGTTTTAACTAGAGGTGCTCTAAAACGTTTCCATACAATTATTTATGCTATCGCTATCGGTATCAATTGCAAATATAAACTCAAGGTAACTACACTGTTTCAATAATAACGCTGTCAATTCTTAATTTTATTTTTCATTTTTTTTCCTTATCTTTACTTCTGTTATACAATAAAGTAGTCATTCAAATTTTAATTAGTACAATTTTATAAAATTTTTAAGTAGAGTCTTATTAATTTAGTAGACATTAGTTTTGTGGACATTTATTTATCTCCTCACACTATCTTAATGGGACAGTATATCATTATAAGGCCAGTGCTATAAAATATAAGTCAGTTTAAAAAAAATGACTTATATTTTACATGAACAATTCTATAATTTACTTACTGACTACTCTATTAATAAATCAATAAAATTATTTTCACCGAACTACTTACTAATGATACTATGAATAATATGATAGATACGTATATGTAATTATGTACCTATACAGATCTACATATACACACACATACATTAATATATTATAATATAATTTTAATCATATATTAATAGTTCACGCATAGGAAAAACATAGTTATTGTAGTGAGTTCATCGAGTGATCAACGTACACATGAATGGTATGGTTAGACGCGCTTCTTTAAGTAAATTAGTGCCAGCGGTCAATATTTATAAAAGAGGAGGTTTCCTTTGTCACTTATGTATCCATCCGGAATGCAGAGAGCTACTGAACGTTACACTGTTTGGTTTCTAAAAAGTCCATACATCATCCAAACAATGTATATTTTAAAGTTACTTTCTGTTACTTGCATTTCTAACCTCCATGTAATGTACATTTACCAATTTAACACTTTAGACGACATTTTAAATGCATCATTCGCTATAAGTTACATGTGCTAACGAAAATAATATAAATTTAAATAATATGTTGATCATCCGGCCTATTTAGTTGTGCTTACCTACCCGGTCCTAACTTGCATTCTCTGGATTTCCGTTACCGGCCGCGGAGCGAGGTCCGGCAGGCGGAACAGGCAAGTTGGGACGACGCAATTTTGCTAGTATTAGCTGCCACGCTGTATTGTCAGTATAAGCCGGTAAAATAAGCCGACTTCTTCTTTTGTTGCGGGCCCGCGACTGCAGCATTTACTAAGAGAATTGGCACAATACAAGACATTAATTTCAACAATACGATCAACTTGCACTGGTCCAGAGCGTGGTGGAAGAATACTTTTTAATTAAATAGTTACTTCAAATAAAACGAATCAAACTGGATTCCAATTAGAATTGAAGTTACTTAATAAAAGTTACTTGCTAAGTATTATTAGATTTACCTTTTCACTATTATATGATTATGGTTAAGTTTCAAAATAAGAAATGATTTCAAAATTAGTTTCTAATAGAGTCGAAAATAGACTATATTAATATTAACTAATTATCACAGTAAATTACGGTAGAGAATTGTGAATAGTAAATGTATCATGATCATAGCATTGATCACATGTTAGAACGTGGGTGATGACGCTGTGATCTCGGCACCGAACGAAGGTGTTCCGTTGTCGACTTTGATATTTATCATTTACCTGACACTCTTACGATAAAGATAAACATCGTGATGCAATCTGCATACACCTGCGAAGTAATACAAAGGTGTATGTATAGTCCAATTCGGACTGGACCAGGGTGATTGACTAAAGTCTAATAGCCCTGATATAGGATAAGCACGTGCCTCTCAGTGGAGAACGAATACAAAGTGTGACGATAAATGGTATCATATTGAGACTTTGAATCTGTGGATTTTCTCATCTACTTTTGAATTCGTGTTTGCCTGAAGTAAAATTTCAGTAGCTCTTACGAATTTCTTCGCCATCGTAAATACGATGGTGAAGAAATTCGTAAGAGCTAATTGTTCACCACCATCCATTTTTTTCGCATATTTATATGATGAGGCACAGGTATAAATAGTTTGTTAGGTGTCTTATTTGTATTATTTTCGCACAGGGGAACTGAACAATACTGATAATATTTAATTGCACTCATTTTTGATATGGATTACAAAATATAACCGAACGTTTACACACGCTGTATCTGTATTATTTTCGCACAGGGGAACTGAACAATACTGATAATATTTAATTGCACTCATTTTTGATATGGATTACAAAATATAACCGAACGTTTACACACGCTGTATCAATGAGCAAGTAACCTCTGTATGATAAATGACGTCATAATCGAGACATAATAAAAGAGTGGTGTTTTAGCGCGAAATTCAAATGTGAAAAATAATTATCAATTTTTTAACCAAGAATAAAGTAATTTCAGTAGGAAAATATTTTTAGCAGCTTTTTAGATAAGTAAACAATAGGTTGAAATGGTTGTCATAAAACAGTCCAAGACCCTATAATGGTCACTGGTAAACAATAGTAACCAGCAGGGTTCTGGGGTTCGTTTGATCGATATTGGCTAAATGAAAGGGGCAATTAAAATTAAGAGGAATATTTCAAATGTTAAAAAATAAAAAATCCTCTTGGGAAGGGTGGTAGATATGTCCGTGGTCCGTGCTTGGGTTAATGTATCGTGTACTTACACGATCTAAATATAAAGCTTCTCGGTTCCAATCTACCTTCCTCAGCCCCGACTGAATTCCCTGAAGTTGGCATATAATAATTTGTTTTAAAATAGGAGCACTGATATAGAAGTACCTATCTATCACTGACTAAATTGTGATATTCATTAATATGAATATCACAATCAAAAGAAGAAAAAAAATGTGTCGAACGGTACCCCCGATCAGTGAAAAAAAAAGTGTTACAGTACGCCTACCCCCTTCTAGGGAGGAGAGCCCCACATAATTCTGCGCTTTTCCCGGGGTACAGGGTATGCAATTTAATGCATTATCCTCAGCGATAACAAAAAAAAACCTTTAGGAGGTTTACGTCAACAAAATAAAAATTTAATATTATGAAATGAAAATGCAAAATTGACGTCCAGTCCACGATAATGGATGTCAACATATACTGATATTACTATTTACTAGCATTACAAGATCTTCTAATACAAAGACATAAAATTAATTATCTATTATCATGCTATTAATCCTCTATAAAAGAACCTATAACAATTAGCTATTAAAACACTCAGCTTATTTATTACTAGCTGTTGCCCGCGACTTCGTCTGCGTAAATTTCGAGTTGAATGTTATTGATACACAAATCATATTAATATACGATTTTACCGATTAAAATATCTAGTGATTTATGAAAAAAACTAACATGCGTAATGAAACTGATTTACACTTAAATATTTTTTCTGTTTTATTATATGTATAGATTAAGCGTGAAGAGGTAATAAACAAACAAACTTTCGCATTTATCATATTATTTTGATAAAAACTGGTTTCGTTTCATCGTATTTTGGTTCCCTGTTCCATCTCACTGCCCACGAACATGCTAAACGTGGCCTTTGGGGTCTTATAACCTGTGGCTCTGTCTACCCCGCAGGGGATAAAGACGTTATCTTATGTATGTATTGTATCATGATGATGAATTGTTTTTAGATTTTAAATTTCCTTATCATGCCTTGAGTTCATTAAAATGACGATAACTTTTTTTTTAATGAACCGATTTTGATGAAACAAAGTTTAGATATTATTCTGAGTTAAAACAAAGCAAATAGTGAAAGTTTCAAGCAAATCGGTTCAGTACTTTCGGAGATAAACGTGAACAAACATACAGACAGACAGACAGACAGACAGACAGACAAAAAATTCCAAAAAATTTTTTTTGCTTTCTAATAATCTATTTAAGTGCCCCTCTATCCATTTCAGTCAAAAATACTAAATGTACAGACAAAATATTTTTACTGTCTTATTATATGTATAGATAATTAGCTTATTAAACATTGAAACACTCAATGATATTATGATCATTATAATCATCCAAACGCGTGATATTATGAATTTCAAAAAAAGAACATTCTCATGCAATGACATTTTCACCACCAGATCGCAAAAATTTTGAAAAAAGAACATGATTGTAGATAAAGTTTTGTATGCAACTGTTATAATTAGGTATTAAAACACTCATGTGATACTATTATCATAAACCCACATTCGTGGTTTAATACCCCTGATTATACAACAGTTGCATAAATAACTATTATAAAAGTACTTATGAAGTAAAAAATGTATTATAAATATTATAAAATATTGTAAGTCGTAGGATATAAGCATTAAATATCAGGTAAGTAGAGGGTCTACCCAAAACCGAATAACATGGCAAAGGTTCTACGACATAAAAAAGTTTGGGAATCTCTGAATTGGACTAATGCTATTTTCTCACTTTTTTGACACTAGTTAGGTTAGACAATAAAAAAAGTTTATGAAAAATTAAATACTAGAACAAGTATGATATATTCTAAACATAATCATATATGCAATTTTTACCTAAAACTACTATATACGAGTATACTCTAAAGTTCGATTGCAATAATCCTACTTCCATATACAGCTTATGTTACCTCGCTATGACTGAATACTGATTCAGTTTCAAATAATCCGATAAGAGCAGTGCTAGAAGCGTCGCGACCATTATCCTAGACTAGAGCCATTGTAGGTGGCAGCTACGAATTTCGAGATCACAAATATTCTGAGTTATATGATGAATTTACTTAGTTTGAGACCCACACTGTAGTTCCATCTCCTTGACTAAAATTACAATAAAATCAATATATATTGATTGATTTAAAGTTTCTGAAGCAGCCTTACACACGCTATTTGGGTATGTCACAAAAATAATAGATTTGGGAGAAAAGTCTTTTTGCATAAAGTATGTATAAAAAGTGAGATTAAAGCAAGAAGGAAAAAAACGGCCGGTGTTGATCAAAAGAAAAGGCAAATTACGTATTAACTACTAAATAAATTATTTAATAGTTACTACGTAATGTAGTTTTTCGTCACAACAAATAGAGTAATTTGTGACTAAAGTGAATATAGTGCAAGTTAATTATGCTTGTCAGTAAAAATGTCGCTGCGCTCGTCATGTCTATTTTCTACCTTTTTGGTATGAATTACCCTTTAGTATAACAAAATTTAGCTCGACATTTACCAGTAGTTTTGTTTACTACAATAGTCGGTAAGCAATAGTCGGTTTAATATATTTTGATTCGATGCGATATTATAATAATTTGCTCGTTATAAAGACACAACTTTAATCTACATAAACTAATAAAAATGTGTGTTAAATATTTGTTACGATTTTTACGTGTTTTTAATATCTTTTACGAAGTGACTCAAAACACTATAATATATGCAGAATACGAAAAATACAACTTTCTAATAAGTCGTATTAAAAAATAAAAATCTTAAGCGTTCAATATTACGCGCTTATATTGTATTATGCAGTAAATTAAACAGAGCATTCAGTTAACTAAGTCTTTGATGTAGAATTTATAGATATTTGGTGCAAATGTGTATTTGGTACCTATTACGAAGTAACTCCCTTTATAGTGGTCTCTATAGTTGAACGTACAGTATAGTATACTAGAATGTACGTTCAATAAAGCTCCAAAAAGTACAACTTTTAAAGAATTCGTGCTAAAAATTTTTTTTTTTTTGGTTTCCATTCAGCTTCATTCTGTATAGATTATTCACCATATAAATTTTATTATGCAATAAATTAGACGGTGCCTGCAGTTAAGTGATCTTTTGGTGTGGAGCTCGATCGCTGGCCACAAAACCGCGGCTGATGTACGGAACTTCAGCTAAATTGCGCCTTAAAGCCATAAAGCGCTATTCGAGTGATCCGGCTTGTATGTGACTGACATAAACGACATGATCCTTCATAGGCGCGGCGCTTTGACCATCGTTAAATAAATATATGGGATGGCAAGTTATTCCACAGATATTATCTGTTTTATAAACCATATTTAAAAAATATAACTTATAATTTAAGAACTATAGAAAATATTTTGTTTTACATATCCCTACTGTGCGATTTTTGATTAAAACTATTCCAAAAATAGCTCCCAAAAACTGTCTGTGGATAATTTTTTTTATAATCAAATTTATCATACATACTAGTTAATATCCATTGACATATATGTGAAAGTTTCATATGGGTCAAAGTTGAGAAAGTTTGCTTTCTTGATTAATAAACAAATAAGGAAATCAATTCTCTAAAGCAATTTCATGGGTATTATCACTTTTTAAAATGTTGTCTAACCTTCGATGCTGTTTAATAACATAGGTTAAATATGTAACTGTTCTTATTCACGATAAATTTTGTTTCAATCTCAGTTCTCAGCGCACGAGAGCGGGACGATAGTTGTATTTATTTACAACCTCGTAATGGATACGAGTGAAAAGCTTATCGAATTAGTAACTCATTCACTCGCGCATTGCCGACCCTTCAAAAACCTGTTTGCCACCATCGTGGTATAAAAAAAAACTCATTACAAGCTGCGATTGTGGGAAAAAATTAACCCAAATTCTTTTACTTACACTTAGAGATAAAAGCAGCACGAATTCTTCTTTATCTGAGTGCGTGTCGTATGACATATTGCAGCCTACTGCCCATCACACTGTTTTTCTTTTTTTGTATTTCTATGTTCTTAGAGTCGTCAATCGAAAGCTAGCCTCAGAGGATATAGTTTAAGCCCAACTTCCGTTAAAAGATTAGATTAATATCAGATCTCAATACACAAACTAAACACAAAAAATCGTTGTGAACTGTCAGTATATTTTATTTCAGTTTGGATATTAGATGTAGTAGGCAGGAACTGTTTTTTACCTTTCATAAATGTTTATGTTTTAGTTTTAAATGTAGTTTTAGTACTAGAATTATAAGTTTCCTCCTTTTTTCTTTCGGTTAAAATAACGTCAATACATATAAATTATTTTGTAGCCGACTTAACCATTACTGTGTAAGGCTTAATAAGATTTAAATGGATAAATAAATGCTTATAATTAGAACATCCAATTATGATATGTCATAAAATTCTACCAATTTATGTGATAATACATTCTATTATCTTCAAGTGTCTTGTTCTTCAAACATGTCAAATCTAGCTCTGAGTCTAGAGTGTTAGCTTTGAGTCTACTGTAGTGTGTCAACAAATCTAGCTTCAGTCTCAGCATCTTGTATCCCCAAGCCAAATAGACTTTAATTAAGCCTTTCACAAATAATCACGTACTATCAGTCATAGCACAAAGGTGTGCCCAAACCATTTATTTTATGAGAGCTTCGTGTTGTTTTTAGTTCTGAAATATTTAATGGCCGTTCCACTTAAATCTAATAACGACATTTTTTTAAATTATATTCTTATATAAAATATTTAGTACACACATAACTGTATAATTCTTATGTTTGAATAATTTGGGTGATGGAGTATTTTGCTTGACTTTATCTGAAATCCCTTTATTAAACTAAATTTCGATTAAGTAGTAAACCTCGACAACGCCGGTTTTGAAATGTCATGCGCATCATATATTTCCACAAAAAGGCTCGACCCTACCTTACAATTCTTAAGGCTTAGACAAACACCACGGTTAAATTCTTATACACCTTGAACTTTCTTTGCAGCTTTATGGAGATTGCCTCAACATGTATAAATGTATACACAGAGTAACGCTTCTGAATTTACATGTTGACTGAAATTTCTATATCGCCCGCAATAGCGACGGTTTTTGTGGTAGGATTCGAAACCTAGATTTCCCGATTAGAAAACCTGTGCTCAGATCGTTGAGTTACCGATGTTCCGGGATAGGCGTAATATTATTTTTTTTTTTGTTAAATTTAGTATAAGTAAAAGATTTCTAGCTAAATATATTAAATTTATCTCATGATGCTTTGGTGACAGAGAACGTTGGGAGGCAACTTGCATTTACTTGTAAAGAAAATTCTTACTATAAGACTTAGATTGTCCTTTCACTTTGTGGGCGTGCGGCGGTAGAGTCGCGAAAGCGCACCCCGCCACACGACCCGATATGGGCTGGAAGGACACCGAGGGGTTTTTAGTGGGTAGGCCGGTACTCTATCGAAGAGCCCCACTCACGGCCGCGCCTAGCCAGCGCGGTGACAAGGTGCACAAGGAGCATTTTCCCCTCGCAAAAAAAAAGTTGTCCTTTCACTATCGGATACATCGTGTATGACACTAGACATGACAATAGAAAATCTATTAAACATCGTACTGTTGGATAAAAGATATCATTTATCGACACATTACAACTTTGCAGTATCGAAACTAGTGAAAAAATTACAGAAGAAATTACAGAAACATACTTAAATTTAAAAAGGTTTATCTCGGGATACATTATGTATTATATCTAATAACGAAAAGATTTCTATCATATTTATAAGCAAATTAAGTTTAGGGCCTAAATTAATTAGAGTACGATACAATCTACACGATTAAGATCTTAAAGTATTACCTTATTAAGGCTTCAACACAAATTTATTAACATTCTATATGTAATATATGTAAGAGCGTCTGGCACTAGTCTACAAATGGCATGATTTGCTGGGCCCGGGGTCTATCCTGCGAAGTACTAATGTTTTTTTCGGTTTTCGAATTATATATGTACATTCTATATATATGTACGTTCATTCACCTGCGAAGATATTCAAAAATGTATGTAATCAGACAATCTAAGCTGAGCTGAGCACTGAGCCAGCGTGGATGGCTAAGGCAATCGCGGTAACATCATGTTGTAGTAGGCGTTTACCTTTCAGTGGAGATTAGAAATTAATAAATATAAATAAATAAGTTTCGTTTGTTTTGAGAGAAACGCAAACTGGCCCCGTTTTTTGATTGTCTGAATCTAAGAAGCCCGTTTTGACAAGTGTCATCGTCATAGTTTCATGTCATCAACAATATGTCGTTTTGACAGATAAACTATAGGAATGACATCTGTAAAAACGAACTTATATTTATTCATTTTAAAGGGGATAACAAACAATTAAAATTAAATTATACTATAGTTTGCTTAATATATGCATGCTAATACTGCAACCAACAACGTTGTCCGCAATTCACAAAAACAAAAATAGTATAATAGTATAGTATATAGTAATAGTAATATATTGTAAAGACTACACTGGATTATAAAATCGTTAATATTTAATCGTTAATTTAATAATAATTTGGTATACATAGAGGTAATAATATTAATATGTTCAATTGAATTACCAGTAAATAAAAATAGTTATAACAATAGAGGACACGATTGGCGCAGCGGACTACTACTACTACACAACAGGTCACGAGTTAGATTCCCGCACAGTTTTCCGCAAATATATTGTTACACTAGCAGAATTTTGATCCAGATTGAGTGTATGTGATTGTGAGATTGTATGTGTTATTTGCAACAAGATACAGAATAAAATACAAAAGGCGAAGTTATTTTTTAATCGCATAGTTAATCACTCGAAATGTCGATTATGTAGTGTTGAAAAGGGATACGAAATAATACAATTAAATTTAGAAACTTAGTTCGAACTGAATAGAATTGACATATTTATCATTTATTTGTCATTAAATAAAACTATTTTAACTAAAGATTATTTTATTACTATTATTAAATTTCTTTATATGTTAATCTTTTCATAGAGGAGCTGATAATTAAAACTAGACAACTCATAAACTAATTAACTAAAAATGTTTTTTAAGAATAAATGAGATATAACATACTTTATTTTAACAGATTTAAAAACATATAATCTTTATTGCGGTTGATCATTTCATGGCTAATAAAAACACATTCGTTCGATAATATACAAACATTATACCTACGTCCCCTGAACTGGCAGAAGCGACCAAAATCTAAAAACAGCTTCAGTTAATGGACTGCTTAAATGAGGTCTGTTTATTTTGAGCGCGGGCGCTTTGCTAGCAAATGAAGGTGTGGTTAAGGACTGCATTAGCAGTTATTTTCAGTTAAAGTTAGACAAATGTAACACATAAAATTTTAATAAGATAATGATGAACAATGCGCAATATTAAATTATGAAGTATTTTATGTTACAATTTGAATTACTAATGTATGGGTAAAACCTTTTCTTAAAATATCACGTGAAAACAATGGTCAACAATTTTGCAGTTAACAAAACTGACAAGTTATTTTTAAGTAAATAATTACTTGGTCTGAATTTTCACGTGTCCGAATTCACTATATTAAGAAAACATAATATTTTTATACCAGACCAGTTACACCAACGAAGCGCTGCTATTTTGTTTCAGAAATAATTAGGAAAGAGATAAAATAAGAAATAATAGAAAACCAAATCGTGTTGACGCCTTAATCATTCGGCAACTAACCACTGACCTTCAGAAGGTCAGTTCAAGGAAAGCTATGAAAGTATGTCTGAATAATAGTTAGTGGAAAACTGTGATCTCTGCCTATTCATATGGGAAAGTATGAGTTGATATGAGAAAGATATGAGTACATATATGTATAGACGAGTATGTAACTAACCTCTGTCCGTCCAAATCCAATACTTCATCTGCATTCTTTATCTTGTACTTTGAACAGTTACTTGTTCTCTACAAAATACAGCGTTACACTTTTAATACTAGATATCCTAATAGACCGTGCAATTCTAACGCATAACATCCCTGATTTGTGTAGAAATACTATGAAAATGTGTATCAAAATTTATAATTAACGGCCAGAATCATTTAAAACTATTCCATTACTTGTCATTAAAAGACGATTGCTTAAATTATTCGTTAAAAAATCCTAGTACTCAATTGAATAATATTTAAGTTTTGAATTATGTAAGTTTAAAATCTAAATTTATGTCTAACTATGTATGACAATTGTTCAACGGAAACATGGGAAACGCAATACTCAAATCAAATTAGTATAATTAATATATCTCGGCCATTAAAAATCCACCTGACATATAAATATGTGATCAAAAGCTTTCGTTGGTCGCATTTTCTTTTCAAAGTTGCTCGTAATTTTCACGCTCGTACAAAAAATCTTTTGTTTCGAGCGTAAAATGAGCCATATCTCGGTAAACCATTCCGAAAAATGTTGAATATGTGTCATGTAAAATGCTTAAAACTAGCAGAATGTGACAAAACCAAATGTAAAAGGGTTCAGATAACCGAAAATGCGAGTGTGGTGCGAATTAAATTTCGGGATATTTACTGCGGTATTTCTCTGTTTAGTACCGAAGTCATTATTTGAAATTTAAATGATCTGAAGCAATAAGCTGTGTAAACTAAATGTTATAAAGCTAGAAAATGGCCCATTAATATATATATATCAATCAATGGATATTTTATAGGACTAGCAAGGGTAACGTTATATTCTTCCTAGAGAATCTACAGTTTATTCTCATTTAATTAAATTTAACAACAGAAAACCAATTATCTCACGACTTGAAAACAGAATAGCTTTAATAACTAATATGAATATAACTTTGACAGAAAACATTATAGAAATTTTATCACAATCATAATAAGTCTAATCGAAACAAGTTGGTATACTATTCTTCGTAAATGACATTAGCCATTTGCGGCAATCCGGTGATATGGCTGTATAGAATAGGTTGGATTGGTCTGGATAATGTTTTGAAATTGCGATACTGAAACTAGTTAAAATGTTATTTAAAATTGGTTCAGTGGTCAGGATCATGTCATGTTTATATCACAAAAGACATTATGAACTATATGGATTTAATTATGAGATTTTATTAATTGGCTTTATAAAGGTGAAGAATGCAGTTTAAATATTCGATGAGGACTGAAAGTGCTCGGTGGCAGAATGGTTAAGACGTCAATACGGTTAGTTGAAGACGCGGGTTCGAGCCTTGCTCGAGTCCTAGTTTTTGTTTGCAATTTTTCACATTTGTTTCCCTTTATGTTAAAAAAAACCTACCTGCTGCTCATAGAATAGCTTAATTGTATAAGCACAATTTATTTCACATTTACATTGTAATACTATACAGTCATAAAATATAAAATAAACATTTGTACATAAAATTTTTATTTTATAATTTAAACAATAAATATTAATTAATACTAAAAGTCTATATCTTTATATAAAATAGTTTATATAAAATAGTCACTGGTCTGTTATCTTCCCAAGTAAGGACTTTTCCAAACATTTTATTTGCCTGGAACAACTTTCTGTACTTATACAGCTAATCTGCGTAGGCTGCTTTTGAATCATACTTAACTGCCACTAGAGATATGCACCTGATATCGTGACAAACTATTGTCTGTGGAAAATTAAGAAGCAGGTGCTTGGCTGAATACTCTATCTGCACAGACTAGTACTTTTTTGGAGCTCCTGTTGCTTCAGTTCGTCATATACAAGTAATTGCTCATATGGCTCTAACATCGACATCCACAGACTCCACAGGTTGTGAGCTTGAGGATCGCAGGCCTTTTCTCATAGCGATCTAATAAGTTGTAATTTCCTACACTTTTAAAATTGCAACAATTTTCATAATCTTTTTGTGTCTGTCTTTGTCATTAATTTAAGTATCAAATTATGTATTTACGTACTAAAACAGAACATACTTTTTATTGCTAAAAAGGAGAGTAGAGTATTACGGAACAAGTTCTATCGACATTGTCGTCAAGGGCATATCGACGTCAGCCTTCATTCTTATGGATGACTACGAAGGTCGAATGTAAATCTCTCGACGATGAAACGTGAGGTCGTGTCATTAAAATATGACAAAAACGCAATGTCATCTGTTCTCAAGGAGCTTTATTCGCTCTCAACTTGCCCACCCATCATTTACGTACTTTCGAGTCTTGAATTGTCATCTTTAACTTAACATTATTACTCATAATCATAAGTTAGTTTACTTAAAAATAGATGGTAGGTACTCCCCTGTAGTTGCCTACATATAGAGATTGTATTTTTCAAAGAAATCTGCATAATAAATAGGTGCATTTTACTGTATTTATTATTTTATTGGATATAGTCATCTTTACATTATTTATTGTTACTATGATAGTTTTCAAAACAAAAAAAAAACCGACTACAAAATTGAAAAATCAAAAACTAAAAAACCAAAAAATAGTTAACTTAGCACAAAGTAATTGGAATTATGATTTACATGGAAAATAAACAATCAAGTACTAAAAAGTAAGAAAAAAGTTTTTTAATTAAATATGAGTACTGCGATTAACAGCTTAAGAATTTCTTTATTTCCACCCGCGTCAGTTCAACCTACCTAAATCTTAAACTATAAACAATATTTACATGATATTTTTGTAATTTAAATGTAATGTAATCTAACAAAATTTAGCAATATACAATTATTTTAACAATATTACTATAATAAATTAATTTTGAGTCGGTGCCGATTTTTCAATATTGAAGTCGGTTTTTTTTTGTTATAATTTTGTTTATTTTACGAGTTTTAGAGATAGAGTCACAGCTGTGAGTTTCGACAGTTCCTCTCGATTTCCTGGGATGCCATGATCAGATCCTGGTCTCATGGTACTTTCTCATAACAAAAGAAATGTTTAGTGAACCTGTACGTCTCTACATAAAAGCTACGAAGAGGAGTATAAATCCATATATCAATGTTGAAAGAACTATTTCTTACTCCTAGTAATTGAGGACTTACATCTTCCGTTATCAGCTCAGCAGCATAACATTATGATTGTCAGAAGCAAGTGCCAATATAACTTTAGAAAATATGTAAACGCGGTACATGTGCCTATAAAATTTGACGGTTCCCCTTCGCTTTTCCAGGATCCCATTATCAGACCCTGATATCCTTATCATGGTACCATGCCGGAAGTATCTTCTTTCTAACTAAAAAAAATCATCAAAATCGGTTCAAAAATGGCGAAGTAATCGGCGAACAAACATAAAAAAAAATATATATATACTAGTCGAATTGAGAACACTCCTTTTTTTGAAGTCGATTAAAAATAGTAATTCTCTCTACTTAAGATACTATACTTATTTCTATCGCAAAAAGTTCATTTCGGTATGTTCTGCTTTAATGGGTAAAATATATGTCATAAAATTACACCAATTAGCCTAGCCCAAAGTATCAGTAGCCACTTACAATCTGGTGGACATCCAGTCATTTACAGTTACATATACATATGTTAAGTATTTTTTTACACTTACACCAATTAGCCTAACCCAGAGTAAGTTCTGTAAGGCTTGAGTAATGGAATCTAGGGTAACGGATAGATATACATATATTAGACATATATAAATATTTTTAATAGAAATGTATACTAACAGCTATGACTAAGGTACACATGCTCACATCTTTGATACAATTAAACTGTTTGTCAATATATTGCTATAAAAACAAAAAGATGTGTTATGTCATGTAAGTACGTAGTAGTACTCGTATATGATAATTTATATTTCGACAACTGAAATATATTTGAACTAGATTGAAATGAAATTACGACGACAGACATATTACCGTTTCGAAAACAAATCCGTTTCGCAAACTGATATTTTCATCTTAAAATAGCACAAATATTCCTATTTTTAATCACCAACCCCTTATAATCCCCTTTCACACACGAATCTGAAAGTGTGTCGGAATAAACTTACTTAATACCTTGTCAATCTTTTTCAGCGTCTGAGAATTATGTAGGAATATAAATTACATTTCTCAGCGACAAGCCGCGAGCGAGGCATGACAAATATACCTAAATAACTACATGTATAGTGAGTAAGACTTTGAACGATATTGCAGATACTTTGTCTTTTGCTAAACAAATGAGTGGTTACTTTATGCTGAAGTACGACATTATATTGAAGTGCTTCATTCTTGGCATGTCAATCATCACCCAAGTGGTTTCTCATGTTTCTGATTGATGTTTTATGGGAATAATCTATCAATCGTCATTTATTCTGCCAACAATAGCTCTTGTTTTACGGTTTTCTTTCTTGTAAGATAACGGCGATACTTTTTATGTTTAGATCAATTCAAATAACTTTATCATTTCATAAAAACATCATGCTAACAAACAAACATTCTACTATGGATATTTCATACCGAATTCCTGTAATAAACTTTAGTAAGAACAACTATCCTATTTTAAAAATGACTTGATTATCCGTGGTTGAAACATGGTGATATTTTCACCCACCTTAAAACAATAAATGTTATCAATGCAATATACATATTTTAAACATATTCTTATACATTAAATTAAAATCTCCTTTCAATAGAAATAAGAGTATATACAATAGCTTCAATATTTTGTGACTTGTCGATTTAATGTTAATTTTTTTTTTGCAGTTACAAATGTCGGGCTGAAGTAATTACTCCGTTAAAATATTTTGAGTGCAAACATTCGCGACTCGATTCAAATTAGTAACTATATTTCATTTGAATGTGAGAGTTTATGTACATAAAATACAGTGCTATGTAATTTATTGTAAAGGGTTTTTCAATAAGGGCGGGTAGATTTTGGCGGCCTGTGGCGGCCATTTTGTTTTGGTGACACTTGTCAAATCTTTTGCTTATTATTCAGTTGCTTATGCCAAATCACCATGGCAGGTTACACGATTGAACAGCGCGTACAAATGATAAAACTTTATTATCAAAATGAGTATTCGTTAGTGCAAACGTTGCGTGCATTGCGCCCATTTTACGGTAGACGTGGTGGCCCTTCACAGTCGACTCTTCAGCGTTTGGTGGCAAAATTTGAAACAACCGGTTCGTTAATCGATCAACCCACACCTGTACGTTCAAGAAACGCAAGATCAGCCGAGAACATCGCGGCGGTCCGTCAAAGTGTACAGCAGAACCCGAGGCAGTCGATTCCTCGCCGTGCACAAGAACTCAGCCTTTCGCAAACTTCAACTTGGCGAATTTTGCGACGGGACTTAGGGTTACACCCGTATAAGATTCAACTGACCCAGGAGCTCAAAATTCATGACCATAGACAACGTCGTTTGTTCGCTGCCTGGGCCTCGAATCGTTTGGAAGATGATCCCTATTTCGGGCAAAAAATCATCTTTAGCGACGAGGCGCATTTTTGGATGAATGGCTTTGTTAACAAACAAAATTGCCGTATATGGAACAACACAAACCCACACGAGGTTCACCAGGTGGTAATGCATCCTCAAAAAGTTACGGTTTGGTGTGGATTTTGGGCCGGCGGCGTCATTGGTCCGTATTTTTTCGAAAACGACGTTGGTGAGGCGGTCACTGTCAACGGCGAGCGCTACAGAACGATGATATCCAATTTTTTATGGCCCACGTTGAACCATATGGACCTAGACGACATGTGGTTCCAGCAGGAAGGCGCTACGTGCCACACAGCGGACGCCACGATTGACATTCTGCATGAGCGATTTGAGACTAAGGTTATCTCTCGCAGGGGTGATGTGAATTGGCCACCAAGGTCATGCGATTTAACCCCGCTAGACTTTTTCTTGTGGGGTTTTTTGAAGTCGCAGGTCTATGCAAATAAACCACAATCCACCGATGCCCTAAAGGCGAACATAACACATGCCATCGCTCAAATTCAGGCGGATCTATGCGGAAGAGTTATTGAAAATTGGACCACTCGGATCCGTGCCACTGTGAGAAGCCGAGGCGGGCATTTGAATGATGTCATCTTCCATACTTAATGGCATATATGTGCCTTTTAAATAAAAAAAAAAATTGTTGATACCTCATACGCAGCTTGTTTAATTTCGTTTCAAAATCTACCCGCCCTTATTGAAAAACCCTTTATAATATGATAAAACTTATTTGTTGACTAAATTCACATTTGATTGAGTAGTATTATAGTAGTTGAGTAGTATTTCTGGTATTTATCGTCTAACTATCACTTATAACGCTTACCTTCATTAAGGTAACAACCTTAATGAAGAACAACTTTTGACCGAAGGGAGTGTTGAAGGTACAGCCAAATCAGAAATAGAATAGCAATCATGACAAATATAAAAAATGACAAATTTATAAATACTAACTTGATATATTTACTAACAAAACGGTTAAATAATTATGTATGTTAAGTTTGTAAGGTACTTTATGGGTCTTTGAAAGTAACAGCAGAGAGTGTCTAAATATCAACTAAGTAGCAAAAATCCTTAGATCGGCCACAGATGACTTTGAAGCTATAGCTTAAAAAAAAAACAATCATATAACTTTATACAAACAAACGAACGGATTCTTCTTAAATATAATGTACTAGCTACCAGTTCGTATACACGCACATACGCTACCATATTTTATATATATAAAGAATCGTATATTTCTGACTTCCAAACACACCACAATATACACTATTAGGGTGGGTATTGTTGAGGGTCAGGTTTGTCATACCAACTAATCAGAACGCAATAATGAAAGCGCGGCAGTTTAAAGTCACAAATGACACAAGGTACTCGAAATGAATACTCTAGCATTCGATGCAATGGATTGGTAGGCACAACGATATTATCGTATATACTAACAAGAGTTAAATATCGCACTCGCGCGTGGAAACTGCGTCGTTTAAATTCGAGCAATTGGTGTAATTTAGATGTAAAGTAATTGCGAGAGAAAGAAGCTGTTATTTTAATTTTATGTTAGGCTAACGCAACACTATCGCCCGTAGTTTCTGTGTAATCTGATGCACTCATTAATAATTTCATGAAAGATGTCAAAGAGTTTTGCTTTTTTCTAGAATTGCGTTATTTGTATATAAAAATGACCGAAAACAAACTTTTTGAAACTGTTAAACGTAGTTTTTACATTAAACAAAGTAATAACATTAATGCAAATAAAAAGAATGTGGTTTTTATAAGTTTCCGAATTTATCAATATCAATTATTTCACTGTATTGTTAAAATAAAATACTAATAATAAAAAGATTCCAAAACTATTAAATTAATATAAAGTAAAAAAAAGAAACTTAAAGTACCTATTTTATAAAAGCACACGCATATATTGACAACATACAGTAATGATTAGTACCGCGACATGACTACCTTATAAAATGTGTCGTTTCAAATAAGTATAGATAATCTAATAGATTATATTATATAATTTTCCGCGATATTTGACACACTTTTAAATGCATTCAAACCAGTTATTAAAACATTTATTCCACTCCAAAGTGGGGGTAGTCAAAATGGCCGATTTGTATGCATCAACAGGTTCTTCGGGTGAAACGTTGACAACGAAGACTTTAATTTTAGGGAACGTAAAAAAATTGTTAGGGTTTAAGCCCTGAGGCTGTGAGGATGGTCTAAAATTTCGACATTTTGGGTGCTCAAAAACATCTTTGTTTGGCGGCTGGTATGCAAACTAGCATTTTCATACGACGACTTGGATTGCTTTTCCGAAATTCGGTGATGTCTTGTGGCAAACAAACAGTGGTATACCAATCAGTTAACCATCTTGCGATCTTCTACCCTTTACCACAAAGGAGGCCATTTTTTTTTCGGTCGGTCGGTTTTGCCTCATCCTGGAAGACCCAGACAGTACAGTCTGAATCGTATCTCTCGAAATCTGGATCGTAAGCATATATCCAAAACTTGTCACCATTAACCATATCATAAACATGCTCTGACTCTACTTGATTGAATCGCTGCAGAGTTTTGCGACACCAAACTAACACGAGCTGCTTTTGGCCGTCGCTAAGCTAGTATGATATCCAACGGGAAATCAACTTTCTTATGTCAAATTCTTCGTATAGGATTTTTGGACAACCCGGGATGGACCACGCCCCTTCCGTGGCCGGGGGGCGTCGTCGGTGGATGAGATCGGGGGAGGTAGTGTAGCTTCCCCCGAGGAGGGCTCCCCTGTATCGACGGGGGAACGGAGGCGCACGAAAATTTTCCATAGACATTTCCATTTTCACTTTGAATAGGCATAAATCTAAAAACATTCCTCTATTTTCAAATTGTACATTTAAAAAGATGAAAAAGCAATATGTTTTTTTTATGAATGCGGGAGATTGAGAAATGAATAAACTTGAAAGGTAGTCCTCGTAGTGGTTTGTTAAGACTTTGAGCTATCAATATAGAAATAATAAAATTCTAGATGGCGATTATATCGCACGATAAATGCTTTATTATATCGCTGCTCATGCTACGGGGGCAGAGTCGATAAGAGGTTATTACATTTCCTGAATTCCGGATCCATAACCAGAATCCGGGAAAATATGATTGCATTCAGGAATCAATTTTCAGGAAATAATCCCTCCCATGAAAAATGATACTGATGTAAACCAAATTTCATATTATAATTGCACCAAGTAAATATGTAAATTTAACAGCTATAACTAAAATTGCTCTCTTTTACGAAAAGGAGTAACAATTTTTAACAAAACTCTGCAATATACCAAGCCGAAACTTCGCCGGAGATAAATCCACATAATAATTAGTAATTATTTCACTTCCATTTCATTCGCCGTGTATTTTTATTGATGACTAGCTGACCCGGTGAACTTCGTACCGCCTAATTATAATTATGTTCTGATCGAATCAGATTTGTCCGAGTCGCCTAGTACTTCCACCATATCATCATGTCCAGGCGAGCCAAGTGGTTCCCAAGTAGATGGAGCCAAGTTGATGAAAATAAAGAGTTACTAATACATTTCGCTTTTTATTATTTTTAAAGGCTTTGGTATATATGGACAAAACAATGGAACGTTCGGATACACGGGTTCTTTTTACATGAGATGACAAAACAATATAATAAAAATATTTTTGAGAGTTAGTAACACTGTAAGGTTGGCACCCATCAAATATGTCAACACATTAATTATTTTTATATTATGAAATTTAAATACACGATGTTATAAGCAAAGTTGATATTATGTTGTCGATTCAAAAGTCTTGTTTTAATGCGTTCTTCAATTCGAGTGGAACTGAGAGTACAAATACCGTCAAATGTTTGACAGAAAGTAAGTGATCAACTTTTATATGGGAAAATGAAATTGTCGTCTTACTCTATCTTACTCGCAATTTTTCCTTATTTGCTCACCGTTTAGACCTACCCTGGACTACGACAAACATTTTAAAATCAAAATCAGCTCAATCGGCCCAGCCGTTCTCGAGTTTTAAGCAGACTAACGAACAACAATTCATTTTTATTTATATAGATATTCTAATTTCATTGATAAATAGTCTCTTCGGTATTGCCATATATTAACGATCGGATCGATTGGTGAAAAATATATTCGAATCCTACTGTCCTCTCGTGAAAGGGTAAAAGGAATACCAAAACAATTAATTTTCTTTAGTCTTTTTTCTGCTTTCTCTAATATTTTAGTCATTATTCTGCTATTTGTAACGAAGACGAATCCGACAATTAGATAAATTAATCCAGCCGTTTTTGAATTTATTTTATATAAAACAAAGATGTTTTTTTATGTAACTATATAGAATATGCATTACTATTACAAAACTAAGATTCCAATCTGTGATCTGTCTATACATAAAAATACATGGTTTTACATACTCATCAAGCTGATCTCAGAAATATTAGCTTGTATGAGTACATCATGTTGCATAGACGTAGCGTAATGAAAAACTGATAATGCGCAATTGTTTAGGAATCACAATAGATAATATCTGCCACTTTATAATTTATAACCAATTTAATTTAGTAATATTAATATTAAGTCATTTAATCAATTTAAATTAAACGTGCGATTTATTATAATCGAGTAATAATTTTCACAGTGGTGAAAATTATTATTTTCACCACTGTCTACTATACTAAATACCTAACATTTGTAGATTTCACAAAGCAAAGGATTTCAGCAAAATCATAAGACAATATTCTGCTTTTGAGTTTCTTTATATAGATAGCTAATATCAAAGTTGCTAAAACAATTATTTTTATATGAATTATTGGATAGTTGTAATATTTATTGGATAAGATAGACTTAATCATTTTATAGTTTTAATCTTCTACAATTAAATAGGTATTATCAAAAATGATGATAGCAGAAATTCGTAATTTGAAAGTCTTTGGTGTTTAATTTCTATTTTACCCATCGAAATAGAGTCAAATAGTTTTTAATAATTGAATATATAGTTAAAAATCTACAATATATCATAAAAATCATTATGGTACAAAATCATTTTTAGCGATACTAAAGTCCATACTACAATGGGCATTCTCCTTTAATCATTCTGTGAACAATTATTTAAATCCAATTACATCATTATTAACAAGAAATCTCATACGAATTTGCTACCAAATTATGTATACAATGATGCATATATGGAATACTTACTAACGCTGCAGTTTTAGGCATATTCCAACCACTCGAGGAATCTTTCCGCACAAATAGCGGTCAGTCCTGCGAAAAACGCGAACGCGAGCGAAGTGTAGCTATAATACTTGTTCAAAAATTGCGCGAAGGGTTCATGTTAAAAAAGTGTATTAAAATAATTGATAATAATACTACAATTAAAACCAGAAAAAACCCGAGAGAGGTAACTACCAAAAAAATACCACATTTCTCACGCTTTTATAACATTTCAATAGTTATTCTTCTATTCTTAACGGATATCATCTAAATCAGTTAGCCGTTTTAGAATTAAGTTAAAAGTGAGATAACTAACACAATTCTGTTGTATTTACATAATGAGAATATAAAAGTAAGTTAATTCATTCATAGTTCTCAAAGTCAAAATCAAAGTCTAAATATTTATTTCAAATATGCAATGAGATATGCTCTTTTGAATAGTCCAATTTTTTTTTCCCTACTACCCATTCGGACTTCTTTTAGTTATAGAGAAGAACGGGCGCAAGAAACTTCATAGCTTTTACAGAAGCAACGTTATTTACATATATATATATCGTTACCAAGTCATACAAAGGTCAACTTATAAGTACAAGTATAATTACAAAAGTTCATGGAAATGCCTGGTGGAACTAAGAAACATTAAGTCTAAGCATTCATGTGTTATATATAATCAGTAACCGTATTAACTTAGACGTAGACTTTGCTTAAAAGTACACTTTTAACAATGATTTTAAATTTATTTAGGCTTAATTATACAATATTGCTTGGAACTTTGTTGTAAAAACGCACACAATTGCCTCTGAATGAGTTATTAATTTTATGGAGCCTAGTGTGAGGCAAATGTAATTTATTCTTATTTCTGGTATTGAAGCTATGGACATCACTGTTTTTACTAAATAAATGAATGTTTTTCTATTCCTATCCTATATAATTACTTCAGTGTTTACCTGTTTTACATTTGGCAATACAAAAGAGAATGCCAAGATCTGCCCCAAGGATTAATTTAAGTTACAGTAATTACACATTTATGAAAAATATTTAATTAAATTATAGATCCTAACAACAAATATAAAAAATCTAAAAAGCTGGGGAAAAAAAACTACATTTAATAGTTGTTAATGGAATTCTATGCCTTTTCCTAGTCGGAGAATTTAAAGCTTATTTTTTTAAAGAATTTTATTGGCCACTGGATACAAGTCCTTTTAGCCAACATAAACCTATTGGACCTAAGTCGAATGCTTTTTAGTATAGGTAATAGTTTTTTTCAACTATGTTTTTAGATAACATTTTAGTAACTATTAATGAATAAAAACTAAAATAAGTATAATTATTTTTATTTCTTTGTTTCTAATATGCCACTATAATAATAATTATCAATTATTTGTAATATTTTTTATAATTTTGACAATGCACTGAACCTTTGGTGGGTACAGATAACTAATAATCCTATAGCAAGTTTCTAGATATCTTGTGTAAGTACATAAATACTTTATGAGACTTCTAATACAAGTAATAAATAGGACCTTTATTGTCAAATAAAGTCTCAATTATAGGTAATTTAACGAGCTGTTCATAAAATAATTATATAAGGTTACTTGAACTGGATTTAAAATTGTTTTTTTTTATAGTTAGAACAATTAGTTGTTGTTATTATTGTTTTTAGGATATAGTAGATGGCTACTAAAAATTGCATCTTATAAAAAAGTCTAAGATAAACTTAATATTTGTGAAAAAAAAATCATATTGTTTATACCATCATAACTACCGATCCTCTGCTTTAATATAATTTATCTTTTATTATTTCAAAAGTGCAGATGTTTAGCTATCATTTCATATATAAATTATGTTTGTAACTGGAAAAAATTTGGTGGGGCATGGCGCCATAGAAATCTTGGCATTGTCTTTTGATACATTTAGTTTTACTTTCATTTAGAAGCAAGTTATTAATTGCGTACTTTAATTACATTTTTACTATGTAGATTAGTTATTCTTCTATTCTTAACGGATATCATCTAAATCAGTTAGCCGTTTTAGAATTAAGTTAAAAGTGAGATAACTAACACAATTCTGTTGTATTTACATAATGAGAATATAAAAGTAAGTTAATTCATTCATAGTTCTCAAAGTCAAAATCAAAGTCTAAATATTTATTTCAAATAGGCAATGAGATATGCTCTTTTGAATAGTCCAAAATTTTTTTTTTCCCTACTACCCATTCGGACTTCTTTTAGTTATAGAGAAGAACGGGCGCAAGAAACTCCATAACTTTTACAGAAGCAACGTTATTTACAAATATATATATCGATACCAAGTCATACAAAGGTCAACTTATAAGTACAAGTATAATTTTTTTAGAAGTTTTAAAGTTTATGGTTACTAAGTCTATCAATACGTTATTATCTTGCGAGTGTTACTGAAGACATGATATTAAAAAAAAAATAGTTATATTTAAAGCGTACAGCAGCCATATTGTGAAAAAAAACAAATAATTAAAAAATTAAAATGCATAAAAACCACATCAAATTTTAAAAGATAAACAAAATAAGTCTTATACAAATATAATTCTAACAACAAACATGCAGATTTTAACAATCGAGACCCATTATTAGGAACATTTGAGATAGTTCTTGTGATTTATTATTTATACCTAATTAGTACATAAGAACCATTTTCCATGTCGGATTGTTATATAACTACTTATAGAACTGGGCACCATAAATAAAATAATTAACTTCGTTAATCGCAAATCTATTAATAAAACGTTAACTTCTTTATTTAAACAAGGAATTGCCGGACAAGTAAATATTTTACTTGAGTAAATCCGGCAATTTTTTTTTCCTCAGGAGAGGAAGGCTGAGAATCCTCACAAGGAGCACGAAACGTACCCAGGATACCCCCGCAACGGCAAGTGTCACGGAGGTTATGTCGGACTGCACGCGACCGGAACGGTCCAGCCACGTGGCCTACCGACTAAACTCAGCCTGGCCTAGGTTCTAAAACCATATAGGCAAATCGTGAAGGGTCCGGCAATTTAACGCAAAGTAATCAAAATTGTATATTTTATAACGTTGCGTTTTCACTTTGCGTTTCACTAAGTGACCCAAAACTGTAAACAAAGGCACCCATGCTCATAGTATGTGGTACGTAACGAACTGTATATGTGATAATTTATAACTGTAACCGACTCTAACGCACTTATCCGAAGTGTCAACAGTACCCCGCGGTGTGCTACACATCATTATTTTAAATATTCGGTACTGGATGAACACTTAACGAATCTAAGAAAGATTATAGAAAGGTAATTTGTCGTTAATGCCATAAAAGCTATACCTATTTGTTTATATCTCTATCTAATATATATGTATATATTAGCTTTTGGGTCCGTCATCTATAACAATATAAATACAGTCAGTATAATATTAGTACTTTTAGACTAGTCGGCTAAATCGTACCAGTATAATTCACCCAACTGCGAGAGGTACATTTTAACGAACTAGGCCATTTTCAAAAAAAAAGTCACAAACTGGAATAATCTCAAAACTTAGACACGCAACAGAAATCACCTATAATCTAGTATAAAATTGTAATAAAATAATTGAAACTGTGTATCTCTATCTTACCTTCTGTCAGAGTCATATCTTTATGAATTTACGAAAAAGTTGCAATAAATTCCACAAAAAATGTTTTTTTTCACTCACGCGCACAGCTGTCAAGTCACATCAATTAGAAATGAGGGGTAGCGCAAGACCATAGGGCCACGGTTCGGTGCTGCTAGTTTTGAAAAAAATACCCTTCAGAGGGAAATTTAGAAGTGGTACGATTAAAATGGCAGTACTATATAACGAACTCTCCCCTCTTTTATATATATATATATATATATATATATATATATATATATATAATATATATATATATATTATATATATATATATTATATATATATATATATATATATATATATGTATATATATATTAGTAAGCTACCATAAGTTATATCACTAAATACGCTAATCCTCTGTATGTTTCAGTGAGTGGCATAGCGAGTTATGTCCATATAAGTAGTATGGCTAAAATTTCTACGCAATAAAAATGCTAAAGGCAATTTATTTTTAATCAAACAGACTTGTCACCGCTAGATGGCAGAGACGATGTTTGTATACCCAACGGGCGCGATTTCAAAGGAGCAAATAGCTTTGTTCGTTAATATATTCCGACTGAGATGATAATAAGGCTTGCTTTATCGGAATACAATATCCTCATTATCGGTCGATACTGTCACTTAGTTTCCGGTGGAGCTCCTGCTGGAATTTCAGGAATCACGTTGATGTTTTGTGTATCTGTCTTACTTCTTATTAGTAAGTTATCCTATTTACAGTGTAAGGTATCCCACATGGTAAACGAATGAATTGGTGAAGAACAAAGAAAGCCGCTGGACCCTAATAGCCCAGAGGGGCGTCTCACTAATAAATCCGAACGCCACAATATCACGTCATCTGTTCGATGACGTGATATTCTAGCTCTCGGATTGGTTGAGTGGAACAATTTGGTTTCGTTTCAGCTGCGATTTGTTAGTGCGATTGCCCCCCTGGACCCTTTGTAAAGATTTTAGAAGAATCCTATATTAAGCAGTTAGTGTCTCTGAGTTGAAATAAGGATAATGATTGCATTCACTAAATTAAAAATATTATTTTCAAATTACTTGTGTTTTTTGAGGGGAAATGCTCCTTATGCTCCGTGACACCGCGCTGGCTAGGCGCGGCCGTGTGAGGGGCTCTCCGGTCTGCGAGGACCAGCCTACCCACTAAAACCCCCCAGTGTTCTCTGGGCCTATATCGGGACACGTGTGGCGGGGTGCGCTTGCGCGATTCTACCGCCACAGCGCCCACGGGCCGGCTCGACCTATAAAATGGTCGAGCTCCCGCCGGGGGGGATTGTCCGAAAACACTTGGACAATCTCCACGTCAGAGTTACTAGGCAGTCAAGCTGGTGTTACTTGCCTGCCTTCACCTGCCAACTACCTACAGAAGCCAGGAGCTTATGTTTCCATAAGCTCCTGGGACGACAAAGACGACGACAGCCGCAGCACTGGGGTCGGCGGTCTCTCCTTGTTTGCGGCGGCACTAGATTGTGCCGTCTTTATCGAGATCAACCGTCCCCGAACCGGAGGGGGGTTGCAGTTCGCTCTCCTCATCCGGTGGTTCGCGAGATGCTTGGCATCCGTGCAGACGGCACATTTATGTGCCGCCTCGCATTCGACCGCCTTGCGCCCCTTCTTGCATTAGCGGCAGCACAATCCGCTGCAGTCTTTCGCGAAGGGCATCTCTGGGTGGGGTGGCCCAAGCCCATACCTAAAGCAGCGCATGGGCTTCACCTCCAGAGGTTGGATGGAGACGGAATTCCATCCAACCTGCACTGGCTGTATGACTTTAAGCTTAGTTGAACCATGACACAGTAGATTTGTTTGTTTTTTCTTTTATTTTAATTTCGTATTGTTATCTGACGCTCATGCGATATAGGGCAAACAATCCAGAGCCAACCTGCCTATACCTGTGAATAAAATCGAATTGATCGTTTTAACTGAACGGGGAAAGCGTGATTGACTAGGGTTGGACCCTAGCGCCTTCAATTACATTATAAAATTAATTTAATTGGACTTAATTGGTTGATTTTCTGAACAATCGTCCATACATATCGTATATATACTAACGCCTCTTTTCCATGGGGGTAGACGGAGATCTGAATTTTCCACTCGTTACAATCTATACATACTTCTCTAGCTCCTCCAATTACAATAACTTTTTCTTCTTTTCCTTAAATAACAATATCGTCAAGTTAAAACTTCATTTTTTTACTGTACAAAAATTTGTTATTAACTAATATGTGATTTGGCACATCTAAAATAAACTGAGCCCGAGTGTGCCTGTGACGTTTTCAATCTATTAGGGGTTTGAATTGAATTCGTAAGGCTTCGCACTTCCACCCTCATTATTTTCCGACGATGTAACAAATTCAAAGGGTTACATCCATATAAATTTCCACCTAATACGAAATACGAAAATTGTTGTTTAAATAAATAGCTTTTTATGTGCACTATTACCTTAGTAAATCATTTTATTAGTTTTGTTAGAATGGACGAAACCAATTAAAAACTATTTAATTTAATGTCTTTTGTTTTATTTAAATTGCACTTGTTACAGAAAATAAAAAGAAACAACTATAACTTTTTTACACTTTTTTTCTACTGCGTATAGATGTTGCCACTTATAATAAATTTACTTATAACAACACGCCTCCTTAAATTTATTATTTTATAGCCTGTCCTTAGATAACTAAATTAATCTTAACCCTAATCTATTTTTTATAAATGCTGTCTTACTCAAGCTTTTTGTTAACATATCTGCCAAATTACATTTAGTATCAATTTTTATAATATCAATTATTTTATTTTCATAATTCTCATTAATGTAGTGATACTGTACTTCAATGTGCTTTGAGTTTTTAGTAAAATTGCCAAATTTTGCAATTGCAATTGCACCTGAATTGTCTACATACAATTTTGTGGGATCAAGTTTTATATTAAATGATTCACTTAGCATGTTCCTAACAAAAATCACTTCTGTCACTGCCTCTGACATAGCGGTATACTCTGCAAAGGTAGAGCATTTAGTTACAGTATTTTGTTTACGTGTTTTCCAAAAAATTATGTTTCCATAAAATCTAATAACAAAACCAGTAGTAGATTTTCTATCCACATTATCTCCTGCATAGTCAGAATCTACCATACAATCCAAAATATCACTATTTACATTATCAGAGTATGTTAACTTTAGACTTTTAGTTTTATACAAATATTTTAATATTCTCATTGCATATTTGTAATGAGTTTGGTTATAACAACTTTGATATCTGCTTAAATA
Source organism: Scirpophaga incertulas (assembly GCA_036419045.1). Classification (NCBI taxonomy): domain Eukaryota; kingdom Metazoa; phylum Arthropoda; class Insecta; order Lepidoptera; family Crambidae; genus Scirpophaga; species Scirpophaga incertulas. The sequence continues at coordinate 10,223,552 of CM071628.1, read as the reverse complement.
ATTCACACTGTATGCTATATCTGGCCTTGTGCCTGTACTAATATACAATAATTCACCTATTATATTTCTGTACTTAATACTTTCATCTACTTCTCTAGCTTGTTCTAGTTTTAAATTTGTTTCCATTGGAGTATCATATAACTTAGTATTATTCAGATTATACTTTGCAGCCAAAGATTCAATATACTTTGATTGGTTTAGAGTCATAATATTTTTATCATCACTGTAATCAATATCTATACCAATATAACTTTTAATTTTGCCTAAGTCTTTCATTGCAAATTTTTTCATTAAACAATTTTTTACCTCTTTTATTTTATCTTTGTCTTTACAACAAATTAAAAAATCATCAACGAATATTAATATGTATATGGGATCTTTGCCTGCTCTATTAACATATAGACAGTTATCATAGTCACTTCTTACAAAATTTAGTGTATTAATAAAGTTATTAAAACACTCATACCATACTCTAGGGCTTTCTTTTAGACCATAGAGTGCTTTTTGCAGTTTGTAAACTCTGCTGTCACCAGTTTCATAACCTTCAGGTTGATTTACATATACTTCTGATTTAACTTTTGCATTTAAAAAGGCTGTCTCTACATCCATCTGTTCAACAAATAAATTATTTTTACAACTGTATGACAGTAAAATTTTCAAAGTCTGCATTTTTCCTACTGGCGAATAAGCATTTTCAATGTATTCATTTTGCTGGAATCCCTTAACAACTAATCTAGCTTTATAATCATTATTGCTTTTCCTTCTAAAAACCCACTTCATATCTATAACCTTTTTATTGTCTGGTCTTTCAACAATTTGCCAAGTATCATTTTTATTTAAGCTATTAATTTCTGAGTCCATTGCCATCTGCCATTGTTTACACTCATTGGAGGTAATCGCCTCCTCAAAACTATTTGGTACATTTGCATCAGTATAATTAACATAAATGAAATGTGAGACTGGATTACCATATCTCAAAACTGGATTTCTTTTTCTTTTATGTGACCCTACATCCTTTTCCTTATTATCATTGGAGTTCTCACCTGCATCTACAAAATTGTCTATGCTATCCTTATCAGTTTTAGCTCTATCATCTGAAGTTTGCTCATTTTCTGAATCTATAACCTTTTGATCTTCTATTTTTTCTAAACAAATCAGTTCATTATCTTCTTCAACTACTTGTACATGTCTAGCATTAATTATTCTATTATTTATTAGAACTCTATAACTATTTTCATTATAACCCACTAAAATTCCTACTTGTGCTTTATCATCCCATTTAGTTTTTCTTAGAGCTTCAGGGACCCTGACAAAAACTCTACTTCCATAAATTTTTAAATGCTCAACATTTGGTTTAACCCTGAAAAATATCTCATATGGAGTTTTATTCTCTACTGTATTTGCAATAGTTCGATTTTTTAAATATGCTGCTGTTTTTATGAATTCAGGCCAATACCTTCTGTGAATTTTAGCTTCTCTCATTAAACACCTAGCCATGTCCATAGCAGATCTATTATATCTTTCCGCTACCCCATTTAGTTCGTGGACATAGGGTGGACATGGTAATAATTCTATACCCTTCTGTCTGATAAAGGTATAAACATCTTTATTTAAATATTCTTTGCCATTGTCACATTGGATTTTCTTAACTTTTTTGTTGAATTTATTTTCTACTGAGTTTACAAATTCTATTAAACAACTAACAACTTCAGACTTACTTTTAATACAAAATATCCTTGTACATTTACTATAGTCATCAATAAACGTGAGGAAATATTTTTGTCCACCATAACCAGGTGTGTTATGTGGACCATTTAAATCAGTGTGTATTAATTCTAAGATTTCAGTAGTTCTTGTTCTATTATTTTTAAAAGGTACATTACTCATCTTACTTTGAATACAATTTGAACATTTCATGTCTATCCCTTCAATCTTGTCAGGCAAACCATTCACCAATTTATTATTTATCAATTTATTTAAATATTGGAAGTTTATATGACCAAGTGCCCTATGCCATTTCTCCTTTTGAGTTAATTTTACTGAATGTGCATATATTTCATTTTTAGATATAAAACTTTTTAAACAATACAAATTATTTACTTTATTAGCCACTGCAATTAATTCTCGTGCACCATTATAAATTTTTGCATTATCATTTTTTGCTATTATTGTGCAACTTTTAGTTATTTTCGAAAGACTTAACAAATTTTGCTTAATACCTTCAACATAATAAACATTTTTCAGATCTACATGTTTCTCGCAGTAAAAGTTCTTAAAAAAGATTTTTAAAGTACCTATTTTGGTAGCTTTTAACATTTTGCCATCTGGTAGTTTTACATTGACAGGATTTTTCAAGACTACTGAATTACAAAAATATGTATCATTTTTTATTAGATGGTCAGTACATCCACTATCTAAAAGCCAATTTATTACATTGTTATTACCTTCTGTTTCAATGCATTCACATACCTGAGTTGTTTCCAGATTACATACTTGAGTCAACCATGACTCCGATGAGAAGTTGTCTGTTGATTCACCACTAGACTGACCTTGACCTCTAAAATTATTTTGACCTCTGCCACGGCTGTAACCTCTGAAATTGTTTTGATTTCTGCCTCGACTGTGACCTCTGTATGCTCCACCTCTGTTGTAGCTTCTCTGTTGTACTTGTTGACCTCTAAAGCTTGATTGTCCTTCATTATATTTCCTGCTATGCCAGCAGTCTTTCTTGAGGTGACCAGTTTTTCCACAGATAAAGCATTGAGCTACCGATTTAGTTGCAAATGTACTCACATTATTCTTCTTGTCTGTATCACTCGTGGCCATATTTTTCTCTTTTATTTTAGAATATACATAATCAACTGTTCTTTGTTGTTCTGGAATCACATCAAGAAAATCTCCAATATAACTGTAGTTTGGTGGAAGCGCTCTTAGTAGGTATCTTAACTTTTCAGGTTCATCTATTTTTCCACCGGCCTCTTTAAACTCATTTATTTTCTTTTCAAAATCAACAAAAAAATCTTCCACTGTACTGTACTCGTTTAATCTTACATCTTCAATTTTTCCTCTACATATTATTTGCATAGCTGTAGATTGAGTTAAATACATTTTGTCAAACTTGTGAATCATTTCATATGCTGTTTTGCACTCAGTAACATACTCCAGTTGTTTATCTGAGATTGTGCTCAATATAATAGTCCTTGCTTTTAAATCCTTCTTTTTCCATTCGGCGTCTCGATTTTCATTTTTAACAATTGCGGCCTCATTGCATTCTTTATATTCCAACAATGTTAACAACCTAAATTTCCAACTTGAATAGTTTGCACCATCAAAAATGGGTATCATAATATCTTCTACTTTTGCTTGTCTAGCCATTTTGCAGAGGATGACGATTAATTTTATGTAAATTTATATATTTTCACAACAAATTCTTTCAATGCGCGTGTTACCATAACCTCAAAGGCTTAGTCGTATTTAATATTATCATTGCACTTAATACTTCTCTTCACACTACGTTTTCTTATAACCACGCTCTGCTACCATGTTAGAATGGACGAAACCAATTAAAAACTATTTAATTTATTCTGTTTTTGTTTTATTAAATTGCACTTGTTACAGAAAATAAAAAGAAACAACTATAACTTTTTTACACTTTTTTTCTACTGCGTATAGATGTTGCCACTTATAATAAATTTACTTATAACAACAAGTTTTATTGTACTTAGATCATTACTGACCCTTTTTTTCTCGAGCTTTATGCACCATTCCTAATCATGGCTAGTGATCAGGTTTGTGTAGTATTAATAATAATAATAACGGCATAAATAATAACGTCCATCACATTGTCACGTAGCGGAAGGCTACGGAGCAAAATAGGATAAGGTAAAAAGAAACAGATAAATACAACAAACTAATATATTAAAAGAATTATTAAAACAGCACGACCCAAACTATAAAAAAATGGTAGAGAAGGGAAAAGGAAGGCGGTACCAGGGTCTCTAGACGGACATTCTACTTCTGATTCTGATTCTACAAACAACCTTCTATACTACCTTAAGTTCTCTATGAAGATAAGAGTCTTCAACTCTGAAAGTACTGTGTGAAAACTCTGCTGCATATTACATCAAAAGGACCTCAACCGCTAAAATTTGCACCACTTATTATTGCTGCCACTTTGAGCCTCCTACGTTTTCGATCTGCCTGCCTGCTGCTGCATACCTACCAGCCTGCTGCTGCACACCTGCCAACCTGCTGCTGCGTATCTACCAGCCTGCTGCGGAATACCTGCCAGCCTGCCGCTGAATACCTGCCTGCCTGCTGCTGTATACTTGCCAGCCTACTGATACTTTGTCTGCCTAGTACCTGGTACCACCTTCCTTTTTCCTTTTCTATAATTTTTATTATTATTGTTTATAATTTTAATTTAATTCTTAAGTTTAGGGCGTGCTGTTTTAATAATTCTTTTAATATTAGTTTCTTGTATTTATCTTTTTCTTTTTACCTTTTCCTATTTTGCTCCGTAGCCTCCCGCTACGTGACAACATTGTGTATATTTAATTTAATTTAAAAGACTTCAACTAATTCCATAAGTACTTATATATACTTTATTACCTACAAATTACAATTAAAATGCAAATTAAATTCATGTTTCTATTGAATATATTTAGTACATATATTAGGTCCATAAATCGCGTGATAACAGCAATCTTGCTTCGGTGAACCGTAAAACTGGAAACATAACCACACGGAAACGTTTCTGATAAAATAGCTAATACATCCTCATTCAAGGAGACTCGTGCTCATAAGTGAGACTTACGGGAGCACTGATGATGTAACACAAACATTGCTATCTAAGGAACTGGTTCCAAGTAATAGGTAGGGGGAAAAAGTGATTTTCGCATATAGTACCTATAAACTTGTAGCGAAATATTTTTGGCTGTACAATGAGTGTCTGGCTGGTTTTTAGTGATAATAAAAAGGATACATTTTAATTAATCATTGTATTCGTCGTGTCGTATTATGTCGTGTATTCTCTTAGGGGTTTATGCTCACCTTTGTGTTATAATGAGTACTATAACACAAAGGTTCAAGCATCTTTGGTTTTTCATGGGAACTTAATATACTACTACTGTATCTCTTACTTTACTAGATCCCATAACACAAGCCTTACAGTGCTTACTACATACAGGCTGGGCTAATTGGTGTCAGTCAATAAGTAATCAATCAGTAATTCATTTAATATAGATAGGCCATTAAACAGAAATTAGGCGTAGGTGTAATGTACTTTTGCAAATACTATTAAATATTAATTATTAAATAATATATTAAATAATTAGCAATTGCCAAAATTTTAATAATATGATTAATAAACATTTTATGCAGTTAACAAATAAGTAGTTATAGTTATTATATTTCTTCCGTTGTTGAAATTGTTTATGGTCGGCAGCCACACCCGGAATCGGGCTGGAAGGCAGTAGCTCATACTACGAAGAAGTCCTTGCACAGAAGGTCATCCAACTAGATACGAACAACAGTGGTAGTTGGGTAGAAGGAGACGCAACTACCATAGGGGTCGTCGGTGAAGGTATGCGACTTGCGAGGCGTTGCAGGCTTCCCGTAATTAGAAGAACAGATTTGGCTTTGACAAACAGTATAGCAACAAGTACAACCACATAATGCTTAGCTGGTAACGAAGCCAACGAAGAATACTACATTACCACAGGATAAGCACTCTTGCTATAGCTTTAAATGTTTTTCCAAAAGTATATTTTGCAAACAACAAATTAAATTTCATTCCTTTCCTAATCTATTACACGTTACTCACGTACGCGGTACGCGGCAGTACAGAGAGCTGGGTTCCATAACGAGACACGGAAAGCTTCAAAATAACAATGCACCGCTAAATCGTAGCTGCACAATAACTGGGAAATTTCATATCTCACCGCGTATGGAGATTGTATCGGTTTGAAAAGAGCTCGGCGTTTGTTTTTTAAAATAGACTAATTTCTCGATCGACGATAGAGTTGGATGAATCTTCGTTTAAAATAAATGAGTAAAATACAATGACACGACAACAATGACATCCTGACTTAGCATGCTGGTCCAATGCTGGCTAAGTTTTAACCATCGGCATTACGCAGTTACGTATTTTTTTTTCTCTCAAGAGAAAGAGGCTGAGACTCCTCAGAAAGAGCACGAAATGTGCTAAGGATACCACCGCAGCGGCAGGTGATACGGTAATTATTATATATCGGAGTCCACGCCGGCCAAAGCGGTATGACAGCGTGACCTACCGATTAAACTCAGCCGTATGCCTAAGTTCGAAGAACTATTTAACATAATTGTGAGAACAACCTTTCCCTCAGGAGAAGGGACCCTAAGCTCTTGAAGAGGCGCGGGAAGCTAAAGTGACGCCGTTAATCATGAGGGAACCTAATCATGACGTTGCTGAAAGCTGCCGATCAAGGGATCATGGGAGAATTAGGCGACGCAGTTGCCGGCGGCATTACGCTATTCTGCTCAAATGCGTAAGTGTGGCTACACTGGCACGGCTCAGATCGTAGCCGGTGCAGATCGACGCAACTAAGTACTGAGAGAGGGAGCGATAGTTAAGTCTTCGTATTATATTATAAAATGTTGATAGTAAGAATATTTCACCTATAAAATAAGGCACGGAAAATAGGTTAACTATAAACATTGCTTTACTTACATGTGTTCTGATTCACTCCTGTTCCAAGATTACTCCCGGGATACTGAGCAAAATTTATTCATTTGCTTTGTTGTCCAGTATGATTACGTCTGACATAAAACTTTTATTTTTAACTCGCATTGCTTTGTTTTCAGAACACCGCTGCCCTTGGAACTTCGGTGATACAAAGTTTAGAGGCTAAGTAATATGACAGGCAACGCCGTAACTCACAAGTTTAAGTAATAAAGGTTATTGTCGTCACATAATGCCGCCATGTTAGCAGTATTAAACTTCAACAAATTACTCTTCTACATGCCGTCAAAATGAATAATGGTACTAATGTTCTCGAAAAATACATGTTACGTGATTTAGTTTAACGTTATCTAAGTTGAGTATACAGGTTATTAAAAAAGTCACAAAATTTTATGTCCGCATGCATCCGTTAAAAATTAAGATTTTGTAGAAAAAAATATAAATATAACGAAGCTTTTTTTTCCTAAAGATTTTCCTTTCTGATGCCTATACACCATTAAACACTATCTCCAGTTTCTCTTCCATCTGCAGAAATTATAGTCTTCCATTTACTACAATCTAAGCATACTTCTCTAGCTTCCTCAACTTTCATTAAACTTTAATGCACACTCATCAGTTGCGGATACTTTCGACCTGGCCTCTCTTGAGGGTATCTCCTATGTTGTCCAGGTAAATTATGAAGTCGTCTCTTACCAACTTGACTATTCGCGTTAACCTTATAAATTTCATTTGTTAGTCGTCATTCGTCGGTGTTCTACAAATCCAAACCTAAGCATTTCCTTCTCGATTTTTGTTGTAACTTTCACACCGCAAGTTTTCCTTATGACTAAAATGACGTTAAAATGTTTGAACGGCACTGACGGATTGATAATGCGTGTGTCACTTTTCAAACTCCTTTTCTTCTGGCCTATGTCGTTAAAGTCGACTAAGACCGACTACGAATTGCTCATAACGACAATTGATACTGAAAAATTCAACGAATTACAATGCTACCTAATCTTTTTCTACAAAAAATTTGGCAGAGATATAAAACTCTCGCGTGTATAATTGTATGTAAATGATAATGAAAGTTATCCATTTTGGCTGATCCGATACTTTCAATGAAATAATTGTCCCGACCAAGAATGGGTATCTGATTTACATTAAGAAAACATTACTTCTTTAGTATTTTTTCTCGATGAAACTATTTAAGCGAGATATTCAGATTTAATATTTCAGTATTACATAAAACCCTCATGCAATAATCTCCGGATATTTGGCCATAATCTTCCCCTTCTGTCCTTGACCTTCAAGTCGAGGTGGTACCAACTGTCTGATAAATATCGACATGGTTCGAGCATCGGAATAATTCCAACTCACAGTTGTAAATTTCATTATTTATACCTAAATGTCAGAAAGAATGCTCATGAAATAAATCACTGTTTTATCGACAATATTAAATGGAAGACATTAATAATTTATGAAGTTTGTTTTCAAAATGTATTATATCGATATCTTAAGGCCGTCAAAATCTTTCTGTTCTGATTCAATTTCAGCTTAGTTCTGACAATTACAGAGCCATTGTGGTGATAGGTAGCCACTGATATTTTATTGACAAAAAGCAACAGCCCTTTAACAAATAAGTGAGCGTGTCGAGCGAGCATCGTTTTGTTACAAACTATTAGTTTGTCTAGTTTTATTTTTATTTGAACAACAAAATTATTTCTTAAGAATGTTCTGTATGTAAATTTGAATTTAAGTTAACTAATTTTAGCATTGAATTTTATTAGATTTTACTTGTAGGAATAACTCAACTAAATACAACTTTTAGTGTAGGTGATTTAAAACAAAAAGTATGTTGTTTTTAAATATAAAAAAACCTGTTTTTCTTTTTTATTGTTGAAAGAGGAAGGAAGTGATGAAGTTATCAAAAATATAATTTGTTTTGAGCTATGCTCGCAGAAATTCTCTTCGTGATCGTATCAGAAATGAAGAAATCCGCAGAAGGACCACAGACTCACTGACATAGCCAGAAGAATTGCAAACCTTAAGTAGCCGTGGGCAAGACACGTTGCTCGAAAGACTGACAGCCGCTGGGGTGGCTATATAAGTCGCTGGACGCTAGCAGCACAGAGGGCCTAGACAAGATACCTTTCGATAATCGTAATCGCATCGCTAACATAAAAAATGTATGGTATTGACATAACCACTCGAAAAGTCAAGCGTTTGGTTATGTCAATACCATACAGTTTTTATTTTGGCGATGCGATTACGAAAATAGAAAGGCATCTTGTCTAGGCCCTCAGGACCGACCAGTGTGGAGATCCTTGGGGACTAGCTGAAATGATGATGATGATCTTTCTTTTTGTCTTTTAATACTTTTAATAACCTATTAAACGAGACAATAATAAAAATTATTGTACACTTTGAATATTTACTAATTAATAAAAAAATGTGTGATAATATAAGTGACATAATATAAATTAGTAATATTAATAGTTATATTATCATAAAAACATTATTAATATCTTGTAATTAAGGTAGACAATTTAAATGCAGATCTAATCAGCCAACACAAACCAAACAGAGTAGCTTCCGCTGTATATAAAACATACGTGAATATACAGCAATTACATACCGACAGTCTATTGCGAGACACATTCCGCCTCGAAACCCGTGAGCGTTAATCTGAAAATAGTTCCGTTAAGCTACAAGAACGACACGAGCAATGCGCACGAAATATCGTTGTTGTTTGTTCACCTCATTAGCGTAGCATAGCTCTGTAATTTACACTGTGACAAAAGAATAAAAAGAGGTGAAACGATGCGTACTCAGCGTGCCCGCTCCTCCTACTCGCCTTGGTTGTCTAACTATAGATTTTTTGAAAAGTTTTATATGTTTCAATATAATGCATATAAATAGCTTGTTTGATTTAAAATATCGATTCCCTATTGTCTTTCGAAACCATGCGTCGCCGGCGCGCCTGCCGCTGGTTCGAAATGTTACGCAATCCTCCCCGCCGCGTGCCTAACGATAAGCTGGTCAGGTAGGTCGTAAGGTCGGGCAGGCAGTAGTAGCAAGCACGTAATTAACCAGGACTCACGCCACCGTTTGTCAATGCGTGGAATAAAATAGATCGCGATAGCATTGAACCTGGTATTATCGGATTATGGCATAGTGTTTCTTGTATTCCTTACATCCTCTGACTTGGATCGGAGTGCTAGGAGGTGATTTGGTGATATTTATATTGCACATTTAATTAGTAATTCAGTATAATTATATAAATTATTTGTAAACTATAATACGTTGTGAATCAGTGCGTTGTTTGTTTGTGATCAAGTCGTCTTGAATGGTGTGGCACCTGCAGCCTACGTCCCTCTTCCCCTCAGGCCTGAGTATTATCCTTTAACCTGACTCCCTGGGTCGTGGAAGAGCAGCCTGACGACTGACCACCAACACTGCCGCAAACGTGGACTATTAAATAATTTGTTTCGTGAGTTTATTAGTTTATTTTGTTATTTACCAGCCATGTGTATCGCATGGCAGTTCCTTGAATAGGCTATCGGAATTGTGTGTCGCCGTTGGATCCGTGCTTTTACTCTTCAAGTCTTCCACTGCGCAAGGGTCAACGGCCAACCGAAAGTCTATTCACCGAACATAGCTACCGCTATTATGTCTGCCATTATACTTAACGGCAGACGTAAAGGCAGACGTAATAATGGTATATGTAAAGTTGAATAACTCGCCAGTTGTAAGAAGTAAGAGAGAATATGCGAATGGACAGTTATTACAAAGACCATTTGTTATTCACTGTTACGGTATACCTCATTTAGACAAGCTCGTTTGATGGTGGAAGATTAAAAAAAATTGTTTAACGGCTCGCTAAATATCCAGAATGGGGAGTAAATAAATAAATAATATTTACACTCACACCAATAAACCTAGCCCAGAGCATTATGAGGCTTGTGTTTTGGGATCTAGGGTAACGGATATCACGGGTCGCTGGCGGGCGCGACGCAGTTCGTGCCCGTGGAGGCGACCCGGGTGGAGGTCCCTTCACCCCCGGATGGCGGGGGAGTGACGTCGTAGGAGGTTGGAGGGGAGGAGGCGGCAAGATCACTCCTCCCCGGAGAAGGGCTCCCCTATTGCACCCAGGGGTGCAAAGGCCAGGGGTCCTCAGATGCGATACTTGATCCTGAGGGCCTCTACAACGCCAGAGGATGGCCATCGCTGAGGTTTTTAGTGGGTAGGCCTCCCCCTTCTGGGGGGTGAGCCCACATAACCACCGGCTCTCGGCAGCCAGGGTATGCAATTCAATGCATTTTCCTCAGCGTAACAAAAAAAAAAATAGGTAATGGATATAGATACATATAATATACACTAGATGGTTATTGTGGGTTATTCCTAAGAGATAAACATATCATCACGGACTTTTTTGTAGACCTTTTTAAGTTGTACAATACTGTAGTAAATTGTTTTGATCTATCTTGTAGGATTCAGTCAGCGTTTGCAAAATAAGCGCAAAAATGTATTTTTTTTACGACCTCACATTAGAAACCTCAAAAATTGTAGCCTATGTGTTATTCTGATGTATAAGCTATATTGTGGTAAAGTTTCATTCAAATCCATTCAGTAGTTTTTACGTGAAAGTGTAACAAACATCCATACATCCATACTTACAAACTTTCGCCTTTATAATAGTAGTAGGATATATAAATATCTTCGATAGAAATATATATTAGCAACCATGACTAAGGTACAACAAATGCTTGCATTGATCACACAAACAGATGTTTGTGTGATCAATGCAAGGTTAGGGCAGATGCCTTCTCCGGGGCTAGAGACCGGGAGCTCGGAAATGGCGACTTGAAACCGGTGTACCAACCACTAGGCTACGGAAGTCGTCAAATGAATAATGAGTCTGCTTTGAATGAGGTAAATTTTTTAACACATTCACTGCTTACAAAATAAATGAAAAATATTAGCTGGGAACCAAAACTTTTTAAGGCGAATTTTGATTAGGGGGCGTTCAAGTATTACGTAACGCAATTTGGGGGGGGGGGGGGTCTCGGTAAAATGTTACGATGCGTTATAGGGACAGGGGCGGGTCTCTCTTACAACACACGTATGTAACATTGTTTCTTTTTTTTATAACAAATTGGCAACCCTTTTCGTTTACGTTTTACGGGGAATCCCTCGATTGTATTAGTATGGTCGTCATTTTTAATTTTTTCACGCAAGTTGTTTAACGTTACGGTGCGTTATCAAGGGGGGGGGGGGGGGTCAAACATCTTCAACAATTTACAATAAATAATAAGTATGTGAATGTTTGAAAATATGGATAAATGTATATTGTTATTATTATTATTTCAATAAAAAAAACTCATTTTTCGGATCCGAGTGGTCAGCACACAGCATGCTGGGTGCCGAACACTCGGATCGGTTTGAACGGGACGCTCGCTCGTATCCGAGTGGGAAGCGCGGCTAGCTATAGTGTATAGTATAATGTGTTTAAGAAAGAGAAGAAAATATAGAAGCCTCAATGCTATAAGAAAAATGCCACGTAGCTCGGGCCTGGAAGTCAAAGATCAAAGAAGCAAGGTAAATCTGTCAGGTGAACAATCCGCGTTTATTTATACGATAAGTGGATTTCAGACAATAAAACCTTTCCACATATGACATATAGAGAAGATTGTGTATTATGTGTGATTGATGTATTTAACGTGAAAAAGTTAATCAGTGAAAATCGTTAACATTGTGTGTCAATTAAAAAGTATAATAACAAACATAAGTGAGACTCTTTATCGGTCATATTTTACTATTACTTAATCTAAGACGTAATTCGTTCTTTGTGAGTGATGTAAGAATTAAAAATTATACGATCATAAATATAATGGTGATTGTAATATTTATGCTAATAATATTGTAAAAGCGAATACTAAACGCATGTCTAACATACTACATATCATGATTGTTATTTTATTAAAAAAAATAATTTATTGTAAATTAAATCGAGCACTTTTGTAGTTAAAATGTATTTGATTTGACTAATAAGTACGCAACGGGAGTTCTAGCGCCACTGTTGCTGACTAAAATGAAAAAGCGGGAAAATTAAAGTATAGAAGGTTAACGGAAAATCGGCAGACTTCGCAAGCCGCGACACGTCCTCAGCGAGCCTCCCAATCTATTAACTCAGAACCTTCAAGACTTGCTTGCGGCGGCGTCTGAGCCGTAGGTCTTTCGGGTCCGCACCTCGAAGCTTGGCTCCACGGGAAGGAGGAGGTCACCTACCGATTGACTCAGATACTCACCGGGCACGGCTGCTTCGGTGAGTATCTGTGTCGAATAGGACGGGAGGGATCGACACATTGTCACCACTGCGCATCCGACCTCGACTCGGCCCAGCACACGCTGGCGGAGTGCCCCGCGTGGGCCTCCGAGCGCTGAGTCTTGGTCGCAGAGATCGGGCGAGATCTGTCTCCGCCAGCATTGATTGCGGCAATGCTGGCGGACGAGGGAGGTTGGAGGGCTGTAGCCTCCTTCTGTGAAGCAGTGATGCTCCAGAAGGAGGCCGCCGAGCGGGGTCGGGAGATGGCCGATCCCGCTCGAAGAAGGCGGCGCCGGGCTCGGTAGCACAGCTGCGGCGCCGCCGCGGGTCGCCGGCGGGCGCGAGGAAGTCGCGACTGCTACGGCGACCCGGGATGGACCACGCCCCTTCCGTGGCCGGGGGGCGTCGTCGGTGGAGGAGACCGGGGCAGGTAGTGTGGCCTCCCCTGAGGAGGGCTCCCCTCTGGGCGGGGGAGCGGAGGCTGGGGGTTCCCGGAGGTGGCTTGCTGTTCCCGGGGGCTCCCTACATGCCTGAGGAAGGCCATCCCTGAGGTTTTTAGTGGGTAGGCCTCCCCCTTCTGGGAAGGAGAGCCCCACATAACCGCCGGCTCGCCACAGCCGGGGTATGCAATTTAATGCATTTTCCTCAGGGAAACAAAAAAAAAAAAAAAGGTCTTTCGGGTCGATTCGTCATGAGTCCGACATAATCATCGAGGCATTGCCTGTGGTGGTATGTCGTATGCCATGAGGATTATCAGCGTCTTCTTTCCAGACAAAAAAGAAAACATTGACACAGGCAGTTCGTAAGCGAGAGTCGACGCGGGAGATTTAAGTGTAGCGTATCTATCGTTATAAGTAACTTGTATTTGTACTAAAGAACAGTGGTTTCATTACATGATGTTCAAGGTAGTATAGAATCGAATTTTACAAGTGTTTGTAAAAATTCAACAATAAACGAGACAATAAACATTTGGTGTGAGAGTTTAGGACATTCTAATATAAAACGATTGCAGAAAATGAGTTTTGAAAGGTAAGGTAATGAATTCAAAACACATTTTATTACACTAAAGCATATATGTATTTTACGATTATATGTATAAACGGACCTAACACTGAACATTTATTAGGAGGTACAAGTATTCATTTTATTTGACAATTCTATTTATGTTTATAAAGTTGTATTATTTATTATTAATCGGAATAAGTTGAATTTCGGAATTAATCGGAGAGATTTGTATTGACAATGAAACAAATTTGTTATACACTTGCAAATTGTTTGACGAACTATTTTTATAGCATAAATTGACAAACAGACTGTACATCTGAACACCTGCAACCCTACCTTTTTTTTTTTTTTTGTTTCCCTGAGGAAAATGCATTAAATTGCATACCGCGGCTGTGGCGAGCCGGCGGTTATGTGGGGCTCTCCTCCCCAGAAGGGGGAGGCTACCCACTAAAAACCTCAGGGATGGCCTTCCTCAGGCATGTAGGGAGCCCCCGGGAACATAAAGCCACTTCCGAGAACCCCCAGCCTCCGCTCCCCTATCTAGAGGGGAGCCCTCCTCGGGGGAGGCTACTGCCTCCCCCGGTCTCCTCCACCGACGACGCCCCCCGGCCACGGAAGGGGCGTGGTCCATCCCGGGTCGCCGTAGCAGTCGCGACTTCCCCGCGCCCGCCGGCGACCCGCGGCGGCGCCGCAGCTGTGCTACCGAGCCCGGCGCCGCCTTCTTCGAGCGGGATCGGCCATCTCCCGACCCCGCTCGGCGGCCTCCTTCTGGAGCATCACTGCTTCACAGAAGGAGGCCACAGCCCTCCAACCTCCCTCGTCCGCCGGCATTGCCGCAATCAATGCCGGCCTGCAACCCTACCTACCTACAAGTATGTACGTGTCACAGTGCCCAATAACTTCACTGCCTATCTTTCCCTTTACAGCAGAAAACTACCAATGTAAACACTGCTGTTTTGCATCAGAATTAGGGATATCAAAGGCATTCAAACATACAGACAACCTTGGTATAGGTTCCATCCTGTAAAAGTATATTGAACCAAGCATCAATGTTCCCTGAAATTCTGGTGTCATTGAAAATTAAAACATAAAACATAACAACAATTATACAGTATATAGCAAATACAATATAAACAAAAAAGGAAAAAGCGCAACGTGTCGCTAATGATGACAGTTACGAGTATGTAAGCGTTCCGAAATATCTAAGGGTTTATGACTACATCCCCCAAAAGTCAAACCTCAGTTTGATATAGCTACATAAAATAATATAATACGAAAATAATCTTGATCCTCTTAAATCTCCGGATGGCACGTTATACTCGATTCCTTTGCCTATCTACCGTGCACAGATTAAAGACGACATCGAGCTTCCTTAGTTTGAGATGAGCTGTAAAAATATATTATTTTAAAACATTGTACTTATTCAAAATTCCTATTTGAAAGTAAAATCATTACTCTATTTCTTACTTTGTGTTCAGTGTCGTAGATAAAGGTGAAACAATTTATGCATTTGTGATGTGAAATGATGTGAAACAATTTGCTTAGCTACGTCATACCTAAATATGTAACGGAACACTGCAATTGAACTGTAAAAGTATATAAAAGGAAAAAAACACGCGAATGTTTAAATTTAAGGTTAAATTTAATAGTATGCTATCGGAAGAATACGTCAGCTACAAATACACAAAACCCGAGCAGTAACAATGATCTAAACCGGGCACTGCAAATTGACTAATGGCCGTTTTCACCAACCTTGTCTTAGCTTAGGTGGCTCCTAAGTGACATGCTGTCACTTTTTATATTAACTGAAAAGAGTGAGACAGCATGTCTCTTAGGAGTCACCTAAGCTAAGACAAGGTTGGTGAAAACGGCCATAAGTATGTTTTAAATAAATATTATACAAAACCTAAAATGCATGTTCTCTCAAGAGATCCACTCCGAACACTACGTCCCTCATTCCACACCGCACTAAGAAATTCCAAGTCTCCTTCTTCTGCCGTACTTCCCGCACTTGGAATTCTCTATGCGTATGTGTTCCTACATCCTACAACATAGGTTCCTTTAAAAGAGGCGTGAAAAGCATCTTTTGGACTGGCAGGGATAGGGCAGGTAGGAGAGTGGAGTAATGTCACTATCCTATCTGTCCTCTCATTTGGGCCTCTTTCACCGCTTAACATCAGGCGGGAGGAAGTCATCTGCCGAGCCTAGCAAAAAAAAAAAAAATAATAAATGATAAAAAATAAGTATTTCTTACACTCACACCAATAATTGGTGCAAAGCTTACTTTGGGCTAGGTTAATTATTAGCCTAGCCCAAAGTAAGCTTTGTTAGGCTTGTGTTATGGGATCTAGAGTAACGGATAGATATCCATATATTTTACATATATAAATATTTTTCATAGAAATATATAATAACAACCATGACTCAGGTACAAATGCACGCTTTGTCTACAACATCTGTCCCCACCGGGATTTGAACCCGGACCTCGGAGATAGCGACACCTTGAAACCTGTATCCTAATTACTCTACTACGGACGTCGTCCGAAATGAAACAGTAGTACACATTCTCGACTATTGCACGTCACTAATTACAAAGAAAGCACCTATATAGGATAGCGAATAGACCACCTAGAAAACATGCAACATTTCTGGAAAAACGGGTTATATAGTGAAGTTACTTAATACCAAGTTACCAATAAAATATTTAAACTTATATCTCATTAGCTTATACTCATTAGCAAAATAAGAAATGTATATATCTTCTTATTGTCATTATTGTGCACAAACATAATGAATTCTCAGTCTCATAATGGTTATATGTGCAATCGTGCAATACATAAAGGACAGGATGATAAATTATGTGTTCGTCTTTTGAACAAGGTCACTCGACAAATCCAGATATCTCTCCATTTTGCTACAGTCTAAAAAGAATGACCGCCTGCTCACTTGTAAAACAGTTTAGTATTAAACTAAATCTTTTAATTACCAGAATTAAGGATAGAAAAAGCCTAAGTTTATTTCAATTACTTAGTTGAATGGATTTTTGAAACTTAATCGATATCATAGAAATATTCAATCAGAACTATATATACCCAGATACATACATATTTTACGTAATAAGGATTACGTAATAACATCAAACTTTATAACCCTTTTGTGTAATATAATTTGTAAATAATTGCAATCATGTAATAGAAACAACGAAAAAATAACAATAAATCAAAAATGTAAGCCGACCAAATGCAAATCGGATGCGTACACGAAGAGTTCCGTACCACTTGATAGATATTAAAACGGTAAAAATACATATTTGTTTTATGGCAACCCCGCTTAAATATGTGTTTTATTTAATTTTAATTATTTCTTTTAAAGTGAATATTTAACTTAATATTTAGTGAATATTTCAAGCGTCATTAATTTTGACACACATTGACAATTCATTAGTTAAGTATACAATAATATAAATATGAAGACAAATCAATTGCATTCAGAAAGTGTCAGCTAATAAATACTATTATTTAACGATAAAAATAATATCTATTTTCAAAATATCAAATATAATGCAAAAATAAAATATTTTTTATAAGACTTAAAAAGGTATCTAGTAAATAAAAATACGTACGAACATGTACGAACTAAATTTGGCAATTTCATTTTTCACTTACACCTATTATTACTTATTAAAGGAATATATTAATACTAACTACATTGATAACCTTAATAATATATATATATATATATTACATTTATTAATAATAATACACAAGAGAGTACACAAGGGCGTAGATCAGAAGTAATTTCTTAAGGACGTCAATAAAATATTCCACCACTGACCTCACGTTTCAATACAAATTCGCTTGGATACGTTTCGTTTCTTTGTGGAGTCCACATAACACAAAAAGTCCCTTTAATATAACATGATATTACCAAAACCGTGGGGAGTCGGCCACAAAACTCTCAACATCATTAAAAGTATTGGGTAAGGGATGCAATATCAAAACATTACTTTGCGACATCTTTTTGAGGTACCGTCAATATGAGATTTTTGCTCACTTCCGAATAAAATATGAGAGCGACGCAATAATGGAGTTGTCGCAAAACATCAAAGTTAACGTGGAACTACATAGAAACTTATTCATCAAATTTTTCGAGGCAGTTCGAAGGTTATTAATTTTTGGGGATAAATCTAACAATACGTAATAATATAGTTTTATAAGGCGTGACCACCCACTATGGACCAAAGTGAGTGTCGACCTCGATAGTTTGTACACCGGTTTCAAAGTGTTGCCATCTTTGAGGTCCCGGGTTCGAATCCCAGTGGGGGCAGATGTATATGTGATGAATGTGAGTATTTGCGCCTTAGTCATGTTTGTTAATATATATATATCTATCAAATATTTATATATGTATGTCTATCCGTTATCCGAGATCCCATAACACAAGCCTTCACAGCTTACTTTGGGCTAAGCTTATTAGTGAATGTGTAAGAAATATTTATCTTTTATTTATTCAGTCGAATTTTATACTTTACTTTTTACTTTGGTTAACTATTTACGTCTTACTATTTACGTCTTACTATCCAAAATACTAATACAATACTACTTAAAAAAAAAATAATTTAATATTTTGCTAAATATTCATTATTAATGTAGATGTAATAATTATTTCTAATTAAGCGATTAATATATGTTAATACATATTAATTTTAAAATATAGAATAACACTAATTTATAATAATAAATGTGTACTCTTCTCTATTATTAGTTGAATGCATCGCCTTACTTATGTACAATTGATGAAAATGATAAGTTGCTATATCAAAGACATCAACATTTCTCGGAAAATATTTAACAGTAAATATTTTCCGAGAAACTTTGAACGCTGTCTACGCATTCTTAATAAAATTGAGCCACTGAAATTTCCCAGTCAAACAGCTGCAGTGGCTCTTTAATAAAGTTGTCCTAAGTTCTGGAAGCTCGCACAATATTTACATGACAACGTTCACTGATTAAAGAGATGTCCAAGGGCCACCGTTGTGCAGACGGCTATGTTTAACTTGTTTGTTTGTGCTTGTTGCACAGTGTTAGTTCACCGCGATTTGAAGATTGGCTAGCACAAGGTTTATTTCAATGTTGTGTATTCCAGAAGCTTATACTATTAAAATCATATAAAATTCGTTTTATTGTAAAAATGCTTCAGCTATTTTTGTTAGGATGAATCAAAACATCTTTGTACAATAAAAATTGATTCAACACCACCGCACCTGACATCATTATAGTATACAAATATTCATATTTAAAGGTGATTTGTTACAAGGTTATATTAATGGGTATCCAATAGTAGCTATAAGTTTAGATTTAAATAGTATCTTTTGTGTGATATCGGTAGCTTATCCACCCAATTGTTACCATCAAGAAAAATCCAGGATATCAAGAGGATTTTCCGAGATAATCGTCTAAGTGTAATTTTTCCTCATATTTGTTATCCCGTATTGACGAGGCCTTCGCGTAAATCATACTAAGCTTATATGAGGGTAAGTTTGCTCATTTCTATGTAATACGCAATAATTTTGATTAACCGGGCATTCTTTCTTATTTTTCAGATGTTTTCACGCTTTTCCTAAACACTGGTAGTAATTCTTTTGTTAGTGAAGTTTTCTTGGGAGAAATTTTAATATTTGACTTTAATAAACATCCAGTACAGGGATATATCAGTTTCTTGCAACATGTAAGTTCAACTAATAAGAATTTATGAAGCATACACTAGATATAACATCAAACATCACGTAGGTGAGGTGCGTAAATAATGCTAACCAATTAGTTTACTTTCATGGGCACTAACTTGGTGTCATAAAATTTTGATAAATAGAAGTACTAAATGCAATAAACAAGAAGTATGCAATGATAACAATAGTGAAAGTTTCTCTCTCTATTGCATTTGCAATTCAAACATTCAACATTTTAACATTCAATAAAGGAAATTAGAAGGTTGAGTAAACGCAATCCTTATCATGTGTTTATGCTAAAATGAAATAAAATATTCTTATGTTAGTTAGTCCATTTGTTGAGGAAGCCTACAGACTATCTAACATCACGCAGCGACTAATAGAAGAGGAGCGTCAATGGAAAATGTTACAACATTGGAAATAATTATTTCTATTTGAGATCTTTCGTCGCATGCGCTGCGTAAACAGTTGTTTATGTAAAATGATATATGATGAAATTGATCTATTTTGAAATTTCTAAAAATAATTCGCAACAGCATATGTTCATCTTAAAGATTAACTCACTATGAGCTATTTTCTATGGTAATCAAATTCATTGGAAATTAATGCAATACGTGGTGGATTTTTTATCAACATGATATATTAATCCTTGTCTAAATAAAATTGTTATTAATCACAAGAAAAAAGCTGTCCTTAATATCCCTTGATTTCAATCAAAATCTTAGTAGATATCATAATTTTAAAATACTTCCCAACATAATAGGTATGTTCGGATTAACGTGCGCAAGTCGGTTAGCGGGCAAGAGGATAGGGTGCTGAATAGCCTGCCGTGCGGCGCAGGATCTTTTGATCCAAGCGCTCGCGGAGGGTGAGGTTGCCTTGCCGGTCGTCGCAGAGCCCTACTCTGTCCCGAACCACCCAAGGTGGTTTGGGGACGACCAGGGCCTGGTCGCCATTTATTGGGCGGCCGACCGACCGCACTGCACCCTGCTCGCTACGGGGCCGGGTTACGTGGCCGTGGAATGGGGGTCCACGATAGGCTGTTATATCTCCCCGAACTGCGGCCTCACCGCATTCGAGGCATTTCTGGACGGGGTAGCGAACTGCGTTCGCTGTTGCGCTCCCCGTCCAGTCTTCGTCCTGGGTTATTTCAACGCCCACTCGCGAGAGTGGGGCGACACCCGGGACGACGTAAGAGGGGAGTGGGCGGCGGGACTGGACCTCCGGCTGTTAAACCGGGGGTCGGTCAGCACCTGCGTGCGGTGACAGGGGGAGTCGATCGTCGACCTGTCGTGGGTAACTCCCTCTTCGCACCGCACGGTGTCAGGTTCAAGGGTGGCGGCGGAGGTGGTTATACTCTCCGACCACCGCACACTCCAGGAGGACAGCCGTCCGCGACATTGGTCCATCAAGCGGCTGGACCGAGATGCGGCTCTAGCCGCTGCCCACGTCGCGGACTGGGCGGAAGAGGCACGGATTTCGCCCGACCTCGATGTGCATGTGCGGGCCGCCTGGCTCCGGGACACGATGACGTCGATCTGCGACGTCTCCATGCCCCGAGTCAGGCCGCCCCGGCAGCGCTCTGCGTACTGGTGGAACGAGGAGATCGCGCGGCTACGGGTCGTTGTAGTAGCCGCGCGCCGCCAGTACCTCAAAGCCGCCACAGCCACAGCCGGGGTATGCAATTTAATGCATTTTCCTCAGGGGAACAAAAAAAAAAGGGGTGCTGAATAGCCGACGCTGGTAAACTTGCAAGATACCATACCTCCAACATGGTGAAAAGTTGCTACGCGGACGAAGCCGCCGGTACAGCTAGTTTCTTGTAACAAAAAATTGCGTCTCATCTAAGCGCTTTACAGCTATTAATTTAATACAAACGCGATGTCTTCTAAATATGATTAATATTCATGATTCTTAAAACTGTTGTAGATATATTTAAAAAATTGATTCGTATGCCTTTAAATAACTATTTTACATAATATTTCGTTGGGTTTAATATATCTTTAATTTAAGAAAAAACTGAATTACTACAACAAGACAGTTCAGGTCCAAGTCGATATTTTTTTATTAAACACCTATGTATTTAACATAGGCTTATCATTTCAGGCCTTTTCAGAAATTAGAAGAACTTCAGGAAATTGGGAAAGAGAACACCAAAGACGCGGCTAGATTAAGGTTATGAAATAAAGTTGAAGATAATTTCCTACAGCTTTAGGCATTTGAAAGCATTATCGGCCGAAACAATAGTTCAATATGAAGCATCTTTTTCCTTTAACTATAAACTACAAAATACAATTTGTAAATACTGTACAAATCATATTTTTGTGAGATGCCTACTCGAGCGACGAATTTTACTTTACAATCTTCTTATGTATATTTAGAACAGATTTTTGTACAAATTTGTCTCCTAGCTAGGTCAGTCCTATCTATTTCGTATCTAGTATAAAATAGCAGTCTTTCCATGATTCATTGTTATATCCAGTTAGAAGGAGGTTAGGTGGCGAAAAATTACTATGTAGTATGAGAAAATTTAATGTCATAAGTACGTACTTAACCTGTACCTACCTTTTTTTTTTTGTTCCCCTGAGGAAAATGCATTGAGTTGCATACCCCGGCTGTGGCGAGCCGGCGGTTATGTGGGGCTCTCCTCCCCAGATGGGGGGGATAGGCATGGGGGGCCTACCCACTAAAAACCTCAGGGATGGCATTCCTCAGGCATGTAGGTAGCCCCCGGAAACGGCAAGCTACTTCCGGGAACCCCCAGCCTCTCCCCCGCCGATACAGGGGAGCCCTCCTCGGGGGAGGCTACAATACTTCCCCCGATCTCCACCACCGACGACGCCGGCGGGCGCGATTTCCTCGCGCCCGCCGGCGACCCACGGCGGCGCCGCCTCCTTCTGGAGCATAACTGCTTCACAGAAGGTGGCCAAACCTGTACCTACCTAACATATAATACGTGTACATTAAATATACATTAGTTTTGAACTGCGAAAGATGATGGAATATATCTATTACTAAATTGTTGTCCTCATCATTTTTGTCCCTGATATTTCAAAAGGTACTTATCATTTAAACCTGTTGAGTTGTTTTTGTGACTTATGGTTTTCTGTTTAAAAGACTTATACCATGTCTTATAAATATTAAAGTGACTTATAAATATATATAAAGTTACTTCTAATATATCACTGTATTTCAATAGTCTTCACAGTGGTTTCTCAATTTACAGAGTGCTTTTTAATAAAATATTAATAAAAATTTAAATATAAGTTCAGTGACAGAACCTTTCGTGTATCATTCGCCGTCCTCCATGAACCTGCTAACGCACCCTCTCCACCACGTTACAGGGCTATGAAAACAGACCTACCATGACGTACTGTTGGACTCCTCTATCCTCTATCATTAGGGCTATCCTTCACCTTCACCCCATGTAATTAAAACATAATCGATTCCCCTGGAGCCTATTGGGAGGAAAAAGCGAATTACAATGCTAATGGGCCCTTTACCACCCGCAAACTTCATTTTCTTCCTTGATGATAATTCTAAATGAATCCTTAAAAGTTTTCGTCCACCAGCCTCAACTCTAATGAGTTGATCAAACTGAATGATGGAGTTCGAATTGACACAATTTTGTCGTAAACTCAATCAATTTAGTAAATTTCAAACAATCCTTAACAAAGGGGAAATGTCAAACATTGAACAAACAGGACTGTACCTAAATTTTAGAACTGTAACAGGTTTTTCTTTTCCAGAGCTAACTGATTTATTTCGACTTAATTCAATATTATTTAGTCACAATTATAACTTGTTTTTAGGACGTAGGGTCTGTGAAATGTATACGGCCATCGCTTTATTCCAAGTTAATAATAAAGATAATTGCATAAACTGTAAAGTTAATTAAAAATAGTCATCGAATGAAAAGTAACTTTTTATTACATTTAAATCAATTATTAAAAACAGAAAAATTTTTAGACAGTTAATATACGTTCGTCAGTATAGCCTATAAATGTAAATATTGGGTAGACACAAGTAAATATCTGTACATAAGAAAATGAATCAAAGAATGATTTCGTACAGCTATTTTTATGAATATTTTTTGTCTCATATTAACTTATTTATTTAATAATCAAGAAAACAAACTTTTAAATATATGTCAATACATGTTAAACTAACTAATAACTTAAATTTGAATGCAAAAGAAATCGTTTTCATGAAATGTCAGCCAATAAAACAACTTTGTATTATAATCGTCATCATTATTTCAACCAATAGTCGCCCACTGCTGGACCTCCCTGAAGGATTTCCACACCGATTGGTCCTACGCTGCGCCGCGAGCGCCTTCCAGGGATCTTTGCCAAATCATTAATAACAAATAAACAAATTATGAGATTCAAGAGAAATTGTACAGTATAGTTCTAATGAAAAGCAAAAAAAAATTCTTTAAGAGTAAAATAAAAAAAAATACATTTACGAACGAATGTTATTATTTATCGAAAATTTTTGCTTTATACATTGAAATTTATTACTCATTTTTTAATTCACATCTGTTTTATTATTGACTAGAGTCTGTTTGTGTATTTTATTATACTAAATTTTTCTACGTCTTTATAGTTATATTATATAATTTATTCTTAACAATTTAAAAGTAAGGGTAATTTTTAAGAAAATAACAACCGAAACAACCTATATACGATTTACCGAACTGAAATCAATTAGAACACGGAATTGTTAATTATCTATAGGACACCAATCGCACGTCCGTTGCGCACGAATCCGTAGCAAAGAGTGGCGGTCGAGGCGAGCTGTTGTCTGGTGGGCTTGCGATTGCGCCACCGGTTGTGACGTCACTGAGTAGAGGGGCCGGGCAATGGAGAATTCTCTAACACGGCCTCTCCTGACAGCTGAACGTCCTCGTCAGCCAGGTTCTCTCCGGTCTGGGCATCTCTGTTCACCGCAGCCTGGTCTTCTTGTTCCATTGTTTATTTTATTTTTTTTGTTACTTTGTAGCCCATCCACTCTAACCAGATCGCAAGCGTATCGGAGCGTAGAACAAGCCGCATTATCGAGGCGCGCGCGCGGGGTTCGCCACGATGTCGGGGCGAAACAATAGCCACAATATCGGGGCAAAACAATAGCCACAATGTCGGGGCAAAACAATAGCCACAATGTCGGGGCGAAACAATAGCCACAATGTCGGGGCTAAACAATAGCCACAATCTCGGGGCTAAACTATGGCCACAATGTCGGGGCGAAACAATAGCCACAATGTCGGGGCTAAACAATAGCCACAATGTCGGGGCTAAACTATGGCCACAATGTCGGGGCGAAACAATAGCCACAATGTCGGGGCTAAACAATAGCCACAATGTCGGGGCTAAACTATGGCCACAATGTCGGGGCGAAACAATAGCCACAATGTCGGGGCTAAACAATAGCCACAATGTCGGGGCTAAACTATGGCCACAATGTCGGGGCGAAACAATAGCCACAATGTCGGAGCTAAACAATAGCCACAATGTCGGGGCTAAACTATGGCCACAATGTCGGGGCGAAACAATAGCCACAATGTCGGGGCTAAACAATAGCCACAATGTCGGGGCTAAACAATAGCCACAATGTCGGGGCTAAACTATGGCCACAATGTCGGGGCGAAACAATAGCCACAATGTCGGGGCTAAACAATAGCCACAATGTCGCGGCGACACAATAGCCACCAATGTCGGGGCTAAACAATAGCCACAATGTCGCGGTGACACAATAGCCACAATGTCGGGGCTAAACAATAGCCACAATGTCGCGGCGACACAATAGCCACAATGTCGGGGCTAAACAATAGCCACAATGTCGCGGCGACACAATAGCCACAATGTCGGGGCTAAACAATAGCCACAATGTCGGGGCTAAACTATGGCCACAATGTCGCCGGCGCAGGCCAGCGCGTGCAGCAGCTGGTCGCGCTGCGCGGCCACGTTGTTGCGCCAGCACGAAGCGCCAGTGCCGCACGCCGCCGCGCCTCTGAATCATATGTTCTGCGGCCGTTTGCGTCAACAACTATAAGAACATGGCGGTAGCCATTCGATTCCGGCAATGGACCCAAAACGTCCATATGAGGGGTATCAAACGGTGCATCAGTTAGGGCCTTTACTTTAGCATGGCTCGGTCTAACCTGACCTTCGCTAATGCTTCTGCCAAGGTATTCAATTTTCGTACACAGAAAAGCACACCTTTTTAAATTAATCGAAAAGCCCACAATTCAATTGATAGCGTCACGTATGCTTTCAAGTTCCTGACTACCCAAGCCCTTAAGTACGCGGAAAGCAGGTTTACGTACACAATTGAAATGCCTAAGTAAATTAGATGAAATAAGCGATATGGTCGAGCCACTATCGATTAAAACATCAACAGGTACCCCCTGTATAACGGCTACAACTCCATCACTACTGAGGGTAGATTCATTTTCGCGACAAAAATATACGTTATTTTTATTATGGACCTCAGATCAGATCAGAGATTTTTGTTTAGCAAAACATGTGTCAACTTTGTGACCAATCTTTTTGCAAAAAGAACAAGGTTCAGACTTAGTCGGCACAAAGACAGGTTTGGAATTTGAACTGGCACTAGTATTGGCGGTAGTTTCATTCGCTACTCTCTTAGTACAATTAGCTTGCCTATGCCCCGATAACCCACACGTAAAACACTTGCCGTCCTCAAACTTACCTTTTCGCAGTACACCTTTTATTTGGCGTTCGGTTTTACGTAAACAGAGAAAAACTCGACCAAGTCATTGGGCAAAAGCTTAGCGTTTGTAGCCGACGCCCGTATTTGGGGGTCTGTTACACCACGTATTACTATCGCTGAAATCAATTCATCAGAAAGACCCCGCACTATACGCAATCGCAGCAGTGAGCGACGAGCATAATCGGCATAAGTAGGGTAATTGTCCGAGTTTGTACTCATTACTTCGAACAAAATGTTAGCGATATCCGGAGTCTGGGACACAAAGGCTTAAACTCCTTTTTAAAGTTGGTCCAAGTGCGTTCGCTCGTCACCCACTCGTTCAACCACGTACGTGCATCGCCCCTTAAATAGTTACCTATACGAGATAGACACTCATGATCGCTCCAATTGTTTAATTGCTTTGCGCGATCTACCTCCTCACACCAAGTCTCGATATTATGTAAACTGGGGTCAAAGTCCGAGCCTCCAATACTCTGAGGCGGGCGAGCATCGCGTCCATCTCGCGCCGCAGCCGACTGTCGAGGATCGGGGTGCGGTTACGGCGCGAAACGTGACGTGGCTTGCGACTCCTGCTACGAGTAGTCTCACGTCTTTCACTATCCACCATTTCTGCAATAAAATTCAACCAACACCAAAAACCAGATAGAATCACGCAGATCCTATCCCACTTCTGATCTTAACAATTTAAAAGTAAGGGTAATTTTTAAGAAAATAACAACCGAAACAACCTATATACGATTTACCGAACTGAAATCAATTAGAACACGGAATGGTTAATTATCTATAGGACACCAATCGCACGTCCGTTGCGCACGAATCCGTAGCAAAGAGTGGCGGTCGAGGCGAGCTGTTGTCTGGTGGGGCTTGCGATTGCGCCACCGGTTGTGACGTCACTGAGTAGAGGGGCCGGGCAATGGAGAATTCTCTAACATTATATTATATAATGTTTCTGTGAATAAAAAAAATAACGTTTAGACCTTAATTTTATTTAACATGTATTTATATCATATATTAATTTAATATCTCTAAGAGATAGAAATTTAATATTCCACTCTACTACTCTGGATGTTCTAAAGAGGAGAACCAGAAGCGACCCCGGAAACTTGTGACCCAAGGTGTAGTTTAAGGGCCCCTTATGCATAGGCGTTAGCAGTTAATTCCACCACCTTAGTTCTGCTCTCTACCTAGTTATATCAGATATGACTCAGAGATTGCCACCTTGTTATGCGTTCGTACAGAATACACAGAATCTCTTGGCAATCAAAGATCTTTCAACAGAAGAATTTAGCTGGTATACCCCTCGCGCCTACTCGATTGCATATAAACTAACAATGTATCCATTGCTCATTAGTTGGTTTGTTAAATTAATAACATATTTATTTTATCGCAAGACGTTCCATATTCCCAGTATCAATAATACAGACTTAAGCAACAATAAAAAAAGAAGTATATCTAACCAATAAGTAGAAACTACTAAATAATGTATTAGTAACGTTTCTCATAAGAGTTCATCAGAGGACCTTCTGGAGCATATCCTAAAATCGAGTACGGTAATGCAATTTTATGACGGAATCAAGCATTAATTAGTGAAATTTTGAAAACTTTTGTTTGTAATGTATTTTAGGCTCTTGCGACTACAAAACTCACCACTTAACGTATGACTACTTTTAGCCGTTACATTTATCTGTTTCACTATCATGACATATTCCAAAAGGACATGTGTAACATGTCTTTTTGGAAACCTTCTTCCAACGCCCCATATTATACTAGTCAGGGTGTGTCATCTGAAAAACATTCAGATAAAACTGCAGTAGTGCAGGCGAGCAGTCATGTAGTAGGAAGCGCCACGTTCAAGTCGATGATATAGAGAATTTTCCCAAAATAGTTCAGTCATTTAGCATTTTCATATTCGTTGCTGTACCCTGTCTCTATCGATTTCATCGTGTTGATGAAACGATTTTACTGTTCGATTCTCGATCCATTCCGTTTTTTATCCTAACGCTATTCTGTTTAATTCCAGGATAATAATAAATTTCATGAATGAATATAAATGTACGGGATTACAAGAATTCAATCCTTATAATCCCGTACATTTTTTTTCTGTAGTGATCATAAATCTGTTCTCGGGTAAGGACAGTTGCAACCTAGCTATGTTGCATTATGAGGAGCTCCTCAAATAACCCTTTTGAGATTGAGGTTAAGGTTGTCACGACAATGTTCCTAATATATTAATCGCGCTACAATAAATAAGAAAGGGGCAAATAGTGTTTCGAAAATAAGTTATCACTTTAAAGCCAAAAGTATGCCTTTCAAACTTATAGAACCTCATAATATAAAAAATACACTTAAAGGGAGTAAATGAATATCGAAACTATTCACACTTGAAAAGATACGAAAGTTTTCTATAAGGATAAGCCTAATATCAAAACTATTACCTACAAACTTGAAAAGAATGAATAAAACAATACAAAAATTT
Organism: Scirpophaga incertulas; assembly: GCA_036419045.1. NCBI lineage: Eukaryota > Metazoa > Arthropoda > Insecta > Lepidoptera > Crambidae > Scirpophaga > Scirpophaga incertulas. The sequence continues at coordinate 10,194,583 of CM071628.1, read as the reverse complement.
TGTATAAGCTAAAATTCATAATATTCCTTCAAACTTGAAAAAACACTTTAATACGAGAAAATTAAAGTTAATAGTCAATTTATAACATACACAATTATTAAATTACTTGAGCTAATATTGGGACCTAAAATGTATGAGAATTACTCGTATAAAAGCTTTTTGACAAGTACGAGACAATCAAACTAAATTGAATTTGCTTCTGCAAATATATGAAACAATGTTAATAGAGTAATGATGTTAAGGCTATCTTTTCACTATGGGATGTAATATGCAGAGTTTTTGAGGGTCAACAAAATAATGTTTAAGGTGGATATTTGATGAACCCTAGGTATTTGTCTAAGACTTTATAACCTAGCAATATCCGAGCTTACTTACTTCAAATGCAAACTGAAACTTTCATAACAGCATTAGTTATTATTAATTGTTAGGACAGAAAAATAACAATAATAGCTATATACACAATACTGCTCCATAGATTGCTGCGTAGAACTTTATTAAAAATTAACTATAATGAGATAATGACTTTGATTTTTGAAAGAGAAAAGTAACTTTATTTTTTTTTACTAAATCTTCACTCTCATAGATATAGATATACATCAGCAAATATTGTATGCCGTTAGCAACATCTGATACTTTATATACCGAGATATATAATAAAAATATAAGTTATTCTTTATTCTGTGGGGAATATCTCGACCAATCTCACTTGTCTTACGACGTCTTACGCCGTGGTTATGCTGTAACTCTAAATGTAATATATATTATATACTACAGTGAAATGTCAACCTTAACCTATTGAGTAATCTTGACGACACGTTTAGCGCAGTGGTCGAGTAATCCGCTTCTACGCAACGGGTCGCGGGTTCAATTCCCGCACGGGACAGATATTTTGTATGACCTACAAAAATTTGTACCGGGCTGGGTGTTTGTGCATGTGAGATTTCTATGTTTATGACTGCACCCACGACACAGGATAAATATCATAGTGTAGAGCGACATAATTTATAAAAAAAAAATTTATTTTATTCTAAGTACTTTATTTAATCCCAACAACTATTTAATTAAAGTAATTTGTGTAAAGTAAGTTATTTATTAGACCAATTGAAAAAACCTATTGTTCTATCCTTAACATAACTATTGCACACCAAAAACAAGAACAGAGATAAAAAAAACACAAGAAAAATGTTTTCTATAATGAAAGTATAGGCCGAGACGCAGGATGACTTTACTGTCGTGCAAAACACAATCGTTTACCTCACTTCAGCCAGCAAAATAGAAAACGACTTAAATAAAAATAACAAAAGGACATGGACAAAAAATGGGCCTTAATCATGTGCAGAGACTGAGACAGAGATGTAAGATATATCAATCGATAGGTAATTTTATGTTCATCCATTTAGAATTTTTTTTTTGAATCCCCCTTTTTTTGTAAATGATGTTTGAAAGTATCTACATATTCAAGTAAACACATCCCAAAACGTGGTTAAAATGTTTTAATTAAGTATATAAAATATTAATTTATTTGAATCTTATTGAAAAATGGTTATATAGTTAACAAATGAAATGTAATTTAGTAATTATAAATTCATGAAGTTCTAGACATGTTGTGTTACTGACCACCCTGAAGGTACATAGTCTGTGACCAATGATGACACTCGTCCGCTGTCAATACGACTTTGACAGCATGTCTTGCTCAAATTAATTATATTAAAATGCATATAATTTTTAACCATTATATGCATTTTAATATAATTAATTTCATGCCATATAATTTTTAACCATTTACAAATCAATATGAGACGAATGAAGGCAGCAAGAGCTGGAGCGCTTTTAGGCTGAATGATGATGAAATAAAGAAAACTGTTTTGAACATAATTGGTTTTACGCAGCTAATAGGTTCGACGTTCTTTTTTACAGTATAAAATGCTTGGCAGCCAATATTGTTTTAGAATAAAATAAGCAGTACCCAGCTGTGTGAGCTCAGCCATATATATGAGTATATACATAGTTTGCAGTATAAAATGCCAGCTAGCCAATATTTATGTAATTACAAACCAATAACATGAAAAAGTCGTGGTAGATATTCATGTTATTGGTCAAGGAATGCATAAGAACTGAAAGGCTTTCAAAAGTACTCGTAACTTATTCTCTGATATCCTATGATGTGAAATCATATGATGTCTCTTGATATTAAAACACTTGGTTTTCTTGTCATTAATATGATTATTACATTAATATACTTTTGTATTCATCAGATAGGACTGTCCAGGGGTTCTCGGACAGTCCCTCCCTTGGCATTGGCTCGACCAGACCTAGGTCGAGCCGGCTCCGGAGCACAGGCGGTAGAATGGCGAAAGCGCACCCCGCCATGTGCCCCGCATCGGCCTAGAAAACTCAGTGGGGTTTTAGTGGGTAAGCAGGTCCGCTTAGGCCGGAGAGCCCCACACACAGCCGCGCCTTGCCAGCGCGGTGACATGGTGAAAAAGGTCGCATTTCCCCTCTCAAAAAAAAAAAACAAAGGTCTTCAAATGAATATTTCCCTTTCACTGAGGAAAGCGGTAATAGAAAGTTACTAAAAAGAAATAATAATAATAATTAATTAATGATTAATATGCAAACTTTAAAATCTCGTTTCACGTACCCAAATAAAATATAATGTGGCTCTCCCATTTTTAATAACAAACATGTCTATCAATGTTTGTGTAATGAAAGAAATAGTAATGGCTTTGGTAATACGTTTTATGGCACATTAAAGCCATACTTCACAGACACGGCGTAATGCTGCGCTGGAGTAATTACGTGTAATAAGTTGAGCGTGCACTCGTAATAGGAAATGATGCCGGATAGTAACTTAATAACTGGATAAAATAAGCTTCGTTTATCGTTGTGTACTGGTTCCGCAAACCCAGTAAAGTAATTTTACTCATTGAGTTGTGATAAATGGCGCCAGTAGCGTATATCACATATTACCAGGACAACAACTGGAGTTACCAATAAAATAAATACCAATTATAACATTACCAACATGTTTTTGAATTATTATTGTTTTCGTTGTCTAACATCTGTTTTAGCTTACAATGCAGGTCTATGAATCGTTGTGAACGCTGTCATAGTAATATTATGATGTTTGATGATTGACTATTAAATGTCGTATTATATTTTACAGTAGTAGCAAGATTGTTAATTTCGTCAAACGTTATACAAAGTTGCTCAACTAAACTATCATATTGTGTGTTTTTACAATTGCACAATATGACAACGTTTATCGTTACAATCTTCTTGTTTTCTGTTTCCATTAAAATGTGACATGAAAAGCTTGAATATGTGGTATTGGACTTGACGACTAATAAGGTGATGAAATCCACTAAAAAGTTCTGACCGTCATACGCGTCATAAAACTTTATTTCAAGGATGCCTCATAAATAATTGAAAATCAGCACAAATGTTTGGGTAATGTCACTGCGCAAAATTCACACGATCACAATTTATAAAATAATAAAAAAAAAGCCAATGAGAAAGTCTATTTTGTATAATAACTAAAATTTAATCAAAATTGCTTTGAATGTTTAGACATGTTTTGTCTTCCTGATCGATTTTTGCTCACAATCAAACTTAAGAAAAACTATTTATTGGCTAAACTAGAATTAGTTCAAAGATATCAGCTCAGACATAGTTCTTATTAGTTAGAAACGGATTTCTCAGTCATGTATTCATAACCTCACGTCTGATAATAAGCAAAACCTAATATATACCATTTTAATGTATATGCGGTTTTTCAAAATGTTAATAAAAAAAAAAGAATTTACTAAAATAACTAAAATCAACAAATGGATTTTTTTTTATTATATATCTTTAATAAACATTTTAAGTTATATGTTTTATTTTTTATGACGATACCTCAAATATACCTTATATAAGCATGGTTTGGACATGTGATGCGGAGGGATGAAAGTCATGTCACAAAGCGAATGTTGAATATGAAAGTGGAGGGATACACGGGCAGAGGAAGGCCGAATAAAAGATGGATCGATTGTGTGAAGAATGATATAAGAATGAAAGGAGTAAGCATGGAAATGACGGCTGATAGAGAGGAATGGAAAGAAAAGATCTACTGCGCCGACCCCAGATAATGGGAAATGGAGCGTACACTTCTTTTCGAGGGGATATGCTCCTTTTGCACCGTGGCACCGCGCTGGCAAGGCGCGGCCGTGTATGGGTCTGAGAAGACCGGCCTACCCACTAAAACCCCCCGGTGTCCTCCAAGCCCATATCTGAGCGAGTGGCGGGGTGCGCTTTCGCGATTCTACCGCAACACGCCCACGAAAGAGCGTACACCTACAATAATATTGCCATGGTTATGACTATAGTATCCGGAGGCAAATACTATAATTAATATTTGCCTAAGAATAACTGATACAGATCCGTTATTTGTACAAATTATTTAGCTAGTGTTTTGTTTATATAAGATTTATCAATTATATCATAAAAGCTGTATGTTTATTTTATTTATTAAAAAAGTGCCTCATATCAGAAAAGACTGGAGATTATATTTTTACGTCAGTGTTGTTCTGTAATAAGCAATTACTCAGCTGAGCTCAAATCAAGGAATGTTGTTTAAAGAAGCGTTTTAAAATTAAATCTCGTCTTAAAACTAGATTCATTAGTGAGAAACGTTTTATAATGCAGGCCAGATGCAATTTGCTTCAAAGAGTCCCAACTTTTATCCATTTTAAAGTGTTGGCTTAAAATTATAGTTTCAGTAGGTAATTTATTCTTTTTTTTATTTTAAGTACACACAAGGCTGCAAGTTAGACATTCATGATGCCCTTAAAACATTCATATTGCCTTTATTCCTTACGTAATAAAATCTGTTTTGGTAGTTCATCTGGAAATATTGACGAACATAAATATACCACCAGACAATCTATATATTTGTGAAGAACTGTTGAATAAAACCTTGCTCATAATTATCATACGAATTCTCCCACTCACCCACAAATCCAAAGACCAAGCAACGATATGATGATAAAGCCTAATCTTTTATTGTTTCAGGGCTTTTTTAAGGATCCTTTGCGTATGCTGCCCGCGGAAATTGAGGCGGAAATACCAGCCGCAGCTGCGCTTCAAACAGTCTCAGGTGAGGACAGGTATACAATAACTTAAACGGTAAAAAACTGGCTACTAACTCCAATCTACTAGCGCTTAAATTAATATTTATCAGTGCTAACGAGTACAAAGTATACAAACTAGTACTGTGACGCTCTTCACAGCCTTTTGGGATTCTTCGGATGGCACATACCTACACAGATTAATTACAAATCGATTGCTGCTAGACGCTAAATATTGTAATAGGACGAGACTGTCTCTTAAAGTTTCTCTATCTATCTGTATGTTACTAAATAGCGTGAAACTCGTTATGCCCTACTAACTGAATTGTAGGAATCCTATCCTCAATTCTCAAATATATTAGCAGCTCACAAATTCGCACAAAGTCAGTCAACTCATTGAGCAGTATTGTGTGCAATAATTTCTTTTTTTTTAAAAGGGGTATATTTTAACGTCAAGGTCGGACAAAAAAATATTCAGTATTATGCTTAAACATGCAAGAAATCCCACTAATATAATTTACATTTGCATAACATTTTATTTTATATATAGTCTCCAGTGATAAAATACGGTATTGTATTTCTATTATTGAATCGATAAATACTATAGTACATTAGTAGAGTATTAACTCTACATTGATTGTAACCTTGAATTTACGTCTGTACAAACAATAAAAATATCGTGGAGGAAAAAATATATTTCGTTAAAAAACATCAAACCATCTTAAAACCTGCCCAGTTAGATGAAAGGCCCATTTTTACCTACAATATTGATTTGTTTCATAAATAGATCTAGAACCACGATGCCGTTTTCAGAGCAGTCTTGTTGAGAAAGCGAGCGACGCGAGGGCTCCAAATATACAATTCTTATGGCCGTTTTCACCAACCTTGTCTTAGCTTAGGTGACTCCTAAGTGACATGCTGTCACTTTTTATATTAACTGAAAAGAGTGAGACAGCATGTCTCTTAGGAGTCGCCTAAGCTAAGGCAAAGTTGGTGAAAACGGCCATTAGACTACCTATACATAAACCGTCCATAGAGCGCATTTATGTCTCCGGTCTATTTTACCGAGCGTATACACAAGTAATATCAGACTATACATTAATAGAAGAAATAATTTTGTTACAATCAAAATCATATTGTTTTAACTTAAACCTTTTCGTAAAGGATAATAGTTATTTTCATATATATTAGTTCGTAGTTCTATTTTAAAGATAGAGTCTAGGAGCCAAAGGAATTGATTGGATTATTAAATATTCACGATGTGGTTAATAAAAGAATTGATATGCCCGATCTTGGTCGTGGCGACATTTTTTTACAATAAACATTTAAATTATGTGTAGTCATCTAATTTCGTTATTTTATTTCGATATACTAAACAAAGCTTGTAAAATAACCCTTTAGTCACAAAGTAACGTAGAACACTGCCTATTAGCGCTAAACTTGGTAGCCAGCTTTTTACTCTCTCTTGATTATAAATTTATACTACATTGGTGACAAGCAGCCCACCTGATTGCTAAACGGTTTCAGTAGCCTATCAAATACCCGCGACAGTCACCTACACGTTGCCAGCCCGTCACCACAAAATTGCTGTCCGACTTCTCCAATAATTAATATAAATACACAAGACCTTTGCTGCGATCTTCCGTTGTTGTATTTCCCCAGTTGCTCATTGAGTCTACAAAGATTATATCTAAAATTTATTTCTCTTATTATTTAATGATCGAATTTAGTGATAAGTTGTTAAAATCTGTGACAAAACTGTTAAAAATGAACTTGCTGAAACGCAAACTAAAATAAAACCTTTCAAAACTACGGCATTCAAGAAAAAATCCTATGCAAAAAAATATCTACGCAATTTTCATACAAATTATATATTTAATAGTTCTCAAATATCTATTAAATATATAAAATAAAATTAAATTAGTCCTGAACTAAAGTATTGTTTTTGGTTAAGTTTAAAGTAATATTGTTTTGGAAATAAATAAGCTCACATTTTTTAGGTTATGGAGAAATAGATATGTGCTATTTGGCGTTCTAGTTCAACATACAAACATTCGAGACACCACCCAGCCCTCATAAATCATTCAGCAGTCAAAAGAGCAAGATTGCATATTTAAAAGTTATGGAATTGAGAAGACATAACTTTTGCATGCAAATATAACAATTTTAAACTCGCAAAAGCCATCAAAGTTTATTTGAAATTCACACGAAAGCACGTACGCACCATATTTGTTACATTAAAATATCAACATATAATTGATAAAGTTTTGATAATCTACCTAAATTCATTCGAACATATTCGGATATTTTGAACACATAGATTTGAACGAACCTATAGATTCAGAAGAGACCACGCCAAGATCAAAATGGAAACTAAATTTACCCCTTTTAAGTGAAAATTTTACCATTATTTGTTACTGTTAATTTTTAAATTTCTTTTTATATTGTATATTTATATACCAACTTTTGTAAATGGGTAAAAGTTGGTTATTTTATTAAACAATTTAAACATAAATTCTTTAACAGGTCTTGTTGCATTGTACTTATAGCAATTTAATCTAAAATTTTACTTTATTTTTATTTCGTGCGTAAGCTGTTTGTTGTGTTTCAAATCACTACAGAATACTCTCCAAATTTTAGATTTTTAGTCAAGATTTTAGATATTTTTACTTTATATTAATTTGAAAATCTACCTAATAATTACAGATTCTATGAATGACGTGGTCTTTATAATTTTGAATATAGCGTGCATTTTTGTAATGTATTACTTTCTACAATAGATCCTTTTTAATAAAAAAAAGTTATGACAGAATCTCGATTACTACATATAGAAATGCCGCCATTTACGTTGGATTTTGTATGCTATATATAAATGAAAAACACTTCCGCTTAAACATACAACTACGCAATTACAATAAATGTTAGGAAAAAGTAAGATTTTTCCTCACGATACGATATGAGATTTCCAGCCCAACCTTGTTCTCACGTTTGACAAACAAGACTATCGAAAAACACACTAAATGGAAATAGTGTTTTCTTTATAAGGCAATAAGGGAAGATATATTTATGCTAGTCGTGAACGAGCGCAAACACTGGAGATAGTATCGGCCGCCTCTTCAAATTGAAAGGAGAGCGATAAATTTAAGTCATGAGCTATTGTAGATTTCAGATTGGCTATTCGTAGTCTTTATTCGACGTTTCGTACTGGAATTTTTTTGGTAGTATGCTGTTCTATCCGCCCTTATCCATAACGACTTTGATACCGCGTATTACAATGTAGGTAGGTTAATATTTCGAAGCTTGGATCTGTGGGAGGGCGGAAGTCACCTACCACTTGACTCAGATACTCACCTGACATGGTTGTTTCGGTGAGTATTTGAATCGAATAGGGATACGACACGATGTCATCATTGCGCATCCCACCTCGACTCGGCTCAGCACACGCTGGCTGAGTGCCCCACTTGGGACGCCGAACGCCGAGTCTTGGTCGAAGAGATCGGGCAAGATCTGTCTCCGCTAGCGTTGATTGCAGCGATGCTGGCGGAAGAGAGAGGTTGGAGGACTGTGGCCTCCTTTTGTGAAGCGGTGATGCTCCAGAAGGAGGCTGCCCAGGCGGGATCGGAAGGTGGCCGATCCTGCTTGAAGCAAGCGACCTCGGGCCATATAGACTGGCCTGAGGTGCCACCGCGGGTCAGTGGCGGGCGGAACGAAGCTTGCGCTCCACGACCTGGGAGGCACTTCACTCCCGAATGGCCGGCAAGTGACGTCATAGAAGGTTGGAGGGGGGGAGAGTCTGCAAGATCACTCCTCCCCGAGATGGGGTCCCCTAGCGCACCCAGCGACACTCGATCCTGAGAGCCCCCTACAACGCCTGAGAACGGTGTAATGTATTTTCATTTATTTTATGAAATAGTTGGATTTTTACAAATAAATCACTAAAAGTTTGAGTACAAGATCTTTATTCCACAGGGAATTCAAACAGAATTAAATTCACTAATGTTTACTTTGCAACAATACTTTATACAAATAAATCACTAGAAATAGAAGTACAAAATCTTCATTTCACATGGGATTTACACAAAATTCAATTCACTAATGTTTACTATGCAACAATATTTTATACAAATAAATCACTAGAAATATAAGTACAAAATCTTCATTTCACATGGAGTTTAAACAAAATTCAATTCACTAATGTGTACTAGGCAACAATATTTTATACAAATAAATCACTAGAAATATAAGTACAAAATCTTCATTTCACATGGAATTTAAACAAAATTCAATTCACAAATGTTTACTATGCAACAATATTTTATACCAATAAATCACTAGAAGTATGAGTACAAATCTTTATTTCACATGGAGTTTAAACAAAACTCAATTCACTAATGTTTACTAGGCAACAATATTACTGTCAATTCTATCAATTCATATATATAGAATGACTTAAAAATATAAAAGAACTTAAATTAATATAGGTACAGGCAGGGTTTATAGGTCCGTTTGATCGATATTGGTTTTAAGTTGAAATTTATAATGTAAAAGATTAAAAGAGGGTATTCCGAGGATAAAAAGAAATCAGTATTCCGGTAGTCCTTCAGAAGTCCTTCAGGAACTGGTCCAGGCAACTGGTAACCGTGGTTAGATGGCCGTGTTTGGGTTAGTTTACTCTCTGTCCTTGGCTTACCAAGTCGCCGTCTTCAATTTGAATTTAAGGTAGATCAGCGGTCTATTTAATGCAGCTGGGTCACTTGGAAGTCCCTGGGTGACGAGGGTTAATGTTCAGCCCAAATATAGTTCCCTTTCTTTCGGGATGATTGTCTTTTTTGCTCTAATTTATATTCGGTGAAAGTAGATCTATTTCGTCAGTCTATATATAGACTCCTTCTCTTTTGTAGCAGAGCTCGGCCTCAACAACAGCCGAATAAAGTATTTTCAATAATTTAAATTTGAACAGTGAATAGTTATTGATCACAGCTATTGATCCAAAACCAAATATCCGCTAATCACTGCCACAGATTAGTGTGTATCATTTTTTTTTATTAAGTTTTTAATTTTTTAGTTAGGCAAAGGACACAATCTATGCTAGCCCGAGCAATCTAGCCTGAATCTGTTAATCTGTAGAAGGATTAATATTTCTTTATTAGTCCTCACAGCTAGGTCCAGCTTACAGACTCAATTGCCACAGACAAACATTTGCCTGAGGAATAATAAAAATAAGGTTAAACGACTACACTTATGATGATCAACCGCGATTCAACTTTTCATTGACATAAGACTATTCTTTTAAACTACTAATTGTGACATTATAATATTTTAATATTTTTTTAGGGGGAGTGTGTGGGATTACTGATTAAAATACTATCTTTGTAGACGACGCTTGGCTAGACTTGGTTGCTTAATTTGCGCCATAGATAATGGTGTTAGGATCATGATTAGCGGTCCACTCTATGGAACTGTCCATGTCATCTATTAAAATTGTCAATGTCAAAGCAACAATTCGACGTAAACATAACCAATGCGAGATACAATTGTAAAAGTGATTTTAATCCATATGAATAAAAAAATGTATTTAATAGTACTTAAAATCAGTGAGAAAAACAGTGTTACAACGGCCATCGCTGAGGTTTTTAGTGGGTAGGTAGGTAAACTAAGAGCAAGTAGCCAGTAAGTACGAGTTCATGAAACCAATGAGCAATCCAAGTGGAGAAATACGTATGCAACCAATCACCAATCCTTGCGGGAAGATGATATCTGTATTCTTGTATCAATGGCGGAGGCTGGTAACACGTAAATGGCTCCGGAAGTCTCGATATCTGTCAAGTGATTAGTCGCTTTTTTAATTTTCAAGTTACTTTCGCTTCTTAATTAGTATACTATTTATTTTAAATTTCAGTTGCGCACTACAAGACGATATTACTCATCCAGCGAGTTGATGGGCATACAACAACTCCGGCAAAATTCCTGTGAACAGACGTATATATAGCGACAGTGTTCCATTTAGTTCACTCCAATTTTCCAAGTGCCTTGTTTTAACTTAAAACGCAACTTCTAAATATGTCTGAAGCATGTTTTCAGCGTTTAGAAGTTTTCGGGGACTTTTGAATGTCTGCCAGTTAGAGGTACGTTATAAGTGTGTCCGTCTGTACTTGAACGTTATCACTCTTGCATTTACCGTCTACTTTGAATATTTATATTTCTCTGTGTGTGCACTCTATATGTGTGGAATTGTTGAAAGCCCACTGCGTGTGTTCCGTTGCAGTACAACTAACACTTATTTCTTTTTTGCATGTTTTTGGCATTTCCCCACTCAATCTATTAAATGTATCAGTGTCTTTAAAAAACCCACATTTTTCTCTTTCATAATCCTATAAACCTTCAGTACAAATTCCACCGTATCCTCATTAAAATAATGTCCCTATTAAAATTATCTAATCTTCTTATCAACATCGTGCATGACTTTAATGGTTTTACTTCGTTGCTCCAGTTGATATAGCGTTTATTACGATGGCTTAGTGTCTAAATATATGAAAGCGATGTTGTAGATTCTGTTTATGTGTCCTAAAATAATCTATTAACATAACTTTCATAATACGATTACTTTAATATATTGTTGTAATATAAGTTTTATGTGTTTGGTTGATGAGCGAAAATAAGTAGTCACTAATGCTAATTAATAAGAATGAAATAAAATTTGCAATGACTATTAAAAATAGGATACTCATTATGCATTTAATAGATAAATGAGTTTTCTAGATAAATAAACTGTAAGCCTTCAAATGTATCTCTAATGTTACAATTTTAGCTCTTCACGTTTCCGCCAACGACGCTATACAATGTTTTCATACCAAAAATTACTCGGTCGATATCTCTTGCAAATAAATGCAAACTCATGGTAGTTATACTGTTCCTAACTTTGATTTAATCCAATACCGCTCCAACTTTCAGTATCCAGTATCGACTATGATGTACTCATCGGTATCCCAACACGAGATGTGTCGTTTGTGACAGCAAGCCCGCGCGGGCACCTGCCGCGGCCCGCGCACACGCTGCTCCTGATGCCGGCATCGCCGCTCGGTGCGCGCGCGCCGCAGCGGCGACAACTACCGCCTCCGCACGCTCGAACACCAGTTCGACGAACCGATTCCGTGCGTCGATCGGCACCTCTGTCCCGAAAGCGCCCCCTGCTGCCAAGACTCGGAATCAGTCAGCGAGATCAGCCTCGACAGCGAGAGCAGGAACCCCTCCATCAAAATCAACAAGAAGAAGGTAACGTACCAAACCAAAGCGGAAGTGATTACAAACTGAAAAATATCACACGAGCACTTTTTCAACATGTTAACGCGATATTTTGACTATAACCAGTCGCATAATGAGATTTCTTCCACGTGCTTTTCAACTTGGAATTTTACTTCGGTGCTAAATAAGCGCCGTAGTTAAAATTTTGTTCCAAACTCGAAGTGTTTTTGTACATTTATTAGAGACATTAAATTGTGAATTTTTCAATCAGGAGCTGTGATTTACCGTTAGTTGTGTAAATATGTAATTTATCAGCATCCGATGGTTCTCGTAGATCTGTATTAGAAGGGAAGTAATGCGCTTCGAAATTGTACATTCTTGTAAATACTCATAATGCATGAGTAGCTTATAATAAATCTGAGCAATATCTTCCAAAATATACAAACGTTTAACTTTATAACATAAAATAACCTTTTTAAATTTGTTAAAAATAATTAACTCAAAAATGTAATATACGAGTAAGTTATGTTTGTTTGTGATAATTTTATGTTCTTTTGAACACTTTCCATCGTGTAAATTTTACGCCAAAATGATCTCAGATAATTATGACTTAGAAAAGTGTTCAAAATTGTTAAGTGTTGTTATTAAAATTTTATTGGAATGATATAATTATTATAAGTAACAATTGAAAAGTATAAATGGAAAAATAGATATAAGTAATACTGCTTAAACACCCACACAAGCCTAACAGTAAGGAATTATGCCATCATACTACCGAAACACAAAATATTTACTATAATATGAAGAATTTTTCTTTGTTCTTAACATGCATTATATTTTCTCATAGGAAAGAGATAGCTTACCGCAATTATCATTATTCAATATTTTTTATCTTTAGATATTTTTAATATCACATACTATACCCATGCAAATTTAATCAAAATCTGTTTAGTAGTGTTTGCGTGAAAAGCTATTAAACAACTTACGCATTTATAGTATGCACTAACTAACCCGGCGGCGTAGTTTCGTACCGCCCAACAACCAATGACGTTATATTCGTGTGAGCTGTTAACAGCGAATATTTAAAAAAATAACAGAAATCAAAATTTTATTCCCACTGTTCATATATCAAGGTAAGAATAATAATGCTCGATGAAGTGGTTGACCAGCTTTTCAAATCAAATATACGAACTGCATTTATAAATATCCAAATATTTGTTTATCAAATTTAAGCCACATAAATACCCACGTATTAACAAGCATTTTTTATAAGTACATCTTTGATCTTTCGCCTTGATTTTTTTACAATAGTCATGATTATGACTTAGGATTTTATTGCAAAAAGTGTATAATAATTTTTAAAGCGATTCTTAATATTTTGAAGCCTGGCATTTGGAAAAGTTAATACACTCTTTATTGCAACAAATATTAAACATAGAAACTGTATGAATATACGTATACAAGGGATTTCTTGTTTCTATTAGAGATCAGACAACCCAAAATAGTTATGCGAGTTTGTATTCCATCGGAAGTGACACCATATCTGCTATGCTTTCATTGTTTTTACAAAATAAATGTATATTTTAACGAACATATACAAGGGATGCATATATTGTGTATTGTATTGTAGTATGGCTTTCATAACATTAATTTCAGTATTTATTTCTTTCTTTGATGTTATTCATGCTTTGTCTAGTTTAAAGCTACCTGAGCTGAGATAAATCACCAGTGGTCACATAATAATAGCTAAATATACGAGCGTTATAAAGTTTATAGTACTATATTTAAATCATAATGTTCATACTGATCTATCCTCACAGTCCTCTATACGAATAATATCTTATTTCAAAGAGCAGAGTTATTATATTATGAGATGTATTTTCATATTTATGTAGTCATAAATAGTGGATTGTACAATAAATAAATATCCAATTATTGTTATGATTATGAATCAATTCCAAAAAACTGATAACGAAATTTAAATAGCAAATACATAGTTCAATACAAAATAACAAAATTTGCATGTCCTACACTAGGTACAACGCACTGTTGTCATTTCATCAATTTAGTCGTATCATCATAATAGACAAAAATATTTAAAATATGAGAATAATGTTTTGTTATATAGCATTCAATATATGACAATGAGAATAACACAGCGTTAAGGACACAACCTGTGACAATGTTTATGACATTATCACTAATCATGACATTCTGTGATTCGATGTCATTTTCAATTAGAAGCATTTATACTCGTATTAAGCCTGTACATCAAATTGTTTTTGTACTTATAATTGGAAAGTTTATATGTTATATTGTTTGGTAAATAGCCATTCCATTTCATATCAACCATCGCAGTAAAAAGGAATGATCCTACTTTATTTTAATTAGAGTAAAGATACTCCGAATCATTCTAGTCGCATTGCCGGAAAAGCGAAGTCTGCCACAGAATGGAGATAATAATTTGCTGTATAGAATACGATAGCGCTATTCAAATAATACTTGATAATATAATAAAATAATATAATTTGATATATACTTATATATCAAATTATATTATTTTATTATATTTCTTATAAATTATATTATCTTATTATATTACCAAATGTCGAACAGATCTAAATGATTTAAAACGGCAGATAAGATTTGCAATTACAAGCCTTTGGCCACTGTTACCCACTATAGAAGTACTAGAATCTCACTGTATGACAAAGCGGAGTAGTTAAAAAAATCATTAAGCTGATTTATCATTGGTCTAAAATATCTTTGACGATATTACTAGTGATAGCGTTGATACAAATTTGATTGATTACTAAAACGATCCAATTTCTTACCGTTTATTATATACGGTATAAACGTGAATTTTGAATGTATCTATGTTAAATCCCATTGCAATTTTGGTCTTAGATAGTAACTGAATAGAACAAAACACAGAAACAAGCTTTCTGGACGTTTATTTCATTCTAAATATGAGATCATTGCCAAAACTTAGAATAGTGTTTTATTATGTACGTATGCAAGCGCTAGTCTGTATAGTGAATACACGTAATTAGTTAATGTTAAATGGAATTTAAGTATCTTTGTTTTCACCAAACTTTATGTTTTAACAAGATTAAATAGCTATCAGCGAAATATTAGTTTATTGTTTATTAATAAAAAATATAATCTCTCAAAATTTCACTTGTATTTTTAGCTAGTACATATTGTGTATACTTGTTGGTATCCATGTCTTAGACTACATACTTACTATAGGACTTTCTACACCCATGGTTTTTAAAGCTTTCAAAGCTCGTATTTCATAATCTATGTATGAATTTGTAGGAAGTCATACTCTCCTATTATTAAAGTTCTAACCGAATCAAGTACTGTATTGATATGTACACCAATATACAGACAAAACAGTTTGTATAGACATTAGTATTTTTGATTTGAAACTGTTCTCAAATTTACCTAAAAACAAACAAAACATTTTATTATCATCGCTCCAGCTATATAATAGTTCACTTGCATACATACAAAAGAATTATGTTGTTATAAAGACTACTTGCTGTAGTTATTTTATGTTAGAAGACATTTTAATTTATGAGCCAAGATTTGATAGAAATCGCGCCAGATAATTTGCTTCTTTAAATTAAAATATAAATGAATCTCGAGAGTAGGGCCCTTTTTACGATCCAGTAGTTTACTTTATTGGTAGTAACTAGTGGAAACGATTTATCTTAAACAATCTTAACTAATTTTACCATTAGTTAAGATTGTTTTATATATTATACAATTTATTGACTTGCTGATTAAATAGGTAATTTAATATTAAAAAGCTACTTATATAATCATTTCTATACCATACGCTAATTTCATTGATCAGGGATAATATATTTTATCTATTCCTAATAATATCTTACCCGAGCCAGGACCGATTTCGGCAATGGAAGGCGCAAATATTGTTCTGAGAACAAGAGAGGGCTCTCACCATAGAGAAAATCATCTAAAATTCAACGAGTCAGTAATTGTTTGATTTTTTTGTACTCTGGTAATACTCACACAAATATAATAAAAAGTTTTTGCATATTAAAAACTGTATATACATATTTGTTCACTTCAATATATATCAGATGTTGGCAGAAAGAAGAGCTTTTAATATGGTTAAATTAATTCGATGTATAAATAACTTATATTGATTCAAATTTAAAATCGATGATTTCAAATTATAACCCATATATTTGAAATAATTTATGATTCACAATTTTGTTTTTAATTTTTTATTCTGTACATAGTTTGTAGTCTCCGCGTCTTCGGTGCCCCAGAGCCTCAACATTTTCATTTCTGGTCATGAACCTGATGAAAAGGTGAAAGTGTACATTAAAGTTATAATTGCAATATCATAAACATTGAGTAGTGTTGCTTCTTAAGTAGTTGCTTGTTTTATTTGCTCAATTGGTTCACGACTTGACTTCAAATTAATTAAATATTGTGATAATTTTATTTTTATGTTTTGTATCTGTAAGGTATATTGTTACGTCCATGTTTGTTGTTAGATAGCATTTATATAAATTCCTTTATTACATAAGTGAGATAAGAAATAAATAAGTTTGTTAAATATTAGGATAATAACGATTATAACTGAAATAAGTACCAGTTATATCGGCAAGATTCCGCAAGCTTTATTATTTGTATTATTTATGTTAAGATTGTAAATAAATAAAATTAAAAACTGATTTTTATTAAATATTTACATATGTATATTCTTTCTGCATTCAAGTGGTTACAAAGGATGTGATTATAAATTTCATTGTGTTATATTTTTTAATAAAATGACGCTTATTATTAAAATAATTCATTAACTCTAGTCGTTGTTAATATCAATAAGCAAGCATAGCTTCCCTATATTTCACAGGTGATTTCTAGATTTATTTATTTTATCTTATATATGTTTGAACGTGTAATTGTAATATGCTTATATTAACTGAAATTCGCAATTCTTCAATCGTAATTACTGAAATATCCACTTGCTCTGGAGGTGTGATAAAATATTTTTTAATTGGTCCATTAACCGAGCATTGTATCACTTAATTTTCTCGATGTAAACAAAACCCTTATGATATTTCAAAGAAATATTAATTATGAATTTTCTAATAATATATTTATGTCCATTTATTACACATATTAAAAATTTCCGAAGCATTATCAACACCAGTGTGCCTGTCTAACACTTACTTATTTATAGTTACTGTAAATAAAGAATCTATAAATATTACTTATAAATATAAAACTTTCAAAAAGTGTAAACATGTGAAAGATATAATTAGATAATTATTAGATATATACTTATGTCTGTAGATAATCATTTCAAATGTATAAAATGTGTATTAAATGACTACAAATAGGTTGTCGTATGAATTTATATAAATATTTTTTTCTACAAACTGTTTTATTTCTTTACAAATAATCACCTAGATCTAAGAATTGATAACCTCGATGAACTTTGAACACACCTATTAAAAATAATGGTCAATACTATAATTAAGTATTTGACAACCACGCTGACCCAGGATGGATTGGTCGGCTTCCTCACAATGTTTTCTTTCGCTGTAGGATTGTCGGACAAATAATATTCGAGAAACGGTAAACACTGATACAATGCAGCTTCAACCCCAGACTAGCAGCAACTAGTAAAATCCAATCTTTTGGAGGTATCACATAATACTTTCTTAACAAAATATAATAGAGAACAAAGCTCTATCCGGATCACTCTGACTATATACCAGACTATATACCAGATGGATGTCGTGGTGGTTCAGTGGTGTCTGGCGATTAGCAAGTATGGTGCGCAAGATTATCTCACCTCATAAAAAAGAGAACCAAGTATCAACTTTTGCCTCTATCTAATCAAGCAAGCAAATCCTCGGTGGTGCAGATTTGCTGCTGCCTGCTATGGAGAAACTCTAGATTTTACTTTTATTCGGAGCTATAATCCGAACCAGCCAAAGCTACATATATAGATAAATAAGATACTGCTTTCAAAAACTAAACGATAAAATTTAACAATAGATCCAGTTCTGGCTGCCCAGTCCAAAAAATTAAATGCACTGTCCATTATATCCACTAATTGTCCTTTTTTTCATAATTTGGAATCCGCCCTCTAATATCCTTTAACAAAGGGACTTGTTGATTACAAACTACAACCGAAAAGGAATAAAATGGATGGTTTATGTTTGAACAATAGATTGTTGGATGACGTTAAAACCTAGCGTCCGATAAGCCTACCATAATTGTGTAAAGCAGGAATAAAATCGCAATGCATGCGAGATGGCGCTATACGCTGCAAGAGCGGTGTTTCTTCATCAATATTGTATCAGTACTGTATAATATTTAACCATATTCTATACAGTCATGGTAAGGCCTGTGATTGTTTAAACTTGGGTTTCGACTGTAATCTGTTAGCAGCATTAGCCAACACTAAACAACCCCGTGTCAATGTTTGTAAACTCCCTGGCTTGTGTACCATCTTTATTATATGTATTAAAAAAATCTGACGTTACTCTCACAAAATAGTTTTACATTAATCCAAGATTTTCTAATGTGTTGTTTTTTATAATACATACTATATTTTTTAAATAAAATACAAAGTCATTACTGACTTATTATTAAATAAATCGCTTATTTCATCGTAGTGATCCACACATTATCTTAATCCAGGGCGGATTAATGATAAAAGCAAGATAGTTTCTCAATGGCCATATAAGTGGACAACTTTAATAGAGTATTTAGTCATTTAAAGGCTTATACAGCTGACTAAAAGAAATATCAGAACCACAAAGAAAGATTAAATAGGATAGAGGCCACAAAAGGCGATTCATTGAGCACCCAGAGGTCCCAGGGGATCTCGCCGGGTAGTGGCCAATGGCGTGTGAAGATAAGGCCGACGTGCTAATGCAGTTTCGACTTAAACCTTTTTTGACTAACTTAATAGAGTTACTTAGAATCTGTTTCTTATTAAAGTAATGTCACAGATTATATTATTAATCTTACTTACATAGTCTACATTATTATATAATATCATAATATCATAACACTATATTTAAGAACAATAATGTTCTTAAGTATAGTGTTATTGCATTCTAAGCTCTTTGTTCCGTGCTATATGTATTATTTTCTTAAATATAGAAGGAAAAGACATAATATATCTAAATCATAGTTAAGTAATTCTGATACTAGAAGCTTGACTTCATTGTTATCCAAGTCAGCCACGAGGATTCACTACACGAGGTTCACTAGATCAACACGGTCAAAATGACAAAAATATCTAAACTCTACCTTAACGTTGTGTTACATATTTATGTAGCTTACCGTATCGAGCTCTCTTTAGTCTATTTACTAAAAGTCGAATGAATTACATATTGATCACGGTTAGTTAACCGTGATTAATATGTCAATCATTCATCAACCGAATCGACATGAGCAGGCTTCACACTATTGGATATGATATATTTAAAGTCTTCAGAATCTAATAAGATGATTTTGTCAGGTATCATCCCCATAGTTTTGACAGATAAAATATGACAATGACACAAAACGAGGCTCTTGTGATATCTTTAATTTCTAGATTTGGTTAGTGTACAATGTAAAAACCAAGTGTGGGAAATAATATAGACCTTAAGATTTAATAACTACTGCAGCAGGGTTACTGTTGGTTTGGCCTCCTTCTGTGAAGCAGGGGTGCTCCAGAAGGAGGCCGCCGAGCGGGGTCGGGAGATGGCTGATCCCGCTCGAAGGAGGCGGCGCCGGGCTAGGGCACGGGCTCGCACCGCCGCGGGTCGCCGGCGGGCGCGAGGAAGTCACGCCCGCGGTTACGGCGACCCGGGATGGACCACGCCCCTTCCGTGACCGGGGGGCGTCGCCGGTGGAGGAGATCGGGGGAGGTAGTGTAGCCTTCCCCGAGGAGGGCTCCCCTGTAGGCAGAGGAGGGGAGGCTGGGGGTTTCCGGAAGTCGCTTCGCGTTCCCGGGGGCTCCCTACATGCCTGAAGAAGACCATCCGCGAGGTTTTTAGTGGGTAGGGCCCCGTTATGTGGGGCTCTCCTCCCCCTTCTGGGGAGGAGAGCCCCACATAACGGCCGGCTCGCCACAGCCGGGGTATGCAATTTAATGCATTTTCCTCAGAGGAACAAAAAGAAAAAAAGTGTTACTGTTGGTTACCCAAGCCACCGTTGGTTAGGGCTACTAGGAACATGACAGAATCCTTACAATACGTGATGTGTCATGAATCACTGCCTTCTATATTCGATCCTTGATCAAAGTCAAAGTAAAAAAAATCTAAATAAGACTGTAGACTTATTGACGTCAAATACAAATTGCTTCTACCGTCTGATCGGAAATCAAGAGAAACTTTTGGAAAACATGGGCCAGTGTATTAATGTTGGTCAATACTCAAGTCACTTGCAGAAGTATCTATCGAGACATATATAATAATTAAAATTATTATTAATCTTACAATGTATCTACAATTAATTACTTTTTAAATGAAAATTAAATTTTCTTTCGATAGATCTTTTAATCAATTTTAGTCATGTGATATATAAGAGCTTCTAAATATATTTGTATATATTTCACATTCAACTCGAAGATTCTACATATTGTAATATGTTTTGTGTATTTACAAAACTATTATATATCTAAAAGCTGTAGAATGTCATGCGCCAAGTTTGTAGCTCAAACGTAGTTGCGATGTAGCGAAATTTCACCGCAACTAATCTATTTGCCTAGCCATATTAATGTGTTTAATAGTTAAGTAATTAATGAATATAGTGTGTGATAAACAGAAAATGTTTTCAGAGGCGGAATATAACTTTTTGTAAATTTGTTTGCTGTACATTGATATTATATAAAAAGTCCATTTTGTGCATAGTAACATCATGACTTATATTTCATTTGAAGGCGTAAAGATACGGCAATGAAATTAGCGAGTGCTGTGTCCTTTAAATCTTATACTACAACATTGTAATCTTCATTTTTCACTACGAGGAAGAAACATAGAATCCCCATTGACCTGTAGTGCAGTTTGCAGGTCATGACGGACTCATACCGCAAACACTCTGCCATTTTAGCTTTATTATTCATCCAAAAGACGCCCACTGCTGGACATCAGTATAGAGATGTCTATAATAATCGTTACTCAACATTGACCATTACAAATACTTAATGACATTAAAATAAGTTTCAGTATAAGATAACACAAGCCTCGTACGTGCATACAAACAAAGAAATAAAGCAGTCTACTCCATCACCACCCGGCACTTTGCTCTTGTGCTCCTAGAGTTATTTTTTCTCTTTACCCTTTAACCTTGCAGCTCATATCGCTTATAGCGCTTGGTTGGCGCCGCCCTCTCAGCGGAGCGGTTCTCGTGTCGAGCTCGAAGCTTTGACACTTTTTCCTCATATAGTCTCAGCACAGCGTTGTAAACCGTATAAACTAGAAGTAATATGCTATTAAGTGAACAATACGACTGTTAAACGTATGCTGAGCAACAGACGCCAGTATTGTATTCCACATCTAGGCTGTATGCATTTTGGATAATGATAGTTGTATCCAGCTATACTATTAAACTCAAAGATAGAAAGCTGATATAAGAACCAGCTTATGAAGCCTCTAGAATTTACGTATTTAAGTTAATATACTTGTAGTTGCGTTTCCATATATTTCAACTATAGTAAATAATATAATGAAACTATAGCTTTTATAGATATAATGTGATTTGTTTAAACTTGTAAAAGAAATTGGGTTCAGACTATTACCTGAGGCCAGCTTCTAATTAAATATTGTAAAAATCCTATTTGAAGAATTTTATAACTTTGAGTCAACTACCTAAAGCTGTGGAAACCAGACTGACAAGTTTTCACAAGCTAATTGTACACTTCTAGCGCTATTTATAATACATATTTAGTGATATTTAACAACACATCGTAAATATTAGATTTTCTTCAAAGGTTTCGTGTATTAACCATAAGTATTACCCTATTTCAGTACTGACATAAAAATTGTCAAAGCTTCCACATTGGCACTAACGAAGCTGGAAAGCAAGACAGATGTAAATTATATTTAGCAAGAAACTTGTTTGCTGTCCGAAGATAAACTAATAAGATGTCTCGCTTGCTTTAAGGAAAACATCACAAGTAAATTCATCATTTGCCATAATTACTTCTGAAAATATACCTGCTGCTATTTCCTGCGATTCTTCTCTTCTTCTAAATATTGTTCCATTATAACCTAAGAAGTGAATTATTTCAAATCAAAATTATCTTTATTGACACTTATTGACTCCATTATGTATAAGAGAGTATGTTTAAGATAAAATAAAACCTTGTACATCATGAGAAATAGGAAAAATAAGAATCTATACCTATACACATACAAAGACATACTATTACATATGTCAACGTACGAAAAGAAAACGAACTTTGCAATAGTATTTTCATTTGTATATACAATGTATGTAGTTGTATATGTTATCTAAACAATTACCTACTAGAAGACTTGTATGTTCAAAATCAAAGTGTAGTTCGTAGAAATGGCAACACGATGGCAAATTTAATATATTGACACTTTGTCTACTGTTAAATTGTGAAAATCAAACACGTATAGGTATATAAACACATTATGTATATACTACATCATAATTATTTGATTATTTCTTACAAACTAAAACTAAACTAATTCTAATAAACAAAGAGAGAAAATTATAAACTTATCTATAAAAAAAGAAACATCCAAAACAACAAAAGAAGATTCCATTATGCTAGCGACGTTACCTGTCTGCACCGCCAGAGCGATACGTTGAGCAAAGTAAACGCCAGCCTTAAAATCTACTGTAGTTTGCACCAATCGTGCCGACAAACCTTAAACAAATCTTTCATGTCGGCTGACCATAGGTCAAACGTCTCTACTGCGAGCGCCATAAAGTTGTAGTCGTTCAGTAAGAATGAGTATTTGCGGGGCTTAATAACCTGGGCCTGGCAGGCACAGAGCCTAGAGAGATAAGAGCCAGAGAGCTAATGAGCATGTGGCCATGATGTTCTGTGAGGCATTGATTATATTACAAAAGAATCATAAACCATTTAAACTCTGAAAACCAGACTGACAGAAAATAGAAATAGTTGATCTTATCATAATAAAGATTATATTACATACAATGTTGCAGAAGAAACTCCATAAATAAATAAAACTTATTAAATTGAAAGAACTTTTGGGACTTTTTCTTGTTTGATGTCTGACGTTTCGAACGATATCTATTATTCGTTGTCACGAGCTGCAACTTTATCGATATGACAGACAAACTACGGAGATTGTCAGCTGTCAAACTATCCCAAATTTTATAAAGTATAACATCGCATAGTTTATAATATGTTCTATTCACGCCCGGCTTCTACACGTGTTTTTCACGCCCGCCTTCTACACGTGTTATATTTTATTTTAATATATTATGTTTATATGTTATATTATATCGCATTTTTCCCATGGGAGATCGAAATTGAATCCTAAGGTAAATCAGCCTATGTTCAGCCCTGCGACTCATAAAATCGCCATTCCGGAAAAATACGAAAACATCTTTATAATTTTAGTAGAATTGATTTTGAATAAATAATACATTTGATTTTATCTTCACTCTAAAGCATCCAACATCTTTAGTTGTATCAACTAACCACTAACGACCACTAATGCTAGAAAACTTTTAAAACATCACTAACCAATTAATATGTATAAACATCAAATAATAGAGCCTTATATCCAGCAATAGTCGTTTCTCAGCTAAGATGAACTTCAAATAAAAACCAATTGAATTTATGAACCAATCACAAAACCAGTTTCTTTACAACGTATGATGTTCGTTCTCTATGGAACGTATACGTTGCATAGATTATTTTATAATACTAAATTAAAATGATCCAAGCAAACGTTTTAAAGTTTATGATATTAAGGTTCAGATTAACAGTCAAGAATTAAAACAGAAAAATAAGCGTACTGTAATAAAACCATGGCAATGGTTGCGTGTCTTTCCTACACCTGGCCGTATTATCTTTCCAGTCCAGAAAGAGGATATATAAAGCTAAGGAATAACAAAAGAAAAATGGCGCGAAGAATACGCACTCAGAATAAATCTAACTCAGGCAATTAAAGTTGATGCTCATCCGACTCGCAACTTAAAAGCTTAACATAATTCTTCCTAGATTTTCAAGATACCTACAATTACATTTACAATAGTAACACTTCTTTACAATTAGTGTTAATATTATTAATTAGTTTTAGCAATTTTAGTGGAAAATTTAATATATTATTTCTATTATATTTCTTTGAAATATCGTTTGTATGTTGTTCTTCATTTTCACCGAAAGTTTTCAAGCATCTTACATCCTAGTCATATAATAAATGTGGAAATGTGCGAGGAAAAATATTTGTTACACTTTCACACACATCGCTGATGATTGAAAGGAAAGGTGACCGGAAAGATTCTGGTGTATTTTTCAGATGGAGAATCCGATATAGCGAAGAAGATTCCGCAAATGAAGTACATATGTTTTACAGATGCTTTGTCTGATGATCGTCTCTAACTGTGCACGACGCACACTTATTCTTCGGGGTTGGAGGCACGTCGGCACACTTCAATGCTGGGGTTGGTGAAGGATTCGAACGGTGCGTTGCGGCCCGGTGGTGGTTGCAGGAAGAAATGAGAAGCCAGTTTTCTTTGTTCGGTCGGCCAGCAGGGTCTTCAGGAGCTTTCTGTTCGGTGGTGGGCAGTCGTCCGCTTCAGTAGGAGGTCCCCGTCGTAATCCGCATCGACCCGGGGGAGTCCCGCAATTTATTCCAGAGAAAATCCCTACCAAAAAATGGGATTTTCGAGACCCCCCTGGCGAGGTTATACCGTACAGAAAGCACCTGTCGAACCCCATTTTGCCCTTTATTTTACTATTATTCTTACAATAAATTCTTATTCTTTATGTGTTCCCTTATTTTCATCCCTTTCATACATAGGTAATCTGCAGGGGCTTATTTTTCTCTTTATTTTGCCGTTTACAATACAACTATATGTTATATAGTCCTCGAGATATACTCGATAATACGTCGGAGAGGGTGAGTTTTCATCCCTATTTTTGGCTTAATTTACCCCCTACAAATTACCTATAAGCTTTAAGTCCTTCCCCTTTGGGGCATACATTCGGAGTGTATATCCGATACTATATCTTAACTCGCTACCACTGAGAATGCTCTGTGATATACATATATATGCACTTTAATCGGCGTGCGATAGGACATTAATTCGACATTTCCATACATTTTGTGATTTCTCAGTGGTCGCTCGTTTACAATTTTATAATTTATTGTGCCCTATTTACTCGTAATATTGTTCATTTAATGCGTTTACATATAGTATGCCCTAATTCAATAACAATTTCCCTATATCTTTCATACTTTTTCCACAAAACTCATTTGTTTACATTCTTACGCTACTGTCCTTATCTAAGGAATTTCAGGAAGTATTATTCAATATATATACCTATCTTACATACTATATGTAGTCTTATCACTAAGGGAACCTATTCTATGTGTATTTATTCATTTCCTAAGCTACGTTTATCTTTATTTCTTATCTACGCTTAGTACTATTCTTAACTATCTTATATATGTAATACATTTCTATCAATTAATTATATTATACTTAATTATTTATTTATTTAACTATTCTATCCCGAACATTCTCCCGCCGTGAAACGCTGCGCCGCCGCCGCGCACGTTTCATTCCCGTTGCGTGAGGGATTCTGGTGCCGTGGGGAGGATGATGATTTTCTTTGTGGCCCGTCGCAAGATGCCGCCTCTGGTCTGCACGTCGACTGCTCGAACGACTCCGTCTGCACCCGGGTATACTGCCGTTATTCTTCCACGTGGCCATGTGTTGCGTGGTAGCGTGTTGTCTGCTACCAGCACCACGTCGTCGATCTTCGGTGTGGGGCCTCTGCCGTGGGGCTCCCGCCGGTGTTGAAGTTCGGGGAGGTACTCTCGGAGCCACCTCGACCAGAACACGTCGGCTAGGCGCTGTGATGCTCGCCACTGCGCTCGGTTGATCAGGTCCACGTCTTCAAATTTCCCGGGTGCTTGTACTCGCCCTGACCCACCAAGTAGGAAGTGGTTGGGTGTCAGGGCCTCGTCGTCATCTGCTTCCACGGAGACATGCGTGAGGGGCCGGCTGTTGACCGTATACTCGGCCTCTGCCAGCAAGGTGTGCAGGACTTCATCTGTAGGGTGTCTCGGCTGCTCTGTCGCTGCGAGGGCTGTCTTGACTGCTCGAACAAGGCGCTCCCATGCGCCTCCCATGAATGGAGCTCCTGGTGGGATGTAGCGCCACTGGATCTTCCTCTTGCTCGCCTCCTCTTCGGTGATGTCGTCTATGGCTCGCCGTAGCTCCTTGTCAGCGCCGTGCAGGTTCGTCCCGTTGTCTGACCAGATCTCCGTGGGGCAGCCGCGCCTGGCAATGAAGCGGCGCAGCGCCATGATCGCTGAGTCGGTGGTCAGCGATGCTGCTGGCTCCAGGTGCACAGCTCGCGTGGTCAGACACGTGAATATTGCCACGTATCGCTTCTGTGATGACCGCCCGACCGATACCATCATCGGACCGAAGTAGTCGATCCCGACGAATGTGAATGGGCGGTGGTGATGAGCTAGGCGGCACGCTGGGTGATCACCCGTCGATGGCTGTGGCGGTGTATTCTTCCGTATGCGGCAGGGCAGGCAATCGTTGATAATCTTCTTAGTGACAGGCCTCAACCGCAGTATCCAGTAGTGCTGTCTGCATTCATTAATTGTAGCTTCTACGCCGGCGTGTAATAACTGTCTATGTACATATTCTATGTACAGCTTCGTGCGTCGATCGTTGCCATCCAGTACAGCCGGTGTCTTCTGTTGCTCCGTCACGTCGTCTGCGCGCCCGATTCTTCCGTCCAATGTTATTATTCCATTTATTAATTTTATTCGTAGTCTGCGCAGGCGGCTATTGCTTGTTACTGGGTGGCTATTCTGTAGCTTCTCGATGTCGTCGCCGAATGACGACCGTTGACTCGCTGTTATTATTAACTCTTCCGCTCGGCGTAGCAGGCTTGCATCTATGTTTATGTATTGCGCGTTGTTTACGTTCGCTATTTTTCGGTGTTGCTTATTTGTTTCTTGCTTCTTATTTAATTTCCAGGCCGGATGGCTTTCTGTATTTTTCTGTGTTCGTTTATAGTGTATTTTCTGGCGATTCGGTCTGCATAGTTCTATGAATTGCAGTACTGCGAACGACGGCCATCGTTCGCAGTAATTTCTCCCACTTGGAAAATCTTGAGTGGTCTGGTACTGCATCTTCAATTGTTTTTCTATGTACATTGCACTTTTCTAAGTCGAATGTGTCGACTTGTGTATTTTCTTCGTAGCTGGGCCAATTTTCTTCGGATTTTCTTAGGAATTCGGGCCCGGTGTACCATCTGTGATTGCTATTGAGGTTGTTCGGCACATCCCGGGTTGCATCATCAGCTACGTTCATCTTCGTCGGCAGCCAGCGCCAATCTTGAATAGTGTCGTTTTCTTCGATGGCTGCGATGCGATGTGCTACGAAGGGCTTGTATGACCGCGATCCCGTCTTCAGCCACGTTAGTACTGTGCGGCTGTCTGTCCAGAAGATTTTTCTATCAGGTTTTCGGCTGTGTTCTTCGATGATGTTCGCGGCCATTCTGCTTCCCATTACTGCTGCTTGGAGCTCGAGGCGTGGTATCGAGGTGATCTTTAACGGTGCGACCTTCGCCTTGGCTGCTACGAGGCTGATGTGTGCTTCCCCTTCTGATGATACTGCCCTCCAGTACAGGGCCGCGCTGTACGCTGCTTCGCTCGCGTCCACGAATGTGTGTAGTTCCAGACTTGCGGCGCCGCTGTAGTGCAGGTAGCATCTTGGTATCTTGATGTTCTTCAGGTTCTGCAGGTGCTCCAGCCATCTTCTCCAATCTTCGGCGATGTCCTCGTCCAGCTGCGTGTCCCACGGTGTTCCTCTTCTCCAGCCTTCTTGCAGTAATTGTTTCGCCCTTACTGTGACGGGCGATGCTAGTCCGAGCGGGTCATACAGTGACATGACTACTCGCAGGGCTTCCCTCTTCGTAGGCCTGCCTCTGTGTAGTATTTCTTGCGGTATTCTTGCTAAGTCGAGGTTGAAGGTTAGCTCGTCGGTTTCTGTCTTCCATACCAGGCCCAGCACGCGTTCGGTATTCACGACGTCGCTGAGTGTCTTCGTTTCTATGTTGTCTTCCCCGGTGAGCTCTTGTAATACTTCCTTCGAGTTCGATGCCCATTTTCGCAGCTCGAACTTAGCTTCCTTGTGTATGTCCCGGACTTGCTTCGCGATTGTGATCGCCTGTTGTATATCTTCGTAGCTATCTATGTAGTCGTCGACGTAATGATTCTTCTTGATTGCCAGCACAGCATCCTTGTTCGTTTCTTCATACCGCTCCGCATTTATGTTTTTGATGTATATCGCTATCGATGGTGAACACGTCGCTCCGAATATTAGTGATGTCATCCTGTATTCTCTTGGCTCTTCGTTCTGATCTTCGCGCCAAAAATATCTCAGCATGTTTCTGTCTTCAGGCCTGATCTTGATCTGCATGAACATTTCGGCTATGTCCGCTGAGACTGCTATCTTGTTGCGACGGAAACGCATCAGCACCCCTGGTAGGCTCTGCAGCAGGTCTGGCCCGGTGAGTAGCTGGTCGTTCAGCGATGTCTGCCCCGTCTTCGCTGCCGCGTCGTGGACGACTCGTAGCTTCCCCGGCTTCATGGGGTTGACGACGGCGAAGTGAGGCAGGTACCACGTTCCCCCGGGCGTTGTTTCTGATGGTGCAGGCTCGGCGTATCCCTTCGAGGTCAGCTGTTGCATTTGTTCATGATATTTCACGCGCATGCTGTCATCTCGTTTAAGCTTGTGTTCTAATTGATAGAGACGACGCAGCGCGACTTCTCGATTATTCGGCATGTTCGGTCCATTTTCTTGTTTCCATGGCAACGCTATCTCGTAATGTCCATCCTCCTTATGTATTGTGTGTTGCCGTAATATTTTCACTGCCTTTTCTTCCGGATCGTTTCTTGGCCTTCGTGGTTCTATCAGCATGCTGTCCAGCTCGAAATGCGCCTTCATCATATTTTCCAGGTTCTCCTCGACGATGTTGTTCACGTAGTGTATTCTTTTGCCCAGTGATCGTGCGTGGGCTCCATGCACGACCCATCCGAGCGGCGTTCGCGATGCCACCAGCTGGTCTCGTCGTCCTCTGCGCACCTCTTCAGCCATCAGCAGGTGCCAGTTGTCTTGCCCGATGAGTATCTTCGGAACTGCGTCTTCCGTGGTCAGCTGCTCCTTGATGTCCTCAAGGTGTCGGCAGTTCTTCAGGTCGCTGCTGCGGACGTGCTGCGGTGACAGCTTGAGGTTCTTGAGTGTTCTCGCCTTCACGTTGTACGCGATGTCGGTTCCTTGCAGAGTTATTGATACTCGTCGTGATTCTGTGGCAGCCAGCATCGTCTGTGATATCGCTTCAATGTGTAGTGGTTCGACTCGTCCACGTGCTCCTATCTTCTCGGCCAGCTCGGCGTCTATGAGGGTTACGGTTGAGCCATCGTCGAGCAGGGCCCATGTGTCTTCTTCTCCCGCCGGTCCCATGACCCTGACGGGAGCCATCTTCAGAAAGGCCTGACCCTTCGGTATCCATGTGGACGCCACCGCTTCTGTTTTCTTTTCTTCTGGTTTTTCTGTGGTTTTCTTCGGCATGTTCTTATGATGCAGCATTCGGTTGTGAGCGTACTGGCAGCCGTCGATGTCGCACTTCAGCTTCTTGCAGAAGTGATCGCGTTTCCTGTATCTTAGGCATCGGAAACATAGCCTGTGCTCCTTCGCCAGGTCCCATCTGCGGTTGGTGTCTGCGTTCTTGAATTTCTCACATTCCTTGAGTGGATGTTGATTCCCGTTGCAGATTGGGCAGCGTCGATCTTGTGTGGAGTAAGCGCGTAGCGGGCGGCGTATGTTCTTCAGCTCTGGCTGCACCTTCCGCTCGTAGCTCGGCGCGACGACTTCCGGTTGGGCGTACGGACCGCAGAGTTCGGCTTCTTTGTTCAGGAATTTTGAGATGCGAAGCAGGTCTGGTTCCCCTTCCGGTTGCGCTGCAGCAAAGTCGAACCATCTGTGTCGAAGCGTTGGCGGCAATTTTTCTATTATGGACTTCGTGACGTCGGGGTTGTACAGGTAGTATATTTTCTTCAGCATTCTCAGGGCCGCCACGACGTTGGAGACGCGACTCGCAAATATACATATGTCTCTCGGTGTGTCGGCTGGTCGCGGCACGTTGCGGAGTCGGTCCAGTTCTGTCGATGCTATGTAGTCGGGGCGGCCAAATCTTGACTCGAGGGCAGTCATTATTTCGGACGGCGGTGTTCGTTGGATGAGGAGATTTTCGACAGCTTCTCTTGCTTTCCCTTTGAGTACTCGACGTAGGCGGGCGGAATTTTCTACCTCGGATATGAGGCCTGCGGTTTCTTCATATGCTGCCTTGAAGGACAGCCACTCGTTGTGTGCACCGGCGAAAATCGGCAACTCGGTGACTTGTCTGGATGGATGCTGTGCTGACTTCATGGCGATTGTGATCGCGTTCGCTAATTGAGCGATGTCGGACTTCTGAGTGTCTAGCTTCACTGTATCTTCCGACTTCTTTTCAATCTTCTTTTTCATATTTTTCTTCGGTGCCACGGCGGCGGGCAATAGCGGCGTAGATACACGCGCTTCAATTTGTTCGGGCGGCGCCATGGCGGCGGGCCCAGGCGGCATAGCGACGCGTGCTTCATTTTGTTCGGGTGGCGCCTCGGCGGGCGCAGGCGGCATAGCGACGCGTGCCTTGCTGTATATGTTTTCGTTTTCAGCCACGGCGGCGGGCTTCTGAGTTTCTTCGAGCCAGGACCTGACGCGCTCGTTCGCTTCTGATTGACTATATTCGGCTCGCCTCTCCTGCTCCTCTTCCTCAGCTTCAATTTGGGCTAGGCGTGCGGTTGCGAGGTCCACACGTAGCCTCAACAATTCTTCATGTGCTTTGGCTGCACGGAGGGAGCGGTGTGAGGCGACACTGGCTCTGGTTGGCGTTCTCGGTCCTGGCGACGGCGACGGGGACTCTGGGTAGTCTGGCTGCGATGCTGCCTGGTTTTTCCTCGTTGGAGGCTCTTCAATGGCGGGCGACTGCTGCTCTTGGTTCATACGGCTTCCTGCTGACCGGGTGACTGGCATCTTGAATTGTTTCGTTTTTCGCTTCTTGCTGGCCGCTAAAATGTTCAAATCTTCTTATCCGGCGCAGAAGGACCATAAAATGTGCACCTCTTTTCTTGGCCAGCAGGGTCTTCAGGAGTCGTCCGCTTCAGTAGGAGGTCCCCGTCGTAATCCGCATCGACCCGTTTTTTTTTTTTTTTTTTTTTTCCTCAGGAGAGGAGGCTGAGAATCCTCATGGATACCAACGCAACAGGCAAGCAGGGATGCGTTGATTATGTCGGACTCCTGGTGAATCGAGGCGGCTCGATCCAACAGACCTACCGACTAAACTCAGCCTAGCCTTGGCCCTAGTGGCCTTATGGCTTGAATGGAAATCGACCCGGGGGAGTCCCGCAATTTATTCCAGAGAAAATCCCTACCAAAAAATGGGATTTTCGAGACCCCCCTGGCGAGGTCTTACCGTACAGAAAGCACCTGTCGAACCCCATTTTGCCCTTTATTTTACTATTATTCTTACAATAAATTCTTATTCTTTATGTGTTCCCTTATTTTCATCCCTTTCATACATAGGTAATCTGCAGGGGCTTATTTTTCTCTTTATTTTGCCGTTTACAATACAACTATATGTTATATAGTCCTCGAGATATACTCGATAATACGTCGGAGAGGGTGAATTTTCATCCCTATTTTTGGCTTAATTTACCCCCTACAAATTACCTATAAGCTTTAAGTCCTTCCCCTTTGGGGCATACATTCGGAGTGTATATCCGATACTATATCTTAACTCGCTACCACTGAGAATGCTCTGTGATATACATACGAGTATATATGCACTTTAATCGGCGTGCGATAGGACATTAATTCGACATTTCCATACATTTTGTGATTTCTCAGTGGTCGCTCGTTTACAATTTTATAATTTATTGTGCCCTATTTACTCGTAATATTGTTCATTTAATGCGTTTACATATAGTATGCCCTAATTCAATAACAATTTCCCTATATCTTTCATACTTTTTCCACAAAACTCATTTGTTTACATTCTTACGCTACTGTCCTTATCTAAGGAATTTCAGGAAGTATTATTCAATATATATACCTATCTTACATACTATATGTAGTCTTATCACTAAGGGAACCTATTCTATGTGTATTTATTCATTTCCTAAGCTACGTTTATCTTTATTTCTTATCTACGCTTAGTACTATTCTTAACTATCTTATATATGTAATACATTTCTATCAATTAATTATATTATACTTAATTATTTATTTATTTAACTATTCTATCCCGAACACTAACAGTCAATAACATAAGCTGTCAACTGCAGCAGATGACGGAATTCCGACCATTTGTTAAATAAATAGTTTTTATTAAATAAATACTTCATAATTTTCCCACTCTGCTTTTTCTAATTCTTATATATATTCTGCTATTCTTCATAGAGACGAATCCAATAAATAGGCCGAAGAAATAGGGTACGTTGCAAGACTTGTGGTGGATGGGGCGAAAAGGCGGAGAGTGACAAGCATATGCCGAGACCCATACATCAGTAGATCTCCTATATGAAAGACCGACGATCGAGCAGCGCAAGACCGATTAAAAATGTAATTAATATAATGAAAATTTCAAAATAAAAACATCCCAAAATGATATAGTAAAAAAATTACAAACGGCCACTTTTCCTTATTGACTGCTTATAATTAATTTTACGTAATTCATTAAATACAATGGAGTCAAAAGTCTGCAAGTCACAAGAATGAATAACCTTTCTTGACGACTGACAGTTCCCTGGAAGAAAAGATTTTTTTACATCAAAAATCTATTGTCATATGTGCTCAATATTGGATCTATAACAAATTATAAAAAGTTGAATTGTTAAGGAATTAACTAATGAACTGAACTGAATAAACAAGAAAATTAGCTACTGAATTAACATTTAAAAGTTTTAAATTAATTTTACGATATAGTTTTATCTTTATTGTACTTTAGTAGCTAATTTCCGATGGTTTTGCATTGTCAACTTGATCTAAATTCTTTTCTAGGGATTAAAATATTTTATAAGGCCGTATAGTATCGGTTTACTATTCTCTATTTCTGTCATAAAAGGCGTTAAAAACAATATACCACATAAGATCGCCTTTATTCTCCCTGCGCAGTATATTCTGACTTGGTCCGTATAGATGGTTACGTGGACTAGATACAATGCTCAAAGTGAGTTGATGTCAGGCAGGTAACCTGCCGTAAAATTCTAATCATATCATCCACGACATAAAATTGATAGCTAGACAGTAAGAGACAGCCAACACGCAGCAACAACAACCGGCCGTTGTGGACTAGAACATCAAAAAATAATCTGTGAAATAGGATTATATCAAAAAATAAAGAAAAGATATTCTTCGTGATACAAACAATACATATCCCACATAATAAGGGACATACGATAAATATATATAATCTTTATTTAGTTTACAAACAAATACACAATAAGTAAATTACAAACAAATAAGAAGATGTACACATATAAATGACAAAATTTTAAGATGTAATAACAATAAAATATACGAAAGTGTAACGTATTTGGTCAATCATTAGACACAGGACTATAATTACAGGGTCACAGTGTTCACATTCCTATCTGCTAGACCACAATATTAATTTAATAAAAATTGTTAATTAATTATTTTGCTTGTGCAAACTACTTACTGTAAAAATATACAGCGTTATCTACTGATAACGCTGTATATTTTTACAGTCGCTCAGTAATGCCTTTCCAAAAAACTCCTGTATAATATTAAAAATTATAATTTTTCATGACAGTGATTTTACATAACTTTCACAATAAAAATATAAAATACATTAGTCAATTTCTACAATTTTTTGAGGGCAATTACGTTTTAATTATTTGTCTGAAGCCAACGCACTCTCACCGTACGCACGTCTTACACCTAGTATAGTGAAAAAGTGCAGCAAGCCCCCTTCATTTCCGATTATTACAGAATCATTACACTACTATAGAATCGTCTTCTTTTCTGACCTTTGAGCAACTAAATTAAACCTAAGTTATAACACCCACAATTTCAAAGTGTTTGTACAAACTTGTATACTAAGCGTCAATAACCACAGCCAATAATCATATTGCTGTGAGCGATTTGAGCCCACATTGCATTAGAATCGAATTACAATAAAGCAGAGTGCTGTTTACAATCGCACTCGTAAAATGATCGCATTGTCAAATCTGATTGTACACAAGATCACTTGAATGATTACCAACTCCTTGTTTGAGGTATATAATAGGTACTTTATAGGCACTTATTGTCAAAACAAATATAAGCTTAAAAGAACAAAAATTGTGTATGAACTTGCATACGAACAAAGGAAAAATATTACTCTACACTTCTTTTAAAATTGAGAGAACCTTTCTTCGTCTCTGTTCTATTCAATATTAATTTACAATATAAGTATAATACATAAATTAGAACAATATCATATAGTACAATAAGAATTGTATAAAACAACAAAAAGAATACTGTATAATAATTAAATAAATGATGTTGTTACCAAACATGGCTCAAAGAAAACTGTCCATAGTTAGTAGTAAATAATCACTTACATTATACATAACATACATTGTACATGCTATTATAATAGCTTTTACTTATGTGTCTTCTTGGTGTGATTAAGAAATATATACAAAGGCAATTCTTTAAGGAAGCTTATTGAAAATGGATATACATTTCCTTACAAACCAAATTGCTAGTTTTATGGAAGCTGCACATTGGAACAGCAAGTTTATTGTTATTTCTTGTATTCAGATTATGTAAATCACTGTTTTTATTGAAAGTGTGATAGTTTATACAAAAGCTAACATATGTATATGTGTGCAAAAATTTATATATATTTATATATATTCTATTTCCGCCGCCAAACAGCAGGGTTCGCTTTGCTGTGTTCCGGCGTGAAGGGTAAGATAGGCAGTGAAATTACTGGGTACTGTGACTTTACATCTTATGTCACAAGTTGGCAACGTACACTGTGGTTCTTATGAGATTTGCAGATTTGCTGCGAATCTCGTGGGAACCACATGTACTATAGGCGACTGTTACACATTAGCCGCTTATCCCCATATAAAAAAACCATAAACATAACATTAAGAAAGTAGCTGCATTAAATGTAGTATACATTACAAACATTAATTAAAAATCCTGATCATTTTGACTGAGTACGCCCCTGAATCATGGTTGTTTGCCAAGGTTCCAGTATAAGGGTCACATTATATTATACGACAAGTTCGCCGTCGTGAATCTAAAATAATGCCAATGAATATTGTGTTATTTACTACAGCAATGACATCGTCATTCATATTTAAACGATTATCAACCGTTTTAACATTGGGCGAATTGACTTAGATACATTTTGTTTTCTTAGAATGTCAAGTTAATGTTTTAAAGTGAAATAATAATATTTTAAGGTAAATTAATAAGCTTATACCAATACAAAACTCTTGACAGATCACTACTCACATACTTTCTTAGGCCAAGATCATATATATACATATTAATGACAATAGATGACCCAATATTGATAATTTGGGTACTTAACTCATAATAGGCGAGCTAGCAGATTTTTACCTATTTATGACCACTTTAGATATGATTTTATATGGCTAACAGCTCCATCCGAAATGCTATAAAAATTTCCGCTAGAAGCAGGACGATTAATTAGACTAAATGATCTTCCATTTTTTTTCCTGATAAGTATACGGTATGTTTCATATTTGTAGTAGCATTTACTGAGCCTATCACCACTTAACTCAACGACACATACTGCCAACCAAACTAGGGTACACAGGTACCTGCCGGATCCGGGTGGGTGACGCGGTGGTCCCGGTGGGGCCGTACATCAAGTACCTGGGCCTCACCCTGGACCGCCGCTGGAGCTTCGAGGAGCACTTCGTGCGGTTGGTCCCCCGAGCCAAAAGGGCGGCGGGCGCATTGCATCGCCTGCTGCCCAATCTCGGGGGACCGAGGGATGGAGTTCGCCGCCTGTACGAGGGCTTCGTACCATCCGTGGCCATGTATGGGGCCCCGTGTGGTCGCGAGACTGTGCGAGGTCCCTCCGCTGTAGAGCTCTGCTACGGAGCCTGAATGGGTAGGGGAAAAAAATTGTACATATTTGAATAAAGTTAATTTTGATTTTGAGTTTGAATATTTACATCAAAATGACTATAACTTCTCATGTCTTTCTTTCTTTAATTAGATATAATTTGCGAACTTCTCTCATTTATTACTATTCACTACGAAGACAAAGTATAGAATTTTGAGGTAATATTCCGATATATATCAACCTTTGTAACGTATAAAGTTGTAGACTAGACTACTAATAAAAAATAGTATAAAATCCATGCAATCATCTGAAATCGAGCAGCACTCAAAGCGGTTTTGTTTAGTGTAAATGTATTTGGTGGTAAAATACCGAGAAAACTACGACAAGGGAAGAATCGAATGCAAAATTCATTGGAATTCTACCCGCACGTCTATTGACAAGCAATTTATTCTGGAAGCGGGATACAATCCATGATACAAAACAATAACCAGAGGGTCCATTTTGCAACTAGTGTCGAATGTGAATTAGCAATCGTCATACATATTGAATTATTGTATTGGATTATATTTGGTATTTCTTAGTTAGTCATGTCTGGGCTGTCTTGGCTTGGCATATTGCTAAGGGATGCATAAAGAGTGTCTTTAATTTATTCAAGCCATAGGGTCCTTATGGCTAAGGCTTAGGCTGAGTTTAGTCGGTAGGTCACGTGATTGGACCGCTCCGGTCGCGTGGAGTCCGACATAACCTCCGTGACACTTGCCGTTGCGGGGGTATCCTGGGTACGTTTCGTGCTCCTTGTGAGGATTCTCAGCCTTCTCTCCTGAGGAAAAAAAAGAGTGTCTTTATATAGAAATATCCGTTGATCATAATTGCAATCTTAAGCAAACCCGATCATAAATAAGTGACGGTATTCGACGCGTTACATGAATTTCAATCATTTGCCTGCCGTCGATCCTTCATTAAATCTCGTTTGTGTTGCAATTCGATTTTAAGTTTTGAACATTGAAATTTGATAATTGAAAACTGATCTAAAGTAAATACGAAAATAAAATATTATTTTAATAAAAAAAAACTATTTTTTATTAGATAGTTTAAAATCTATAACCATATGTTTTAAAATTTAAAGAGTTATTTTCTTAATTATTAAATAAATAAGGAAAACAAAATATAACAGAAAATTTATTTTAATGGCAAAAAGTATTTATATACGGAAGGATCATTAACAACAAGCTACTACCCATTGCAGCAGAGTTTCAATGAAAAATATGTCAAGATCAACGAAGCTCAATTAAAAGCTGGCCTCAGATAAATAGTCTAAAGCAAACTTCCTTTACAATTTTAATAAAATTCACATTATATCTATAAAGACTTTTAATTTCATTGTTATTTCTATAGTCAAATAATTTGGCAAAGTAATTATTCAGTTATTAAAATTAAAGAAAAAGGGTGCAATACCCTTTTTCATAAGAGTATTTTTGACAAGGAATTTATATTTGTGAAAAAGAAAATCGGTAACACTTTGTGGAACTTTGAACTAAAAGGCTATGCATTTCTAACTACATAATATGCAGGCATAAAAGAAATTTAAGTTTTAGATATTAACAAATATTATAATTTACATAGAAATAAAGTACCATCACTTTGAGTCAGAACACACGACGAACAGGAATATTAATAAAAAGTTAATATAGGTACTTAATTATAATTGCCACCGACTCATTATGAATACAGGCACTCGAGTTCTAGTTAATTAAAATCTCCCATTCGAAATACTCTCAGATTCTTTCAGACACAAGAGCAAAATTAAACGTTAATGGAACAGATGGAAAGAAGTTGAAATGAAAAATTAAAATTCCGGATTTCGCCATGGTTTCGGTGCGCCATACTTGTTTAGATTTCATTTCCACTTGCATATATGTACATAGTTAGTAATTATGTGTTTTACTGAAGGATATAATTGCTTTTTATACATATCTTACTTAAAATTGTCGCATTGAATTCAAACAGTTGGTTATTTCTACACATCGCTTAATTTGAAGAAACACATTTCGTTATGTTATTCGACAACTTTCGGAAGTCTGCTTCTTCGAAATGCAGTTGTTGGGCAGATATCTTTTTTTACAAAAATATAATTAATATTACACTAATTGATTTACATATTATACTCCTTTCTTTTTTTTTTTGTTCCCCCTGAGAAAAATCCATTAAGTTGCATACCCCGGCTGTGGCTAGCCGGCGGTTATGTGGGGCTCTCCTCCCCAGAAGGGGGAGGCCTACCCACTAAAAACCTCAGGGATAGCCTTCCTCAGGCATGTAGGGAGCCCCCGGGAACACCAAGCTACTTCCGGGAACCCCCAGCCTCCGCTCCCCCGCCGATACAGGGGAGCCCTCCTCGGGGGAGGCTACAATACCTTCCCCGATCTCCACCACCGACGACGCCCCTTGGCCACGGAAGGGGCGTGGTTCCTCCCGGATCACCGTATCCGCGGTCGCGATTACCTCGCGCCCGCCGGCGACCCGCGGCAGCGCCGCAGCTGTGCTACCGAGCCCGGCGCCGCCTCCTTCGAGCGGGAGCGGCCATCTCCCGACCCCGCTCGGCGGCCTCCTTCTGGAGCATCACTGCTTCACAGAAGAAGGCTACAGCCCTCCAACCTCCCTCGTCCGCCAGCATTGCCGCAATCATTGCCGGCGGAGACAGATCTAGCCCGATCTCTGCGACCAAGACTCGGCGCTCGGAGGCCAACGCGGGGTATTCCGCCAGCGTGTGCTGGGCCGAGTCGAGGTCGGATGCGCAGTGGTGGCAATGTGTCGATCCCTCCCGTCCTATTCGACACAGATACTTACCGAAGCAGCCGTGCCCGGTGAGTATCTGAGTCAATCGGTAGGTGACCTCCTCCTTCCCGTGGAGCCAAGCTTCGAGATGCGGGAGTACGGCACCGACGGCCTGCTGGCGCGCGCAGATCCGTAATTCGAGCTGCGCACGCCAGACCGCTACAATCGCTCCCCCGGTCGACACGCCGCGATGCATACGTCGTCGCGTACATGTCAGCCAGGATATCGAATGGTGGGGAGCCTCCCAGAACCGTCGCCGCCTCGTACAAGATAGTACGGTAGCCTCGTACGATCCGTATGGCCATTATCCGCTGCAGGCTCCGTAGCAGAGCTCTGCAGCGGGGAGACCTCGCGCAGTCTTGCGACTACACGGGAGCCCCATACATGGCCACGGATCGCACGACGCCCTCGTGCAGGCGGCGAACTCCATCCCTCGGTCCCCCGAGATTGGGCAGCAGGCGATGCAATGCGCCCGCCACCCTTTTGGCTCGGGGGATCAACCACACGAAATGCTCCTCGAAGCTCCAGCGGTGGTCCAGGGTGAGGGCCAGGTACTTGATGTACGGCCCCACCGGGACCACCGTGTCACCCACCCGGATCCGACAGCTGGGTGGTTCTCGGCGCCTCGGACATATTATACTCCTAATAATTAAATGCCAAATACCTACCTAAATTATTAAATGCCAAAGAAAATCTACCAAAGCAAGTCATTTAGTAGTATTTCAAAAGAAGGTGTTGCCGAATTATTACTTGTTGACATTAAACGTGAAGCTCCTTATTTAAATTTTACTTGGCAGCACTTTGCAAGGGATACTGTGTGTACCTAAAAATCAGTGATCAGAGTGAAATAATTAATCCTACTCACATTTACATAAA
Source organism: Scirpophaga incertulas (assembly GCA_036419045.1). NCBI lineage: Eukaryota > Metazoa > Arthropoda > Insecta > Lepidoptera > Crambidae > Scirpophaga > Scirpophaga incertulas. The sequence continues at coordinate 10,154,113 of CM071628.1, read as the reverse complement.
CACTTTCATTCAGCACTTTCGAAGTTCCTGTAACCCATATCTTTTACTTATTAAATCATTTGACCGGAACATGAAATTCAATTCCCAAGCACGTGTGAAAACTTGCGGTTTCTCCACCTCCTAGAGATGTGTGCAGTTCCTCTTTTATCGTGCGGATAAGGCTTTGAGCACACAATCCACGTCCCAACTCGTAGCGTCAGCAAATAGTGATATGCATGCCATGAAATCTGCGCCCTTACTACTATTGGTATTAGGTGAATTTTTTGTTAGCAAAAAATATATTATAATTTACATACATTGTGTTTTTATTATTATAGCGTCTCACTCTTAATTCCTTAATGTTGCTTCTTATAATATTTGATCAATATCTATTTATTAATAACTCTAATAACCGACTACAATTATATGTTCTCTATTTTCTATTTCCATATAAAATCTGTAAAGAATTAAACCTTGCTACCAATTTCACATTTAAAGTTTTTGACGTGACAACGTCTTAAATTAGGTTGCGGCTGGGAGTCACTTATGAAAAAGTGTAACGCTCGGTAACGTTACGATGAGTCACCGAACGAGAGAGAGGCCCGCCGAATGCCTTGCGTCTCTCTCCCACTCAACTATGATCGGTCTGCCGCGCGCGCAGCACTAGAGAATTAGGCGCATTGAATCGGCGCATGCTTGTGTCTCTGTCTTTGTCTTTCTCGAACGTTCTTGGCGTTGGAAAAACAAGAAAGCGTCATAATACAAGTTCACACGTGTGGTTAAAGTATCGTCAGAACATAACCATCCGCCGTAGACCGGTTGCGGGTGGTATCCGGTGCGAGGTCGTCCGAGCACCAGGGGGTTGTCAATAGCGACCACTGTGGTGGCGCGCCCCCTATGAGGATTCACTACCGTCCCCCGTGGGAAAAAAAAAAAAGTATCGTCAGCTGTGTCTGTAGTGAAAATGTGGAGTGCTTAGATTCGTCATTTACAACAACTACAACAATAAAGGTAAATAATTGTACACTGATATTTCATTATCGTAAACTATGATTGATTGATTAATTGTTAGATTGACACAAAAGTTGAGAAACTGAGTTTATAGGTTATGTCATACTATTGATAAATGTTGATAGTGTTAAGTAAATTATTTCTCCTATCATCGTCCTATCCTCAACAAAATCACTCAAATAGGAATTAGTTAAGTTTAAGTTTACATGTACAATGTTTTAGTAAACAAAATATATTTCTATAGTTAAAATTTGTGCAATTCTTATTTTCATTCAATTCCTTGTTTCTATTGTGCAATTTAATTATATTCATATCAATAAATATTCTACCGAGAAAAAGACGTTGTCACGTAAAATCTTCGCCCGTAAAACCGACTTTACAGGCAACCATTTTTAATTTCATTTCATGTTTTAGGTAATTTTCTTTCAATATGAGTAAAAAAAAATTATTATCTGTAATAACTGAAAAAAGAATTTTATAAAATTTAACACACCCATAATGATTACATTATTTATATGTCTATATATGTACGAGTATATTATATTCATACTGTTATTTAATTATTTAACATAACATTTACTTATATAATATTGTTTTCATTTACATCCAATTCCATTCTAATTTTATCCGAAAACTAACGTTTTAACGATAAGAACATCATTAAAGATAAGTATAGTATATCCATTCTTAGAGCGAAACTGTAATATCCATATGTACAATAATATTTTTATATCTATATATGTTATCATAAATTGAGTCCATAAAATCTTGGTGAAAATAGTTTATCCAATAAAATATGCTCCACATAAATATCCATCTACAAATTATTCTACTGAACAGATAATCAACACAACACAACAACAACGTCTCATTGGTCGGAGCGCAATCCGCCATTTTGATTACCGCAAGGTCGTAGTACGGTGCTGTCTGCTGTTCGACGAGCTGTTTAAACGCAAATACAATCAACAACTAAAAACGCCTGATAACATGTCATCCATTTCAGAAGATTACATTAAAGGTATTATTAACAAAGTTTTATCTAATTTTAATTTCACAGATTTTTACTATTCGAACGAGACATTCCAAAATGTTACTCAGAATTATTTTGGCGTCGTTCTACCAGTCAGCGTCACAGCTAACGATGGTGAGAAACAAACCACGGTGAACCTAGTTCTCAAAATGGCGCCAACTGACGAAAGATTTAGAGTGAGCGGTGCGATTACTTTAATGTTCGCTAGAGAAATATTTGTTTACGCGACGTTATTAGAACATTACCGCGAAATCCAACATGATTTTCCTATAGGCTCGCAATACATTATGCCTAAATGCTACTACTTAAGTAATGAGTATTGCAAAGAAGTTATTGTGATGCAAAACATGTGTCATGACACTTATAAACCGTTTACAGAAAAAGCATTTCTTGATTACGACCACATTTCGGTCTCATTAAAGGCATTAGCGAATTTCCATGCGTTGTCATTTATTCTAAAAGATAAGAAACCTGCTGTTTACGAAGAAACAACTAATATTTGCCTACCATTAACTGAAAAAACGAATAAGAGGTTTATGGAAATATTATTGGACAGATTACAGAGAGCAATAGAAAAATTTGCAGAAACCAAATACTCTGATTTATTGCAAGAGCTTAAAGAGAATTGCATCGAATATGTAGAGGCAGCAACGTTTGCAACAGAAGAGTTATGTCTCTGCCACGGTGATATTTGGAAAGAAAATATTCTTTACAAGTATGAGGTGAGCTTTAAAATATATTGTTTACTTCATTTAATATAATATAATAATTTTGAAATGTTAGCTACAACATCAAGGCGAAATGAGTAATCAAAAAATATGTTTTAATGTCAAGTAGTTGGTAAATGTTGTTTCCTTTCGCATCATTAATTTATTTCCACGTTATTGAGACGTACATACTACATATAATTGAAATCTTATATCAGTGCCAACTCTTTGTAATATTTTTAGAAGCAGTTTTTAATCAATTTTCTTGTTTTAATTAGTTTAGATAATCCTATTTGAAATAAGCAAATAAATAAAAACTATCTTATTTACTTACCTGTCAAGTTTCAAGAGCATATTTGTAGATATCTGTAAGATTTACATTCTAGTAAAATTGCTCAAAGAAAAGAACTTTTTTGGAACTAAAATACGTTTATTGGGATTAAATTTACTACTTCATTCAATACCAATAATAACATATTATTTACAGAATACGAAGCCAGTATCAGCTTGTCTAATAGATTATCAAGTTACAAGAATGTGTAGCCCAGCGTTTGATATTCTATACCTGATTACGAGCAGCGTGGACTCTGATTTAAGAAGAATTCACTTTACCGACTTGTTAAACATTTACTACGATAAGTTCAGCGAGATTCTCCGAAATGTTGGCATGAAGTCATCTGTAGTGTATCCAAGACAGAAGTTTGAGAGCGACTTGAAAACTGTCAGTCCAGCATGTTTTATTATAGCGAACACTGCATTTTGGCTTTCTAACGGACTACAGCAGGAGGGACATGTCCGCAGTAAGCTAGTCTTGACGACTCCAGAAGAAAAAGAGGCTGCAGCAAATAAATACAGGAAAGTGATCAAAGATATTATTGAAGATTTTGTCGGTTATGGGTATTTGAAGTTGATTTAGAGGCCTGTATTTCGAAATTATCATCTGTAGGCCACTTTGTCTTTAATAGTACTTTTCTTTACCGTTTCTCGTAATGAACATTCGTTCAAATAAGGCACAGTTTGGTAACAAAAATGTAGAATTTAGTAAGTAAATAAAAAATAAGTAAAAAACAGCAAACTTTTTTTTTATTTCTAATAATATTTAACTTTTTTTAATAAGTTTTAATTTCCACAAGCCCTATTTTTTCAAATAATATAATTACAGACTTAATTATTAAAAACCCAACATATATTATTTCAACGGTACTTTCTTCATACTAATTGTATTTTGTACCCAAGAAAATTGTTTTTATTTAGTCACAATGGTGTTGAAAATAGTTGTAGTACCTACACTGAAAATTATATACTCAACTGATAACAACATGTATCCAATATCAGTCTTGTAAGTATTTTTCAAAATAATACAATTGTATTCTAATGTACTACAATAATAAAAGTAATTTTGTGCGTTTATTTTCGTTAATTTGTCCAATTTGTAAATTCCAATATTATATTACAGAGACTTTTATTGTAGAGAAAAAAATTCAATTTAAATGTAACAACAAAGATATGACATAAAAGTAAATTTCCTCAACATATAACTAATAATTATTTTATAAGTCATCATTATTAACTCTTTAAAAACTAACACGATGTTATAATAAAACCAAATCCAGTAAACAAAGGAATAAAGGTGAATCATCTATATACATATATATATATATGTATATATATATATATATATATATATACATATATATATATATATATATATATATGTATATATATGTATATATATATATATAATACAATGACTGAAATAGCGGGAAATAACTGGAAGGAAAAGGCAAATGATAGAAGCATGTGGAGAAAAATGGAGGAGGCCTTTACTCTGTAGAGAGGTCCTTAGTAATAAAAGTTAGATAATATGAATGAAATGTAATAATATTATAATATGCATAATGTCAATCTAATGATCCTAATCAAATTCGAATTTAACTATAATGTAATAATATATTTGCATGCAATAGGAATAGGGAATTAATTTATTGTAATTAAATGTAAATATGACTTTATTATTATATACATGTGACAAATTTTAATGACGAATTATGATCTAAATTTTAATTGTAGTGTAATTTTTAATTTTTTTATTGTTGAATCGAATATCATGCGAAAAATTGTATTTTACTAAGGATTAAATGAGGCTTTATTATTATTATTATTCATATATTTAATTAATAATCTTAAATTTAAGTTTTTTACAATATAGATATATAAAATAAATATAAATACTATAAAAAAACTTAAACCTAGTATGCCGCCGGTAGCGAGGCAAGGCCCAAACAAACCGGTGGTTAGGGCTGCAGACAGAGAAATCTCCGGACAATACGTGCCGTGTCGAGAATCACTGCTTTTTGTATCCGACCCTTGATCCATCCGTCAAGCGAGAGCCTCTTAAGATGTTGATCGAGACTCTTTGCTATCAAGCCATTCGCAGACACAACTATCGGAACAATGATTGTCGAATCAACATCCCACATGGCGGTTACCTCGTATGCCAAGTCAAGGTACTTACTGGCTTTGTCCTTCTCGGCTTTTACGAGGTTCTCGTCATGAGGGATGGTAATGTCGACGAGCATTGCACGGCGTTGGGAGCGGCCGACCACCACGATATCAGGTTTATTGCACGCAATAGTCCTATCCGTGATAATAGAGCGATCCCAATAGAGCAACACACAGCCATTTTCAAGAACTGGCGCTGGTGCGTACTTATAGTACGGTGTCTCGTGCTCAACAAGGCCGTATTGAAGGGCAAGTTGTTGATGGATGATCCTGGCTACTAGGTTGTGTCTATGCAAATACTCACCGTTTGCAAGATGAGAAGTTATTATTATTATTATTATAACTAATAATTATTTTATAACTCATCTATATTAACTCCTTAAAAACTAACACGATGTTGTAATAAAACCAAATACAGTAAACAAAGGAATAAAGGTGAATCATCTATATACATATATATATATATATATATATATATATATATATAATATATATATATATCTAAGTGTAAATGTAATATATCCTTAAATACAATATCTTTACGTTTTTTTTATATATCATAATATATATCATGTCCAAATGACACATTATTTTCTGGGACTCTACTTACAATTTTCCAAGCTCGTGTCCATTTACCAAATTGCGCCTGCACTATAGATTGTGAGCTCTAAAGCCGAAAATAATAAAATGTTTCCAGCGCAGGTAGAAGCTTCTGGATGTCTGAAATCCCTTGCATAATGGAACATTCCTGCACGCTCCACTAACAATTTCTTATTTCTTGCAATTTTACTGCAAAATAGCTATATATGGCACAGTTAATATGGCAGTTTGGCGAGCGGCGATCGACTCCAAATTTTCGATAGTATTGTTCTCCATGATGAGCTGATCACGAATATACAAGTTTTAGAAAAAGTTAACGACAAAAATCGCCGCTAAGGAACTCTGAAAAATAATAAATAAACCAACGAATACCAACGATGACTTTTCATTTTAAACTATCAGAAAACACCGAAAGTGCTATAAACTTTTAACTTATAACAAAAAAACTCACCGGAAGTTGGTGCTGTGTATCGACTCGTTGCGTTCCGAAATATTGGAAGCGATGGCTGATGTCAACCTGTGGATAAGTGCTACCAAAGAGAGGTTATTGATTCATTTGTACGTTGCAACATGTTATGAAGTTATATAAAGATGTATATAAAGTCATTTCTATACTATAAATTGTAATTTTTTTTTCGTCATGACATGATGCGAGAACCTTAGTTTGGAATTTCGTATTTTAGTTAGACGCAGAGCTATAGTGTAACACAGATATAATGAGCATATCGACTAATTTAATGGCGTTTGGTATGAATGCAACTGTTAAATTTATTATAAAATAGATTAGGTTTCCCAAAATGTAGCCCGATTTATCTGTAGGACGTGCGCTTATTGTACACAACTTTTTTGTTACTCTGTTACTTTGCTTAACGTTATCCGCCACAAATCAGTTAGTCTTGTCTAATCGACCAAAGAGGCAATATTGTGCTACCCCATAATAAGTTAATCAAAACCAATAGTTTTAGAATATTACATAAGTTCTACTCGAAATATTTTTCCTTGTTTCTTTAAGTTATAATATGAATCGGCAAATTTCTTTTAGGTTATGCTTTTTGGAACGAGAGATCTTTTCGATATGGAATTATGATAAAAATCTTATATCTTGATTCAAGATTTCCACGGATAATTTTCCACTAGCCATAATCATAAAAAAGTTACATAGAAAAATGTAATCCTTTCTCATTTTGCTTTTATTCCAAATCGTTTGTGATATTACTTATCGCGCTCAGCTCTGACTTATCTTAATTATGTCTAACAGAGAAAAACTGGATTATTTGCCCTCTTGTAAAATTTATCATCACTAAGTTTCTAAGATGTTTAAATGAATTTGAATAGATAATTTTTTAAAGTTTCTTGATTTTCTGAATATAACACTTTGGATTTGAACATTATGAAATGTGTCACTGATTAGTTACACACGGTTTTAGCCACTGTTGATAATACGATGTGTTTGGTTGAAGTATCAAATAATCTTTTCTATAAATACTTACTCTAATGATTGTCAATATCGTCAGCCAATATGCCAATATGGTATCTCCCAGTACATGTCATTGAACACGATTCGTTACTGCAGTCACTTGTTAATTATCGCTATTTCTATTATCAGTCTGAAGATATTTGTCACTAACTGTGCCAATATGATAGATACTTGGAAATATATATAATTATATTTATTCTACCCAAAGAGTTAGGCAGAGATTTAATTAAACAGACATATTTTATTATATTTTCATGTACAAAATAAATAAATATTTTAAATGTTTTACAATTTATAGTATAAAAATGACTTTATATACATAAAGATTTGTACGTTGCACCATGTTATGAAGTTATATAAGATATAACTCCATAACATGGTGCAACGTACAAATGAATCAATAACCTCTCTTTGGTAGCACTTATACACAGGTTGACATCAGCCATCGCTTCCAATATTTCGGAACGCAACGAGTCGATACACAGCGCCAACTTCCGGTGAGTTTTTTTGTTATAAGTTAAAAGTTTATAGCACTTTCGGTGTTTTCTGATAGTTTAAAATGAAAAGTCATCGTTGGTATTCGTTAGTTTATGATTTTTCAGAGTTCCTTAGCGGCGATTTTCGTCGTTAACTTTTTACGGGTCAAGAGTACTCGCAACCGACGAGCATAAAGACGCTCATGAAAGTAGAGGAAGCAAGAGAAGTGTGCCAGGATCGTAGCAAGTGGAGAGAGGTGGTCTCTGCCTACCCCATTGGGAACAAAGCGTGACATATATGTATGTATGTATTTTTACGTACCCATATTAGAGTTGCCTATTGCAACTACGTAAGTAAAGAAACGGATTACAATTCTTTATACATGTGCTGGCGGCTATCCGGGTACCTACTTCACAGCAATGTAATGAGTTCAGCTGTAGATAGAAACAAGCTTATAAAACACGTCCCTAAAAGTACTAAGTCCGCCCAAATTAAAACACTTGAGCCATACGTCACGAAAAACTTACTTAGTGGTATATCAATCACCCTGACGCTCTTAGAAAATATTCTTGAAAATTTCACTTTTATTATTCCTTTACATTAAATTACATCAAGATTAGTCCCTCTGAGTCTTATTCTGTTAGAAGATAAAAGTGTCAGATTAGGAAATCCATTAATGGATTTGCTTTGAAAGTTACAATGACGAAATTGTCTTTTAGGAAAATCTCAAAAGAAAACTATAGGGACTTGTTTTCTATTTTGAGTTAAATATATCAGCGTCAAAGATTAAGATTCTAGATTATATACTCTGTGTCTCAACAGTCTCAGATACTTTTTTACTTATTTCTACCGCAAAGGATTAGTGCTTTCATTGTTGTAGTTTTCATTGAAAACATGGCCGAGAAATTACAGAATCCCTACCTAATGCATAGATGAATAATGTTTTTTTCTATGATTATTGTCTTCTTCTCGCCGCAAAAAAAGCTTTCTACTTTGATAGCTTCTGTACTTTATTTTTGCGTAGTGGGTTACGCAAAATTAAAGTACTTTGATAGGCGAGGGGCTGTGAGGGGCTGTATCCACTTGCCATCAATTAGGTAACTTACTTTCTCTTTGACTGAAAAGATATGTATTTTTTTCTCCAAATCAACTCCAAAATATTTATTTCGCGTTTCCCATAGAATCGACATAGCATTTTCATTTAATTTTTACTTAGTAAGAGTTGATGTTTTAGTAATAACACAATCATTGAACACTTAAAATAATCTTTCACAATTTTGTTCTTTATAATTGTGATATACGTTTGAAAATTTAATGTCGGCGTGGATTATTAAAGTTTAAAGGATAGACTGAGCAATGAATATATCGAGGGAAGCCTGAAAGTGGCCACTATTGTTAAAAACTTGAGAGAAAGAATTCTTTCCTGGTATAGTCACATATTAAGAAAGTTATGGATATGAAAATGGATGGGCATGTGGGGAGCTTAAGACCGAAGAAGCGATGGATGAACTGTGGGAATGTTGATATGTTCAAGAAGGGAGTAATAGAGGAGAGTGGAAGAGAAAGAGATGTTGCGCGTACCCCAAATAAAATTGGGAACAGGGCAATAGAAAGAAGATATATTTTTGGTTTTTACACATTTGTTGTGACAACGGAGCACTAATAAAAGTAATGACAATTAAACAGCAAAGATAATAAACGTATAAAATAGCTACAAATGACTATATGTCAGCAACAGTCGGTACTTTTTTAACATAAACGGTTATAAATTAAATTCAAATAAGACCAGAAGCCATTGATATCTGGTATACAATTAAAATAGGGCTTGGTTAATTTTTATACAATTACAAACATTTAATCAATTCTCGGCTAGCGTTTTAAACATTTAAAATCGCTTGAAGCGAGCTGAAATGGTAAATAACAAATTGTTTGAGCTGAAATTCTTTTGTAATATTTGGTCTGGAGTTTATTACATTTTCCGTTGTATATCGAACGCCACATCGAAATACACAAAAGAAAGCGACACTTCAACCGGTTTTGAACTTTAGGTTCTGTACAATAGAGCTCAGAAAAGATCGTAAATAGTTTATTATTGTGAGCAAGTAAATATGTTATATACAGTACCAACGCCCGCCGTTCCGTCTGGCCTCCACTTTGTATCCGACGGGAAATCGCATTTGGCCATTTAAATAAAACGTTTATTTTCATATTTCGCTCTCTTGCTATTTATATATTTGCGTTGCTTTTAGGGAAGGTACAGTAGATTAATTTATTTAATAACTGTAGTATAATAAACATCCTGCCGCATGTGATGGCGAGGTTTATGTCATACTATTGTTTTTATATTTATTATTTCTCTCAGAAGAGAAAGGTTGTGAATCTTGACAAAAAGCACGAAACGTGCCTAGGATACCACCGCAGCGGCAAGTGCTACGGTGATCATGTCTTCTTACTGCATTATTCTTTGCATTATTTTTTCAACATCTACCCATCAAATAATAAAATTATAATCATTTTTACATATGCAGTTTTGGTACATCAGTTTTCAATTTCGCATTGGTAGCGCTGTTTTCTCGGCTCTCAGCCTCTAGATAAAATATCGAACGGTAATTTATAGAAAAGTTCCAAATCAAGGAATCATTCTTATACATATATTATTCTAACAAAACGAACGCAAATATCATGAATGTTGCATTGGCTACAGACCCTGGTTATTTAATCAGGAACCCGGATCCTGCCACGTACAAATGTTTTTTCGTTATACGAATTCTGTCAGCAATACGTCACGCTGTATATTTGCACTACTAAAATGAGCGCTATTACGAGCAGCATAAGAGTTATCTCAAGATCCACATATAATAAACTCTAACGTGCTGCTGTGTATACATTTATCTAACACTTCGGCGAAAAAAAACATCGTGACGCAACTGATATATGCGTTCCCTACTCTAGTTCGTTTGACTTTTCAGCGATGATGATCATGCTCGATAAATATCCATATCTCGAAGGTTTGTTACCTCGTTAGCTCGAAAACTTATTTACTAAACGGATCTCTGACTCAATGGCTCGATGGCTTACGTCGATGTGTTATTTTCTCGACATTGTGTTGATGCTATTTAATGGACAATTTATACCTAAAATAGCATCTCAGCCCTGAATGTTTACAGGGACGAATTTAGAAAAATGCAGAAATATAACTATGCTAATAGAAATTTTCTACTAATGCCAATGTTTGAAAGTATGTATAAAGAAATATTCTGTATTGAGTTGATTGTTGGCTCTTGGTGGAACTTATTATACATCTTGAATAAAACTCTTGTACTGTTCCACTACTTTTTTTAATTACTGTCGACCTGACCGGTTTCGCTTTACAGCATTTTCAAAGGTTCTAAGCAAACACAGCTGTTCGTGTTTACGCTTCCGGTCAGGTCGACAGTAATTAAAAAAAGTAGTGAACAGTACAAGAGTTTTATTCAAGATGTATAAAGAAATAATTGTTAGTCTTTCATGCAAAATCTACTAATCGGATTTTGAATAAATTTGGTATGGAGATAGTAAGAGACACGGGGAATAACACAGGATAATATTTACCACGGAAAAATATTTCGCGGGTAATTTATGTGGGTAAAATCCGATAAGAACAGCTAAATAAAATCTGATGTAATTTGGTATGGGGATGGTTAGAGACTTCAAAATACAAAAAGTTAAACACTGGTAAATAGCTAAATTAAATAGCAATTTGGAAATCTGACTAAATGACATATACAAAAAAAAATGTAGACGTCGCTCGGCTAAACTTAATCGCCTAATTTCTAGGGTTTGTCAATCCACCACAACCAAAAAAACTAGACCCACCATAAAAGTTGACAATGTCATTTTACGAAAACAAAATCAACGTAAAAAATAAAAGCAGAATTCATTTTAATTTACAAAACTAAGTGTCTCTAACGGTACTTTTAATGAGAAAAAAGTGGGATCATACCAACATTTTATATATATTAACAGTATATAACTTATTTATTTTCCATTATATAATTACAATATCATAATTGATACATTATTTACAAAAGAAAAGCCAATAAAATAACTTGCTTGTCAACCTAAATTATTTTTCATACTTAAAATAACGACCATGTAACATCACTAAATAGCGTATTATCACTACACTAGTGTATAACTAGTTATTATTATTATCGCTTGCGCAATCATTAGAATCCCAATCCAGTCTTTACGTCTTGTTAACGACAACACCGCGTTACTTACGTTCAAGAATTTATTACGCATGCATAATAGTGTTACGAGCTGTGGTTCATCACAATAAATAAATGTTTTTTATTATAAATTATACGTTTTCATTAATTTACACAATTATCAATAATCAAACTATTGCCATATAAAACATCATTAAAATCCATTCGTTACATTTTGCGTTAAAGAGTAACAAAGATACTCACAAACTAATATATACGAGTATTATTAACAACACTTTAACAAGTTCAATATCATTAACAAGTTTTGGCAAAGCCTGAGTCGGTTTTGATTAAGAAACGTAACACATAAAACTTTTTGAAATTTAAACGACGAATCAAACAAACGCAGTAGAACCGTAAAATGTAATTTGAACACGAGAAAGCGCTCGCTATTTTCACTACTTTCAGCTTACTAGGGAAATTGTGCCAGTTAAGTGCTGCCCCGTGTTAGACTTAAACACTGCATATTTTACTCAACCTCTCTCAGGACAATGGTTCTAAATGATGGGGAGAAAAATCTTAACTAGTTTCAATTTAAAACATATTGCTTGTAGTTGTTGAGCATTTCAATGTGGCCCAGTACAGTGTTTTTGAAACTGTAGATCATGAGCCCCTGCAGTGTTTCGCCTTACCCCTATGAATTTGACCCCCTAAACTCACTTGTACAGTACATAAGTATACACAAATTACCTTCGATGAACATAGAACAGCGCGGAAAAATATTGAGTAATTAAAATTCATATGCCTACCTTTATAATTAATCTACTAACGCTTTAACAAATTAACGAAAGTGAAATCTTATGTATTTGCATTTGACAAAATATGATCTAAAAGATATGAACAAACCTTTATTTTTGTATCAGTTTAATTATTATTTTTTTATAACGGATTTTCCTTCGTAGTATACTAGATTCACTTCTTTAGGGCAACTTTGAGCGCGACGTGATTTAAGGGTTGAATAACAGGTGGTTGCTATGTTGTTTACAATTGTGCATAGAAACATACGACTTCGGTCATAAGCTCAGGGCCTGTAGTTTGAACATATAAATTAAGTACATCGTTATCGTCTTGTGCTGAATGAAGCTAAACCAAGATGTTAGAGATGCTACAGAAAGTTGGTCAATTACGTGTAAGTTCTAACCCTCAAAGCAGAGATTTTAAGTTTGAGTCTCGTTCTGTAATATGGATCTAAAAGTACGGACACTGATCCGGATATGATAATTCTGCTATCCTATAACTTCAGCTTCGTCAACAAATTCTGTCCATGTACCAGTTCTCTTGCGAACACTTTGAGGACTTTGTTTTAATCTAACGCTTCTATAATATATTCTGTACTAAATTTCAAATCTACGCTGGAGAGAATTGGAGACTTAGAGATCTTTTGTTGGGTCACCTAACAACGTCTTCAGAGGTCGCTTAATCCATCATACCCCACTTCTCCAGTTACTGTAGGGTCAGTTCTTTTAACAAGCTTTAAGTTGCAATTTATGTATGTTTGTATGTTCGGGTCAAATCTTACAACACAATTTTAATGCAATTGCCCTCAACTGATTGAGCTGAAATTTTGTATACATGTTTTGTTTAGATGAGAATGCATGATTAACTATGTGAAGTCATTCTAAATCCAGCATAGCGGCGTAACCAAGATGGCGGACCAATTATTTTTATGCATTCCTACAATATGGGTATCAAATAAAAGGCCTTGCCAAGAATTACTAGAAAAATTAAAAAAAAAATTAAATCAAGGTCTTAAAGCACATTATAGCGCATTTAAATAAAAGCTCGTTTTTAAATAATTTTATTTACCTTAATTTTTGTACGGTAAGGTCTGCAAAATAAATGTAATTGCTATAAATTTGCCACATTTTATCAAACATATCCGTTTTTTATGAAGAAGGTCTACGTCATCATGCAGAGTCCAGCATCAATACAATACTCCAATACTATTTAGAGGAATATGATTTAGATAATACATTATAAATTGCCTATCGGTCCAATCCTAGCGGCAAAACTAGCTTAGTCCAAGCAAGCCCTGTTTTTTTTTACACCTATCACAACAGAATTTTACGTGGAATAATTTAATGTATTTCCAAATGGATATCAAGCCTCGAATCCACTACTCATACCGTGACAATATATATTGAACTGTTATTAAAGTAAATTAATTTGAAGTTTATAATTTCGATTATCCTAATAATAAATAAATAAATAAACAATGACAAATGTAGTTGAATGCAATCTCCAATTCCATTGCTCGCACGAATGCATAATTATTTTTGCTTCGTTAAAATAAGTGGTAAGTTGCAAAATAAAGTTCATAATATTGTTTCATTACATTTTCAGAAATTTACGTAACACTAGAATATATTCAAAAATATATATAATAAAAAGTCAGTAATAAGTCCAAAGAACGCCACTGAAACCCTACTTTCCCTCGCATTTGTCTTCTGATAGTGAAGTTAATTCGGCCGAAGTGCTTTTTATTTATCCTCTAACTGCAAAGACCTTTAAGTTCATTCTTGAGTGGAGAAGTTAAAATTAATTCGTGCCTTTGTATTTTGAAGGCCACCATAAAATCCGCTGACTTATCTGAAAGGAAATATGACAGTTTCATTTATTATCATCGCTCTTTTTTACAGAGTTCTAACTCTGTTCTGTTGTTGGAAGCTCTAGCTTCCAAGCAATTGATCAACTTTGTTGTTCAGTTGTTTCCCAGTGTTGGAATGTTGGAGTATTATGTCATTTAGTGACATGAAAATAATTTCATAAATATGAACTCTTTAAAATCCATATCAATTAATGTTATTTCATTAACAATAAGCAGGAAAATCTTTATTTCTAGGCAAGCATAACTTGGAGCCTAATAATGACAACGGTAAGTTTTGTCGTCTATTATTTATCCCCTGTTTATCTGGTGATACCGAAAGTAACTTTATAATAAATATCGCGTTACGCAGGTTAAGTTCCCGCGCTCCTTATCTTGTAACTGCCTAAGTAAAGCCATTAAAATAATAAAAGCTTCAAACTAGAGGTAAGTACAACAATTTCTTCCTGCTATTTGTAACGCAGAAGTACCTATTCGTAGGTAATTATTTCCTGCTTGCGTAGTTTTATGGATTTTATAATGAAGATTTAAGCATTTGAGAGCTCGCTAGCGACGGATGGTATAGCTTTATCTTATAACTAGCTTTCTGCCCGCGGCTTCGCCCGCGTGGATTTCGGGATTGGGTGTATAGAGGGTTAAGGGTCATAGCTTTTGCCCACGGCTACATATACGCGGAAGTCGGTTTATGGTGCGAAGATTTTATCGCGCTTCCCGTGGGACTATCCGTTTTTCCGAGATAAAAAATGCCGCAAAACTCCTCAAGAATCACTCTATCTATTGATGAAAACCGCATAAAAATCTGTGCAGTAGTTTTTGAGCGAAGCCTTTATTGCGCATCCCGTGGGATCTGTCGATTTTTCCGGGATAAAAAGTAGCCTATGTTACTCGGGGAGAATGTAGCTTTCCAAAGGTGAAAGAATTTTTGAAATCGGTCCAGTAGTTTAAGCGTGAAGAGGTAACAAACAAACAAACAAATAAACAAACAAACACACTTTCGCATTTATAATATTAGTTGGGATAGGATTTCCTATAATAGTCCTCTGTAAGTTTTATAAGCTATTTTTTCAATAGCAAATTACCGACTAATGTAACATATTTATATGCAATTTTAATAAGTATTTAGATATTAAAATTATTGGAATAGTTTCAAGATTAATCTATATACAGATCTAAAATAATGAAATTCAATAAGAAGGAAAATTAATATAAAAATCATTAATTAATTAATTTCCAGTTGCCAAAATAATCTTGACCTTTATCAAGATAGAAGATTAGAGACTACTTTTGAGGAAAATCATAATTGGTTAAAATGAGAAAAATCTTCATCTTTATGAAGGAACTATTCACAAACAGGTCTGTAGAGAACTCTCGACGCTATAATCCGATTCGCACTAAATCAGTCTTATCTTAGCTCATTCAGTCATTCACGGAGCGATTGAAAGTTTAACGGAGAAAAATATTTGTCAGTACAAAAACTTGCATGACCTCATTTGCAAAATATCAGCAATTCTCAGTTAGTAGATACCAAGAATATACACAAAATACCGCTGCAATTCGCAAATGTATTTTAATACAAAAATTCAATTTGTCCCATAGTGTCGCTCTCAACGACGATGCTAGTTGGATAAAACCCCTTATCATTATGCAGCAGGGAGAGAATCGAAATGAAATTTGCTATTGTATTTTGTGAATGGAATATTGGAAAGAATCGACGTTTCCTGTTCAATGGCGCTTATTACCCTCTGAAATCTTAAACTGGGGTCGAACAAGGGTCAAAATAAGAAATGTGTGGCGCTGCACAATTTTTCTTATCAAATCGAGTGAATATCATTCGGAAAAAGGGCAACTTTGCTCTATAGCGGCTTTACCAAATTAGCGGAAATCAAATTCAAGGAACATAGCTTAAGCTCAGGAATTAGACATTTGTGAAGGTTTTTTTCGGTGAAGTATTTTTCATTGGTAGCCTAGCAAAGTAAAAATAGTCTTGATAATACATTTTCTGGGTTTGTTATTGATGTCCTCCGAAACTGCCTGACCGATTTTTATGAAATTGTTTTGGCTAGTGTGAAAACTTATGTAGTGCTACTACTTTTTCAAAACGTATGTCACAGAAGTCGATTATCAACGTTAAACGTAAAATCTTCCCTTCTAAGTGATCAATAACTGATAAATTGTTAATCGATTAGCTATCGGGGATAACTCTGAGCCCCTGCCTCCAATGTGGGCTAACCGAGGACATGGGTCTAAGATCGTTCACCCGCTATCTGCATTACATCAGCAGAGCAAGCCCGCCCGGATCAAAATACCGCCTAATACACATTAGAAGTGTGCTCGGTTTTCGGAAGCGAGGAGCGGGCGTTGTTAATTGAAATGATGGGTGATGCCGTCTCTCTCCATATCGTAGTATGCTGCAGTCTTAAATTAATTCCTTCTGCGTTCAAATCATGATACAGAAGGAAGCGGCAGACAGAGGCATAGAAGACGACACCCTCGCTAACATCTATCGGACGAAAAAGACGGGACAGCAGGAGACGTATGCCCGCCTAATTTCTCCTGACGGGCAACCAGTGTACCTAGTCCCAGTTCGGGAAGTCTAGGCTGTGTATTAGACGGGTGAGAAGGGGGTCGCCTCATGGATGGTAAGTCATGAAGGTATTCGCCAAAGTTCACAACTCTGACGTATAAACATGTTCTGGTACGTCTTTCATCGGCGTGTCCTCCTCCGACGAGGGAGAGACATGTTCGCGTCAAGGTGAGTTAGCGGCATTATTGGGTTTTTAATTCATATGCCGCGGGTTTTGGGTGTCATCTAACTCTTAAAAATTCATGAAGAGCCCGACATAACCCCGCGTTTAAACATTTCAATTTCAAGATACAGCAGTTGGTGCCAGGCGATAGGGTGTCATACACATTGATCGATAGAACCTCATAAATTATCCCACAAAGTTTATGAACTCATTGTGCCAATCATGTTCCCGCACCATGTACAACTGAAAGTGTAACTTTCTTCGGCAATTTCACTAGAGAATTCGAATCCATCACAGCTGTTCATTGGCACGCAATTAGTTATTAAAAGTTGATGAGCATCATTTTGAGTAAATAATTCTGAATGCTGTTTATTTTCTATAGCTGCCAAGAATCCCCTGGCAGAAGTGTAAAGGAGAATGCCCATTGTAGTATGGACTTTAGTATCGCCAAAAATGATTTTGTACCATAATGATTTTTATGATATATTGTAGATTTTTAACTATATATTCAATTATTAAAAACTATTTGACTCTATTTCGATGAGTAAAATAGAAATTAAACACCAAAGACTTTCAAATTACGAATTTCTCCTGTGATCATTTTTGATAATACCTATTTAATTGTAGAAGATTAAAACTATAAAATGATTAAGTCTATCTTATCCAATAAATATTACAACTATCCAATAATTCATATAAAATAATTAATTAATTTAAAAATAATTGTTTTAGCAACATTGATATTAGATATCTGTATAAAGAAACTCTTAAAGCAGAATATTGTCTTATGCTTTTGCTTAAATCCTTTGCTTTGTGAAATCTACAAATGTTAGGTATTTAGTATAGTAGGCAGTGGTGAAAATAATAATTTTCACCACTGTGAAAATTATTACTCGATTATAATAAATCGCACGTTTAATTTAAATTGATTAAATGACTTAATGTTGATATTACTAAATTAAATTGGTTATTATAAAGTAGCAGATATTGATCAATATACTCTCGACCTATCTATTGTGATTCCTAAACAATTGCGCATTATCAGTTTTTCATTACGCTATCTCTATGCAACATGATGTACATACAAGTTAATATTTCTGAGATCAGCTTGATGAGTATGTAAAACCATGTATATTTATGTATAGACAAATCACAGATTGGAATCTTAGTTTTGTAATAGTAATGCATATTCTATATAGTTACATAAAAAACATCTTTGTTTTACATAAAATAAATTCAAAAACGGCTGGATTATCTAATTGGCGGATTCGTCTTTGTTACAAATAGCAGAATAATGACTAAAATATTAGAGAAAGCAGAAAAAAGACTAAAGAAAATTTATTGTTTTGGTATTCCTTTTACCCTTTCACGAGAGGACAGTAGAATGTATCGAATATATTTTTGACCAATCGATCCGATCGTTAATATATGGCAATACCGAAGAGACTATTTATCAATGAAATTAGAATATCATCAATAAAAATACACGGCGAATGAAATGGAAGTGAAATAATTACTAATTATTATGTGGATTTATCTCCGGCGAAGTTTCGGCTTGGTATATTGCAGAGTTTTGTTAAAAATTGTTACATATTTTTTGGTATTAGTTTGGTTAAGGCACAAGGACGAGTAAAGGTGATACTGCGAATGGGCATACTCCTTTAATTCAACGCAATTTATGCATTAATTTATAACGCATTAATGCCTGTTTGTAGATTAGATTTGGCAATTCATATTTTTCACACGGACAATTACTCGTATACGTGGCAGATTCATGCTATTGTTTCTGTTGACCACATATAAAAGTATTTAACTCAACATGCACGAGCATACCCATATTGTGCGACTTTTAAAATTTGACCCGCTTTCCATTAACACACTTAACTTTTAATGTTTCAAGAGATTCTTAGTCAATGAAACGGAACACACAAAAAGTACAGGATGGAAAATAGAGTAGCCCTGGGGAAACATAGATTTAGAGAAGAATCAATTCTTCACGTTCTCGGTATCACTATGAGAGTAAATTAAATTACACGAATTGCCCGAATTTTAAATGCCACAGTTTCACACGTTATTATAACTCTTGTCTGTATATAACACCATTGACACCAAACGGACTGAAAAAAATATCGAACACTCCATTGGTCTTTGAGACTCCGAAGACGTTGCCGAGTGTTTAGTACAGCGGTTTTAAGGTGCCAATATCTCTGAGTTTATGGGTTCGAATCCTAGTGGGGGCAAATGTATGTGATAAAATAATGTGAGAATTTTTGCCTTAGTCATAGTTGTTAATATCTCAATTGTCCATTCAAGCGTAGGGCTCTTATGGCTGAGTTGAGTTGGTTGGTCACGTGATCAGACCGGTCTGGCCGCGTGGAGTCCAACATAACCCCCGTGATTCTTGCCGTTCCGGGGGTATCTTGTGTACATTGCGTGCTCTAGTGAGGATTCTCAGCCTCCCTCTCCTGAGGGAAAAAATTCTAAATTAATAACGTTTTAATTTAAGACTTATAGAAACTATTTACTTATGCATTACGATTTACCGTACAGTACAATTTTAGATTAAAATTAAAAAAGGAATGTCGAATATAGCTATATAAGATACTAATAACACAAGAGTGAACAATGATATGATTTGTTTGTGATTACTAAAAAAAGAAAGTCTGAAAGTCTTAAGCGAAATTAAAATCAAACGCCTTTAAAAAAATTCTAGTTTCATAACTAAACCCTACCATAACCGTTAGACGAAGTGAACGATAAGGAGGTCATGATTTTCTTGCGGCTAGTGTAACAGCCACTCGTGACTGCAAACCGCTTTAAATCCGGTAGAGCTCAGGAATTCGCGAAAGAGCACGTTCAAGATTGAACGTCTCACACGAAGGATTTCCTTTAACCACAGACGAAGATGTTTGACAGAGCTCATTGTAAATTAAGTTAAAGAAATATGAAATACCTATTTATTAGTATAAATAGGTACAAAAATATTTTAATATGTAATACACATTCACCCGATTCTAATTTGGTTTGAAGCAAACCATAAAATAGTTCCTTTACAGGTCATGTTACCACGAGAAAAGAATGTTCATGAACTTCTAAGTACATAAACATTTTTCTCGTGGATCACTTTCAAATTTTGCTGGTTTCGATGGACCTACAGCATTTTAACTACATTTAACCATATTCCCAAAACTAGACAAAAACGTCTTTAGGCATTCTGGCGACACGTGTATGGAATATAGAAATGAACTTTAAAAGTATAATCGCCCTAATTGATAGGTGAAATCTAGCCAAGATTTTAGTTCTTCACTATCGCAAATATTGTGGATAATTGTGACCTCTTATAATTTCTCCTTAATTTTATAATTATAATTTCTCATAATAAATAAATAATAAATATTTCTTACACTTACACCAATTAGCCTAGCCTAAAGTAAGTTCTGAAGGCTTGTATAATGGGATCTAGGGTAACGGATAGGCATACTTATATAAATATATTTGATAATAATGTATATATTAACAACCATGACTAAGGTACAAATGCTAGCATTCATCACACAAACATCTACCCCCACTAGGATTCGAACCCGGAACCTCAGAGACGGCGACACCTTAAAACCGGTGTACTAACCACTCAACCACGGAGGTCCTCAACTTATAATTGATTTATAATTTTTTCAACGTAGACCTTCGTTGAAAAAATTATAAATAAAGGGACACCCTTGGACCTCTAATGATCCAACTGAATCACTTTGAACAAACGCGTCTAATAAATGTAAAATCTCAATAGTTTATTAGTGGAAAATAATATTATTAAATTAACTATAGTTATATTTAAATACATTAAATGAATAAGAAATAGTTCTTTATGCTAAATCTAGATAATTTTTAATAATATTCATTAACGAATTTTCTTACTTCTTTATTTATTTAACTAAAGCATATACAGACTGGCGTCCGGGATATACCTACATCCAAACGTCAGGCAATATTAGATAAACGTTACTTTCACACAGTGCAAGAACAACACGTCACTAAGTGATAAATAATGGAATTTCAGCCGAACTTTTTAAAGCCGGTGAAATACAAGTCCAGAGGGCACTTTAGAAACTCTTAATCAATTATCTAAAGCATGGCACAGAGTCGAAGTTAGTTAGTTGAAGAACTACATACTTTTCTCAAAAGTCTAACCAGCTTTCACCACCTTCAGCATTGACAGTCAATTGTTTAGTGTGCAAACTTGACGACTTCCAGCCTCTTGAACAAGCTGGTTTCCAAAATTAGCAACAGTACCATAGAAATTAATACAGACGACCGAGCTAGGCCAACTTAATTTTAATCTGCCACTATATAAGTGTAGGCACCCCAAGGCTTTTTTGTAGAATAGAAGCTTTACGTAAAAAGTAATTGTCGAGTACGTTTACATTTTTTTACGAGGTGAAATACTATTACGCACCTTACCTGTCGATTGGCTAATCAACAGACTTTCTCCGGATTACTCCAGGACTGCCCGACTAGATTCGGATCGGGTCTTAGCGTCTTTGACTTTATTACCCTGACTTGATAGAGACTGTAACTGATTGCATCGAAGCCACCTTAGCACACAGGTCTCGCCTCAAGCGGTTATGGAAGAGGAGTATCATAGGCCTGCCTTCTACGGCCCAACCTGCGTCGGAAAAGAGTACCGTAAGGATTGCTTTTGCGCTCCCTCTCCGTCATGTATATTTACTGGGATTTACCTGGGACAAATAGTCAAACTAGATAAATCCAACTTTCAGAAAGAGATTGATTGACGGACTTCACATAGCTGTGCAGTATTCAGGCAATTACACTACATGTTCTCTGACCGTCTTTGATTTATGCAGTGATGGCATATAATACCGGAACCTCAATCAATACTTACAATGGTGCTAATAAGGAGACAACAATAATAAAAAAGGTAATGGAGAGAACTATGCTCGAAATTTCTCTTCGCAATTGTATCCGAAGAATACCGCTGAAGAACTAGAGTCATCGACATAGCCCGAAGAATTGCTAAATTTAAGTGGTAGTAGATAGAAATTGCTCGGAGGACTAACGAGCCATTAGGGTGGAAAGGTCCACAAGTAGCAGGCATTTATCAGGAACCCTAAAGTTGGTAGGTCTGCTGCAAGGAGGACCGGGGTAGGAAAGCGCTGGACAGTAGCAGTAAATTACCGATCGCTAGGGAAATCTTAGGGCAAGTCCCTATATCCAACAATAGGCGTCTCTGGACCTAATCGGTGATGGTGAAATATTTATATGTATTTAAAAATACTTAAAAAAGTTAAATTTCCTAACGTTAGAATGCATTTCAAAATTAAAGAGTAAGTAAAGATTATGCAAATATTTTACTCTGAAATAAGATGCTTTATAATTTCACTGGGTTATAGCTGCCATCTTTGCTCTCAATCAACTATGGAAATTTCATTAAAACTTGTTATTTCTCTTTACTGTTAAGTTTTTAATTGTTTACCTATTGTTTCGTGGTTATAATTTTCGTTTCTTAGTGGAAACAATAAGAGAACATTGAAAAAATATGAAAAATGATAAAATAATATTTGAGTTTATTTAGTTTTCTCAAGACGAAGCGAATGAAAATATAAAAAAGTAACTGTTGTATCGTAACGCAATATACACTGTACAATTATAATCAGTATCGAGGTAATTATTTAATATTAAAAACAAAAACAATATTTATATTTTCGGCTTTGTGTGCGCACTAAAATATGATCCTAAATGTTGATGTATGATCCTAAAGATGCACGAAACAATAGTAAAAGTGACTTTAAAAAATTCAAATCCTGCACTGACAAGACGTAACATGGTGGTAATGTTGAAAGATACAAAAGAACGTTTATTGCTTTCAATATTTATAAATAAACGTGTAAAAAATATACATTTTGAAGGATACAGAAATATCTTGTTACGTATACATACATAGACAAAGTAAAAATATACTTACATAACTGGTCACAGTTTCAGAAATACTCGTATGCATATTGAACTAA
This sequence comes from Scirpophaga incertulas, assembly GCA_036419045.1. Classification (NCBI taxonomy): domain Eukaryota; kingdom Metazoa; phylum Arthropoda; class Insecta; order Lepidoptera; family Crambidae; genus Scirpophaga; species Scirpophaga incertulas. Next base: position 10,130,702 of record CM071628.1, on the reverse strand, counting down.
GTAAATGTTACATCAAGAAAGTTTTATTTACATATTTTTAAAGCTTTAACTGAATCATCTTTTTGTGTACCATAAACATTTATATAATATAGAAGATACATAGATATTAATACAATAACACAACTAGCAGGTGTCAATTATTTGTTAAATCCTAAGATCAGCAAACAACATTGTTACAGTTGACACGATGCTAATGTCGAAGGAGAAGCTACGGCCGATTTGGGGCTTGTCCTTGGCAACCATCCAACGAGGATTTGGTGATGTGCCATGGATCCTAGTAAAAAAATACACTTATAATAGTGAGTGGTTTTCAATTGACTGTGATTTTTATGCTAACGATGTGTCAACGTATTAGCGTTAGCAGAATAAAAACGTGACGCATAAAAACATCCAGGCTGAAATCCGATAGTGTTGTCAGTATGCTTTTTTCGAGTTACCTCAGTATGAGCACTCAATACTTCCAACAATGAAACCAGTGCGTATTGCAAGAGTAGTAGGGTAGAGACTTTTTGGTGTTTATTTTATCGTTGCTGTTTATATTGCAATTTGTAGAAATTTATTTCTGGAATGCTCGCTAGAAAAACATAGACGCTCGAAATGTTTTAAAGTGTGCCCAAATCCAATCCAGTTTGTAAGTATTACATAAGACTGAAAACAACATAGCGTTATTATTAACAATGGTAATTGGTATTAACACTTTTCAATTTATCAAAGTTGACTTATATCTATGGCATGTGTTAGATCCACTTCACCGAATCCGCATACCCCATTGCTAGATACCGGTTGCTAGTTACGTTTTTAATTTATTTAGTTCGGTGCAGAAGTCCAAATCAATTTTATGAATGAATTTTATGAAGGTAGGAAGAGATAAAAGCAATGATTTTTTATCACCTGTGCATATGTTGCACTCTGCTCTATACAGGCATTAAAATCTGACACCCACATTTAAAAATAAACAATACAAAAGAAGAAATCTTGAAAAGACATGACTGTATGTATGAAGCCTTTGCCTAAAAATATGTATCAGTACATAGACGGTAATGGGATGCCTGATGTAAGTGATACTTATTATCTTAAAAACTTTGCAACACGTTTTAATGTTAATGGTAAATGCATAAAAAGCGGAACGAAACGTTTTCAGAGCATTAAAAAGTCCTTAGATGTTATCAATATATTATGTAAAATTAGGAAGTTACTTCAGAACGTTTAACACACTCATTTTATTTAAAACAAATCGTAGTTCGACTAAACGAGTTTTTATTATTTTGATATAATAGTATAAAAATAATATTTTAAATATGTCCTTAAATTGGTTATTTGAATTATACTTTAATAACTTTTGAATTCGATGCCTGCAAAGTAACCGAAACATGAAATGACATGCAAAATCTTTCATTTTATTTATTGCATTTCGACAGTTCATAATGCAGAGTCACTTTATATTCATATCATATTCATCAAATTACCGGGAACAGAGGATATAAAAAATGTCAGTTTCCAAACTAAAACTACAATTGCGTCATAAGTATCGAAATCAAAATGATCTTTATTCAACATAAACATTTACGTCAAAATAGATTAATAATTAAAAGATCATAGAGAACTATAATAACCTTGTGCACACTTACAAGAAAAAAACTCTATACCTGATCTGAAATTGAGAATGCCTTCTAGAGAACAGGCAAGAAATAATGATGGTTCATTTATAATCTCCAATTGTCGTTTACAATATAATACGAACATACTTATTGCAATGTATTCCAACATAAACTTAACATAAAGTGTGGCAATTGTGTACCTTTTATTACCATTTTTGACCAAATAATTCTATTTTTCCTTAGAACTTTATATTTTATTGGATAAAACTTTCTAATAAATAAATATATTATCTTCAAAATTACTTAATTCGTTACTTTTTTATGTATTATTTACGTAAGGAAATTAGTTTATAAAAGGTAAACATTTTAAAAACCTCAATTCCTTCACAATTTCTTATGTAAACACATAATATTTCAATACCACCGAATATATAAATATTAATATAGTGTTAATGAAATAATATTATTAAAAAAAAACATAAAATCCTGAAAACGTAAAAATTACATTAGATTTTAACTGAAAAGAAACAACATGTCCAGTAGTCATTTTAACAATTCAAATAATTTAGGCGAGACTATTCGTAACTTGCGCCACAACAAACTGTAGTACAGAACAAAAAGGACAAAACTCGAAGCCATTAAGAAATATATCAACTATACTCGCCAACTATACCACGCTATGTGAAATAAGGAAAACATTGCCTACCCCCGTTTTTTGTATCCGTCGCTCGAAGTTTGCCACAATGGTCTTGGCCCGTCCATTTCAAACCTTGTTTACGTAAGTTTATGTAGCACTCTTCCCTTATTCAAAGCCTGCTGAGCACAAGCCTAATCTTGGCTTAGCTTTTGCTTTAATTAGTTCACATTCAGTAAATGGTTTCCCAGGGGTCATGAAAACTTGCGACTGTTCCAATTTTCTTTAAGCACCATTCTTGATTTTACAACTAGTATTTTCGGGTTAAAGATAATTAACTTTAAACGTTTCTTTTTTATCTCTCTCTCTCTTCACACCGCATTTACGAACATAAAAATAAATCGCTTATACAAAAAGAAGAATAAATTGCAAAGCAAATATATGCTGCATTGTTAAATAAATATACAAAAGCACTTAGAAGTTGGCATATAATAGAACTAAGTGGAGTTGCTATTGAAACAAAACCTCCATTAAACATGCAAGTCTCGCAAAGGCCTGTAACTTAGTCACCGCGTCATAGCAACCGTTTGTCCTACGATATTTTATCATGTTTGCCAGGGCTGCGTGGCATCCGCCTAAACTTTGGACAGGGTATATGGGCCTTATTACAAAACTTATACGTTTGTGGTGTTTACTGTGACAGTCATTTAACTGATTAGCCTGTCGTCTGGGCTTGGAAGTTATCAAAATATACAAAGTTGAGTAAATCAACAAGGTCTATTTCTACCCTCACTGTTGCATCTTTATGTGTGTTCTATCTCTTGTACAACGGCTTTTCTTCCGTACCTCTCGACATGCATACTAAGGTATGTAAGAATGTATTATATGAATGTAAACATTCATATAGTACATTCTACGAGTATCATGGCATCGCTCGCCATCGACATGGTGTGCATTCTCACATGCGGGAACCCAAATGGTCACACACACACTATCTCACACCTTTTCAAAGATTTTTCCTACCGAGCATGCTTCGATTTTGGAATGAGCTGATTTCCCCGGGAAGTGTAGGGTTCTTCAAGAAGGAAGTTTGTGTTTGTTTGAAAACAAATCTTATTTGGTAGTGGTTGATAGTTGCACGATCAACTGACGACCGATACGGCTTAGGTCCTCGAGTATCACACATATACTGAGAAACGCGGTATTAGTAGGCCTCCCACAAGGTTTCGGCTAACAATTTAATGAAGTTCCCAGGAAGACGCTAGATGCTAGCAAAGTAAGTTTTTTCACTGTAGCGGTCCTTGGGGAAGGTTTGTGTCCAGTAATTTCTTTCTGAAATTACGTTGATGATGTTGTTAACGCATCAGATAGCGTTAACAGTATCTTCTCTTCTTGCTTCGTTCTCTTCTAGTTTATCTTAGTTTTGGAAGTGGAAATCTATAGCGAGCCTTGCGTACGATCTAGTCTGCTGGATTTCTACCGGTCATTAATCACCGTTAATGGTGTTATGGCCGAATATATTCACCATGTCTTCGATATATATACAGGGATCGACGTAACATAGACACATAACCTGAAGCTATATGAAAGAAACAAAGTATATGTAACATTGATTCATCGTGCAATTACTTGAAATGAATGGTTAAAGTATTGCTACCTCATCTTAGGGTATGCTTGAATTCATTAGTAGAGGGGCATATATGAATCGGTCGCCTTACGATGTTATCTTTCACTGTAGGAGCTTGAGGTACCATACATCTCAAACTAGAAAATAGCTAGATCTCTCGACTATAGAGTCCACAGCAACTCCTAAGAATTTATACATAATAAATATTCACTATTTCTTCTATTCACGTACTTGTTATCAGCAACATTTAATAAGCAGGCATGCTCTGCAAAAAGCTCTCTACAGCTCCATTTTGTTATATCATTTGCGCTCGAAATTTGCCAAGATAATCCGCCAACCCTATTTCCTGGTGGATCAAGCGTATATCTGTGAATGTCACGACGTGATCGCCATACCGACACGCTGGAACTCGAACAAGCGTTTCGGGAAGTATGCCCGTAAATATTTAGTTAGCTTTACTTAGGGCTGACTTCGTTAAATGAAAACATGGCGGATTACAATTGCCCACCAAATTGGGATCGTTCGGCAGTATTACTGATTTGTATGCCGTCCGCGGTAGAATGATTGTTAGTTAGTACATACTCTGGCTGACCGGGATGAGCTTGTGACATATTCGATTACGTAATTTGAAGTCCATAAACATACATCACATTAAAGTTTACCACAAATCTACACCCCGATGCAATAATACTAACCCTTGAAAAATTTTCATATGAACAATACACATATGGGTATATTAGATTGGGGAACAAAAATTCTTCACATTTTATATGATAACTGAAAACATATTTATTCAAAGTTTATTTACTTAAATATATTGTAAGTACTCGTATAGATGTGATCCCGTTTCTGTAGAAAGTATAATTGAAAAAGTTATTTTGGCAGTCTTCTTTGGCGTTAACGTGACACAGCTTGAATATAGAATTCTCAAAAATAAATGTGTGATAATCTATTGGTACATAGTCAAGGCTACATGGCAAATCTCTTTCTTTTATTTTTTTCCGATTGCGTAAAAATGTGACTTAGCGTTATCATGAAAAAAAAACGAATCCTTTCTATTCATCATTTCCGGTCGCACTCCCTCAACTTCTTGTTTTAATTTCATAATTTTTTACTGATTTTACTTATTTTAACACACATTTAACACGTAATGATTTTAATTATTTTAGGGGTTCTTGAGTTATATGTGATGAAATAAGTTTATAAAGAGTAACTGACATAAATTCATAGTCAGCTCTTCTCTGCTCTCAATTAAACCAGAATACATTAAACATGAAATATATGTATATATATATATGTATATATATATACATATATTTATGTATTTTGTGAATATATATGTATTCTCTTTAATTGAACTCCTATCTCTCGTTGTTCGATCACCGAATATCCAATACTCAATCAGTAAATTTTATTCAAAATGCTTTACAGGACTGTAATTGTTGTGTAATTTAAATATTGACGTCAGACACAAATCCATAACCATGATTCTTCCACCTGATGGATAATCGGTAGAGGCTTCTAGAGAAGAACAGCCAAGAAACTCTGAAGTCTGTAAATATTGTATCAGAAAGGGTATTAATATTTTTTATTAACATAAGCTAAGGACCGCGCTTCATTGTATAATTAGCTGTCTGTTAGAATTAGTAGTTGTGTGATCATCTATAATCATAATCATCATATTATAGTGACAATGATTAATTTTAAAATTGTTCATGAAAAGAAATGACACATTGGCTGTATTGCTAACAAAAATGTATCCGCAAGTATTAAATGTGAAAAATCCAATGAGGATGTAAACCAAAATAGCTTAGAACAGAACAGAACTCGCACCGCTCACAAGATTTGTCACTGAAGCATCACGCTCTTTTCCTTTATTTAATCAACTTTAGATCAAGAGTTTGTGTATCCGTTTTATAACTTTGCCCTTTTCTAGTGATGCGTTCCTTTGCTGTTAGTTCAACGTCCTTTAAAAGAAAATAGACGAATGGAACAACAATACACTTACAAAGGGACGTTTTTTACTTTTCATTCTTGTCCTTTGGATTAATTCAGTTACATTGGTCGGTAAGAGACATTTTCTAGAAGCTGTTTGATCTCGTAAAACATCCCAATATTTTAAAAAGTTATAATTATATAATATATAAATAAATTGATATAATATTAAATCTATAAAATTTGAAAATCCCCAAGTAACCGATGTTTGTTTTTTCTTTAAAATGTTAATACCAACGTGGCAAACATATGTATTTCGATAAGCTATCATTACAGGCTAAAGAACCTCCCTTCATTACTGAATCGGCGCGATTTCGTTTCATTTTTGTTTTTGTATATGGTATAGCCAAATTAACATTTGAAACATTCACAATTATTTCATTAAAACGGAATGCGTAGGATTGATTCCGCAATTTAGAATCATTCCCATACAATGCCGTTCGATATCGAATCGATGTCGATAACGACAAGAACTGTAATGATACTTTGTCTAGGGTCCATATAAAGATTCCTTACAAGGTGCATGTAATTAAATCAGTTTCCTCACTGAGAGAGAGAGAGACGCATATTCTCCAATATTGGTGCTATTAAATATTTACATATGAATAAACTATTGAATACATATGGTTGAAATAAATCGAACATGAATTACATAATCTTTTCTTACGTATTGAACGACATTCTCTAATATAGAGGCAGGCGATATTTATTTTATCACGAGGTAATGTGGAATGCACAGGCAATTAGATCACACGCGTGGCTTGCTCCGTCGCATCGCTGCCTGCTACCCCCTCGCAGGAGCAGGTCAAGGTCCAAGGCAAGGATACCTATAATTAGACCGTTATTATCAACCCTACACGCCTTTATTAACATGTTAATAATTTAATTCTAGATCTGAGTAGATGTTATGTAAGGAGACATTTTTTTTCTCCCTTTAGAAGTACTCATAGGAAAAAGTGCAAAAAATCGCCGCTTTTATCTAATCACTACTACAAGAACTATATTTTACTGAGATTATAGTCTATACGTATACTAGAGATAGTTAGCTTCATTGTACTACTACTTGATGGTCACACAAATATAATGTTTATTATATTTTATTTTCGATTGTAAATCAATATTTAAATACACAACATAAATAAACATCATATAATTAATTATAAATGTACATATACAGTTTTATAATATATAAAATAGCAACATGACTGACTTTACAAAACTAATATGATACTCGTAGGTACATGTAAAATTTTCGTACAACACTGATTTTGGCGAAATTTGATTTGGACATATAAAGACATCAGATAATTTTTACCACGAGAATATAACTGTAGATAAATAGCATGTACAACGCAGCCGAAAAGTTATAAGTAATATAATTTAAATATATAATTTTAAATTCATACGTGATAAAATTAAAGTATTTCAACCAAGACGGACATAATTAATCATATTTCATCCGCTATGTAAAAAAACTATAGATCTATACTTTGCTATATATTTAATGATATAAATTGTCATATAAAATTTAATTGTGATATTAATACATGTATATATTAAAGAAGTTTCATGAATGCCACATGCTACCTAAGTAGTTAAAGGGGAAGCTAATTAAAGCACTTGTTATATGAATACCAGTTAAAAACTACTGAATAAGCTATAACTTGTGTAAAACTTTTTTAGATTTTTACGTTTTTTAAAGCCTAAGAAAATACAAATACGTCTCCCGTAATTGTAGTAATCTTAGATGGCATCAAATTCATCTCTGAAGGAACACTCCAGTTTAATGTCTTCGTTTCAAAATTATCTTTTACCTGTAAGTTTCTACCTAAGTTCACGAACACACAAACGACTGTTTTTCTTTCTCCAATGCAATTTGATCTTCACACCTTTAATCTTCTTCAATGACGTTCCTTTTTACAGTAGAAACTTCTATTTCTACTCTATTTCTGCGTCCGCGGTAGGATATTGGAATGCATTGCAGTACATAGCCACTCATTCCTTAAAAAATACTAAAAGATGTTTTTCTTTCCTCTACTTAAACTAACTATAAAAATGAGGAGATTATCAACTCAAAGTTACATATGCTGTCGGAGTAAAAAGATACAATCTAATCCGTACTATTTTTGAATTTTTCGAGCATCAGAAATACGTGGTGAAACCTTGTTCAATATCCACGAAATGTAAAAGCTACCCGACTCCCTAGACGAGCCATCTGGTAACTATCAAATGTAATCTTTGATTTTAATAAAATACAATCTAATCAGTATCACTTACAGAATTTCTAAGTATCAGAAATACCTGAAACCGTGAGTAATATCCACGTAATATAAAAGTTATCTGACTCCCTAGACGAGCCATCTGGTATCTTTCAAATTTAATATTTGATTTTAAAAGTTTATTCATATGATTTCCTACTCCAGTGCTTCACCACCTCACAAGTTAAGACTGCTAATTCGAGTCACTCCAAGTTGAAGTCGCAAGTTTATTTTACATTAAACGTTAAGTGAACTTTACAAATGTAGTAAACCGAGCACGACGTTTCTTTTTGCTCCAGACCTTCTAAAACGTAGTTACTCAGACGACTAAACTTTTAAGTATTCAAGCTATATTTATACAATAGCTCAGTGCAGTGACTTGTAAATGTCCTCTTTAGCTCAGCATTGTCGGTTTCGTTTAATTTTTCTTCGTGGGTAAATTATTTAAATAAAAGTTTGAACCAGTAATTTAAATCGTTTTGAAATTTGCATACATAATACATACACTCACACCTCTTTCCCGTGGGGGAAGGCAGTGATCAAAGTTTTCTACAATCTTATCGACTTGCTACGATCAAAATATATTTTCCTAGCTTTCTCAACTTTTATAACACTTTCATGCACGTTCGTCGGTTACGGGTACTATTGACCTGACTTTCCTTCAGTTTATTACCTTTTTGGTCCAAGTTTGTTCGTCTAGGTCGTTATCAGCTGGCCCATTTATATCTATTTGCCTTATAAATTTCTGCCGTCAGTCATTTTTCGTCTATCTTTTCTACGTGTCTAAACCATCTAAGCATTCCCTTCTCAATTTTTGTCTCTTCTTTGGCACACATTTGCATACATATTTACTATTGATGGCAATACAATATTAAAAAATATTTAAAAAGCATGTGGTTAAAAACAAACTATTTTCAACCACAGACTATTTATCTTAATTACTGCAAAATTTAAGTGTGTGCGTTTTTGTTTCCTTATAACAATCTACTTGCATCGTATTGAGCCTAGACTTTTAACTTGGAAAGTTTTCCGGACGACTTTTTGATTTAGTTCAACTAAAATCATCATCACATCACCATCACAGCTCATATACGTCCCCACCGAGGGACTCGAGCCTACCCTAACTACGTTAGGCCGATTAGGCATTAGTCAACCACGCTGGCCCAGTGCGGATTGGTTGACTATTTAATTATAGTTATGTTTAATTTATTTAGTTCTAGTTTCACCAATTGTCTTATTTATTTAAACAACGTACCGTTGATGTATCGTGGTCTCGGCACTGGCAATCTAATGTATATATATCTCTTTTGGCAGAAACACACTGCGCACAACTTCGGAGGGTAATTTGTTGTTTTTAGTATACAATTACTTATAAAGTTCCCAAATATTGTAAAATTGGGGATCCTTGTTCGTACTATATAGAATAATCATTTCTGCCTGCCTTTTACTAATAGTTAGATATTGCAACTAAACCAGTTACGGTGCTATTTATCACAATCTTACTGTATCATCAAGAGTAATAATAGTCTGTATATTTCACTTCTACAAGTTGATTCAGCTAATAACCGTAATTCTTCACATATTTAAAAAATGGTCAATTTTTTCTGATATATATTAATACTATAACCGTGAAACTTTGTAAGTATGGATGCTTATTACTTTTTCACGTAAAAACTACTGAATGAATTTTTATACATGGATTTTAATACTGAATGGATTTGACAGCCATGACTAAAGCACAACCCACATGCATTATACAAAGATTCTAACAGCTGGATTCCATCCCGGAACCATAGATTTAGCTATACCGTGAACTCGACTACTGAGTTCAGCCAAAATTGTCGGATTAATATGTTCATTTTCATACTATACCGTAAAAAGATGTTATTTAGAACGACTTCCACCCCTAATATGATAGATTAGGATAGTTTCACTCATTTTCACATGTTTTTTATATATTAATCTGTATTCTCGTGAGTCGAGTCATGCGACGCCAACTGTAAACCCTACACCGCTAACGATAATTGGCGCGCCCGCCATCTTGAGTCATTTAAGCCGCGGTGGCGTTCGATCAAAATAATTGCCTGGTATTATGGCACACGTTTAGTTTGTAGATTTGTCTGATTTGTTAGTAATCTAGCTGCCATATCTGCATATGTATGCGATTAACAAATGAGGCTCTGGCGCTCCCTACCAACCTACCATGGGCTAGCATGATGGAACACGACTTCTAACCCCAAAATTTGGGAGAGCCCTATGTCTAATAGTGGACGTATAACAGCTATAATAGTTTTCTTTTTAACGATCTGTGCGACCTTGCATTAACGATTTTGATATGTCAATCTAATAAACATTACTTTGTGGCACGTCATAAAAAATAAACATAAACAAACCAGAGTGTCAGAGAAAATTCAACCTTAAGATATAAAAAGTTTTACTTGACAACTGTCCTTCGAGTGTTTACTCGAAACAACCAGAGCATTTTTACCACGAGACACGGTACTATAAATATCGAAGGTGGTTCTGCGCAAAGCTTGCACCGCGCCTCTTCTCTCACTATCAGCCAGGTCTACGCCAAGTAAGATCAATAAGAATAAGGCTGGGCAAAGCATTCTCGGTGCAACTGAATCCTAAATAATCTCTGCAGCACTTGGCTGCTCCTCTCCTAATGAGAAAATAAACTACACCGAATCAGTCATATTTTCACAGTGAATCAAAGCGAACTCCGAGCGATTGTCAATGGTTTCCACGAATACCAAACCTCGAGTGTACGTAATAATATGAAACTAAAAGTGGCCATTTTGGATTTACAATCATACCTTAATTGTATTGTTATTACAACTGTGTGTTCGAAATTTCAGATTAATAGAGGAAAGAGATAGACATAAAGATATAATAACTAAATTTGAACATGAATAAAAACAGGGCTAACTGAATTAAATCATATAAAATCGTTTCTATAGTGCAACTAAACAAGACATTCAGAATATATTGTAATCAAACTTAGTATAACAGAGATAAAATAGTTCATTTCAAAATTACCTGAAATATCTTAACGCCTAAAAATTATGTATGGTCATTGTTTTACTCGTCAAGAATGACAACGCTTCTTTGAGTAACTACCGGTGACAAATAACCCAATTATAATTTGTCCTGAATAGTTCTAGCAACAATTTAAGTTCCACCTAGTTGGCGCATAGTTTGCGTAGTAATTACTTATTGGGCAGGTTAGGGTCGCAGTTGGCCGAATTTAAATTGTAAACGAGAACAAGCCGCACATTTAAACAAGGGACGAAACACTTCTCCAAGCAAACGATATTACCATGAGATTTATCTAACAGCGTCTATTGATATTTTATAAAATAGGTAGCTACTAGAGATTGATCCACTTTGAAGCTCTATTTTCGCTGTTTAACATAATAATTACATATTAGCGCTACAAGTAAGGTGCCTACTCGTATTCACTTAATAAGAGCGAACATTTTTTAAATATTTCTTATCAATACATAGTATAAAACAAAGTCGCTTTCGCTGTATGTCCGTATGTATGCTTAGATCTTTAAAACTACGCAACGGATTTTGACGCGGTTTTTTTTAATAGATAGAGTGATTCTTAAGGAAGGTTTGTATGTATAATAAATGCATAATATAGTAGAGAAACACTGATAAATTTAAAGGTTTCTAATGTGATGTCGTAAATAAGCACGTTTTTTTGCGCTTATATTGCAAACGCTGGCTGAACCCTACGAGATAGACCAAAATAATGTACTACAGTATTGTACAACTTACAAAAATCCACAAAAAAGTCCGCGATGGTATATGTCTATCTCTTAGGGATAACCCACCATAACCATTTTTTCACTGCACCCGTGCGAAGCCGGGGCGGGTCGCTAGTGCTCTATAAATGCCTAAAAACTACTTTATTAATGACAAAAACAATGAAAAGACAAGCGTTAAGACATATATCGAATGATGCTAAGGTAGCGTTGGTAAACTTCCCATTAAGTTAACCATCCATTTGGTGAAGAACGTCGGAGGACGCCAGCAGCACAAGGCCGATCGATGAAGATTTTTGGAGGAATCTGTTCATCAATGGCAGTTTCTCGGCTGAAATGGTCATGACAGAATAGAATTATGTATATAATATATGTCTACGTCAAAATATAGTGAAAAAATAACTCAAATCGACCACCTCTTAATGTACTGGCAGTAGTCTACACCACGCGACAAAATCTTGGAATAATTTTCTTCCGCTTATTAGATTCACAAAATCTAAGCAAACATTTAAAGATAGAGTATCGAAATATCTTGGACCACGCTCTATTCAAAAACAGTGCATCTATTTATATTTTTATTAGTACATAATGATTTATATTTTAATTGAACCTATTTTACTTAATATTGAATATATTTTTTATATAATTCAAAAACGCTAACAATTGAACTTTTTATAAAATTTGTATCAGTACATCACAACCGAGTGTCGCAGACGTACTCGTAGTTCCCTCAGGCTGATTGTAGCCTTTTTGTGTTGCTGCAGCGCACACGCACGATATTGTGATACAGGAATGGGAACACTGATTCTATAATTATAGTGCTGTATCTAATTATCTGTATAACTAACGCCTTGTTTGTTTGTATTTCATTTATTGTGGGTGTATGTTTGTAGTGCAAATAAATATTCTATCTATCAATCAAATCTCATGTCGATGCCAAAGCTATATACATTTATAGTGACACTGACATTGAAAATAGAAAAAGAATAAAATTTGTTGCTGAAGGTGAAGTTTTATATCTTTTAAAAAAGTCCGCGTTTGCAGAACGTGTGATAGGTATTCGATTTTCCTTTCAATAAATCACATTCAGCGTATCGCATGTGTGATTTTCTGTTTGTACAGTTACAAAGTAGGTAAACATTTTATCGCTTGCATCGTGTAGTACACACAATCTAACTAGCGAGTTAGTAGCAATACGGTGTCTATTCTCCAATGTGTCCAATATGACGCAGTATTTGACTAGTATATTTAATAAATAGACCTCTATACAGGGTGTCCCAAAAACGACACGTCACAGTGACACTGGGGTTAGGCCAGCACAAGAGGCATCGAATAAGCCTAACATGACCTCAGTAAAAGTTGCTCGGTTTTCAAGATATTGTCAATTTAAACTTTTTCAAAATTTTCACGTTTTTTAACGTGTTCAGTGCTAGCATTACGTTAGATAGCCCTCAGGTTTCGATTTTTCTTTTGTACTCTTGTTGCGAATAGTTGCTTAAGATGATAGAAGTGTTATTTCGTTGATAACTAATGTAAAATGTGGAAAAATACTGGATTGAACTTGAAAAAATTGAACAACGAAAAATTACTTTCAACTTTGATCACTTGCCGTGAAAAAAAATTCAAAGAAACTAAATGAGCAAATAACGTTAAAAACTTGCATGTCTTATGCTTATTCCAAAATGGTATAACACATGTGTCTTATTTTAATATTATACGATTTTTTAATGCTTCACTAATACTAGGAACCCCGGAAGCTACCGCTAGCAGGTAAAAAAATAATGTCACGCGCAACGATAAGGCATTGTTATTGTTATCTATTAGCTTTTTTGTTTGTCAAATGCATGAGAATGAAAGATAAGGATAGTTTATTACCCTTTTGTCGGCTAGATATTGTAAGCAAATAGCTTTGTTTTTGACGTACGTGTCGTTATCATCTTTTCAAAGAAATGGAGAAGAAAGAGGGGTTGTAGTTTTAATTCTTATGGCCCTGCACTGCAAATCAAGTTGTTACGACAGTTCGTTACCTTGCGTTTCGTACGACAACCGTGTTAATCTCTGCGTTCCTTGTTTCCGTGTATTCCTTAATTTAAATCGACTTGGCTTTTCTCTGGACTCTGATTTCTGTTTTGAACGACAACTCGGCGCTCTGTTGGACACTGATATTGCTTTACGGAACTGTCTTATTAACGATGGCAAATCGTGGTACCCAATACACTCACCGTGACTACTCGGACATGCACTTGATTTACGGCGAAACCAGGCAGGTTTCCAATCGAGGCAATGTTTCGTACAACGCAAGATTGGCTGCAAGATTATACTCCGAAAGATATCCAAACCGTAATCCGACGACTTACGAAGTGATCTTAAGAGTTGTGAACGCTTATCGTGATGGCAGATTACCTGGAGTGAGTCACTCAGAAGGAAGACCTCGGACTGTTGACGACAACGTGGTGTTAGAGCAAGTACGAGAGGAGCCAGGAACTTCAGTGCGAATTATTGAACGCCGCACTGGTGTTCCCAAATCTTCGGCACATCGAATTTTAAAACGCCACAAATACCATCCCTACCATATCCAACGCGTCCAAACACTGCTTCCGGCGGACTACGCTGCGCGTGTCCAGTTTTGCCGGACAATGATTCAGAAATGGAGAGAAAATCCAAATTTCTTCAATGAAGTGTTATGGAGCGACGAATCAGCCTGCAAAAGGGATGGGTATATCAATTTGCACAACATCCATAGCTGGCAATTAGACAACCCACATGAAAAAAGAGAAGACCGATCACAGTACCAATTTAAAATTAATCTGTGGACGGGAATTTTCAACGGTCAAATATTGGGACCGGTCGAGTTGCCGCCTGTTCTGAATGGACAAAATTATTTAGAACATTTGCGAAACAACCTTCCTGTATTATTGGAAGATACTCCGTTGGCGCTGAGACGAAGGATGTGGTTCCAACAAGATGGCTGCCCAGCACACTATGCCTTACCAGTACGTCAGTACCTAAGCAACGCATTCCCCGAAAGATGGATTGGGCGACAGGGGCCAATTTCATGGCCACCGCGTTCCCCGGATCTAAATCCCTTAGATTTCTTTTATTGGGGTTGTCTAAAAGACAAAGTTTATGCGAAACCAATAAGATCCGAAGAAGAGTTACGGCGACGTGTATTCGATGCAGCTCGCACCATATCAGAAATCAGCTTAAGAACATTGAGCCGTAATTTTATTAGGCGATGTCACTTATGTATTAGAGTTCAAGGGAGACAGTTCGAGCATTTACTGTAAACTTATTAAACCAATAAGATACATGTGTTATACCATTTTGGAATTGGCATAACACATGCAAGTTTTTAAAGTTATTTGCTCATTTAGTTTCTTTGAAATTTTTTTCACGGCAAGTGATCAAAGTTGAAAGTTATTTTTCGTTGTTCAATTTTTTTCAAGTTCAATCCAGTATTTTTCCACATTTTACATAAGTTGTCAACGAAATAACACTTCTATCATCTTAAGCAACTATTCGCAACAAGAGTGCAAAAGAAAAATGGAAACCTGAGGGCTATCTAACATAATGCTAGCACTGAACATGTTAAGAAACTTGAAAATTTAGAAAAAGTTTAAATTGGAAATATCTTGAAAACCGAGCAACTTTTACTGAGGTCATGTTAGGCTTGTTCGATGCCTCTTGTGCTGGCCTAACTCCAGTGTCACTGTGACGTGTCGTTTTTGGGACACCCTGTATAAAGAATCACTGTCCAGACGACCGACTGGGTTTTATCTCTTATCTCAATAATATACGCTTTTATCTCAATTTCTTATATAATAATAAGCAAACTGACCACGCTTTTAGAGCAAGGTTCAAATATAAAAAATATAGTCGAATTGAGAACCTCCTGCTTTTTTGAAGACAGTTAAAAAGAAAATAAAATTAATGTATAGCTCTTGAAACTTCAACAAGCATAAAACACATACAACATTCATAACATTTTTCATATACTTATAATAGCAATGTTTTCTTATTAAAATTCAAATTTGAAAAATGGAGTTAATCGAATTGTTGCTTATTTTTTTTTAAATTACGATGGTCCATACGGAATATAATTTTATTATTAGTTTTAAAAACTGGATCCAATTTCTTGATTATTTTCCACTACCCTCAACTGAACCAACATTTCGATTATTATGGCCATATCATTAAAGATGCACCAGGAACCTACGACTGCACATTGCCGCAGGCATTTATTTATTTCCACGACGCGACGTCTTGATTTTTTCACAAATTCTCTTATTTATTTACATAAAAATATCATGTCGATCAATTTTTATATATTTATTCATGTTTATTATATATTATCACTTTAATTATTAATAATGAAGTTTTTATTAATTATAATGAATTTCATAAAACTTAAAATCGAAATCAGTTAATTACATACAACTTTTATAAAAGCCTCTATCGACAAAGAAATTCGAAACTAGTTTTAGCACAGCGTTGGAGTAGGCCACCCTAACGCGGGCTGTACCCCGCCACTTTCCCATTTCCGCGCGAGCATTTTCAATAACTACCCTGATTTGTTTACTTCCAGTTTTATTGCGAAATTTTATTGCACTTCCTGGGCAATTTGTAAGAAAACAGTAACTTTTTTGTTACCGCAACAACTATATTTTTTTGTTGAGTATAGTTTAGCTTCGTTTCAGTTTATGAGAGTTTTATGCATATATATATATACAAAAGACTTATGAAGTACCTATTTAATGGCATAATTATTTAACTAAAAAATGGTTTCTACTAAAAATGATACTAAGAAGAATAAAGTAGTCGATGCTTCAGTTTATAAGGTTTTTCAATATTTTTATGACAATCATAACTTGATCAATAAATTAAATATGTAATATCAAATGACATCAATATATATTAAAATACATACCATAAACTTAGAGAAACAAACAAAAAATCTGCCATTTCATAAGTGGACATGGACACAATATTTGAACTTGATAAGGGTCTTGACAGACAACTTGAGAAGTAAACAAAACCACAAGTGATTTTCCAATGACGGCTGTCTTAATCTTTTATCAACAAGAGTAAGTACTTTCTTTTGAAACACGGAACTAAATAAATCGAAAACATTATACGAAACAAAGATCAAAAAATGTAATTTATTTATCTTCAGATTTATTGGGGTTACCTAACTCTTATGTTTAGTTGCTCACATTGTACTGAATTAAAGTTATCTCATTCATCACGAAACACCGAAGGATACTTGGATAACATATCGCGGCAATTTTTTATCTCAATGAATAAAATATCTTGTGGCTGTGATTCATAGCTAGTGAAATCATAATTTTTCTCTCAGAAGTTAAGATTGATATTTATTGTGAAATCAATATTTACAAATACTAGCTGGTGCCCGCGACTTCTTCTACATAGATGGTGTGGACGAAATATGGATGGATGTTTTCAGTTGTAAAGTTTCAATACAATGCATTCTGTAGATTTTACGTGAAAACGTAGCAGACATCCATACTTACAAATTTTCGCATTTATAATATTAATAATTATTATAATATGTCCTAATAAAAATATACAAATATGTCTATTCTTCTCTATTCTTGAAGAGATTGTTTCCAGCTAACTCTAGATCAAGTAAGATTGCAAAGTAGACGTGATACGAGGATACAAATGGTAACCGTGATTAACAACGGCCATGGCACAAATTAAAAAGTACATAAAAAAATTATAAATTAGATACAGCAAATGAATGAGTCTAAGAGGTTAAAAGAGAACCAGAATGATTCAGAGAGGTTTGAGATGATATTAATAATGATATAGTAAATAACAATAATTAATTTCAATACTTCTAACTAGTCTCTCATAGACAGATAGATAGCATAATTTCGTCTACAAACACACGCACAAACATATAAACAAAAAGTTATATAGATATGAATAACAAAATCTAAAAATGCAATAACAGTGAATAAAATACAAAATTATAATTGTAACATAGTGACAATTAAATACAGTATTATAATTATAGCAGAGTCACAGTATCCACAGTTGTATCTGCCAGTCACAATATTGTGAGTGTGTGCTGCAGCAACACAAAAAGATCAAACTCTGGGTCAATATTTCCTCTTGAAATAAATGCCGATATTCAATTACAACCTGACTGAATACTACGTCTGCAACACTCAGCTGCAATATACTAACGCTAACTTTGTACGCTTAGTAATTAAACACCGACAATTAACAGACAAAGCTCTAGCTCTTTATCATGTAGCATTACAACATAGTGTACTCTTATCATACGCTTATCTATCCGCTATGATATTGGTGATGATAATTGGAAATACGAGTAATATTAATTAACAGATAATTAAAAAAAAGTAAGTACAAAATAAGCACTCCAAGGCATGAGAAGAATTCTAAGGTAACGGATAGGGATATCTTTATTAGACACTAGCGGCTCGTCCCGGCTTCCCACGGATAGACATTACTCTTCGCGGCGTATGCGATGAAAGACATTTTATGGCAAATTTTTATACACCTTCGGTTGGTTTTAATAAGAATTTCTAAAGATTTCTAAAGTAATCTGGTACTAAATATAGCCTATGTTACTCAGTGATAATGTAGCTTTCTAATGAAAAAAGAATTATTAAAATCGGTCCAGTACTTTTTGAGTTTATTCGTTACATACAAAAATACAAATCTTTCCTGTTTATAATATTAGTGTAGATGTAAATATTTTTGACAGAAATATATGTTAACAACCATGACTAAAGCACAAACGCATTCAACACTCAAATATCCAGGGCTCGAACGCGGGCCGCAGCGGACTCTTGTTTCCGCTGCGGTGCCGAGGGCCACAAGGCGGAGGAGTGCAAAGTGGTACATAAATGTGCCGTCTGCACGGACCACCACAGAGACACGGCGAACCACAGAATGGGGGGGGGGGGTAAACTGCAACCCCCCCGCCGATTTTTTTATTTAATTTTGGGGTGGAAATGCATTATGCACCTTGACACTGCGCTGGCTAGGCGCAGCCGTGTGTGGGGCTCTCCGGTCTGAGAGGACCGGCCTACCCACTAAAACCCCCCAGTGTTCTCTAGGCCCATGCGGGGCACATGGCGGGGTGCGCTTTCACGATTCTACCGCCAAACCTGGGGGATTGTCCTAGTGTTCTCGGACAATCTCGCCCCTTGGCGATGGCTCGACTAACTAGGTCGAGCTAGACCGTGGGCGTGTGGCAGTAGAATCGCGAAAGCGCAACCCGCCACGCGCCCCGGTATGGGCTCAGAGGACACCGGGGGGTTTTAGTGGGTAGTCCGGTTTCTCAGACCGGACTACCCACACACGGCCGCGGCTTGCCAGCGCGGTGTCACGGTGCATAAGGAGCATTACCCCCGGAAAAAAAAAGGCTCGAACGCGGGACCTCAGACATGACAATAGCTAGAGTCCAGTGTACTAGCCACTCGGCTACGGAGATTGTCAATTATCTAAAGTTTATTGTAGAGCTTTTGCAAAGACCACTCGACTATCACACAACGAAGCAAGACTATTCCTACTATAAATACTAATAAAAAATATATATACAATCAAAATAATGTGAAATGTTTAATATCCATAATCCTCCCATTTGTGTCATTAACAGGCAAGACAACGTTCGAGACACTGTTTTATGCAAAGACAAATGGTGGCACAAAAATATAAAATGATTTCCCAAAACATTTAGGTAACCGGAGCAACATCTTAGACTATGAATACGTGTAGAAGCTCATAAAAAATAATGCGAGAGTATTAGACAAGCCCTTGTAGGCTGAGGGTGAAATGACACAGATCAGAATATTTTAAGAGAAAGTATGAAAGATTACATTGCACTGTTTTTTCGACGACTTTTTTATTTTTACAGTCTGCTGTTTGTATATATTATTTATCTACTATTAAAAACATCTAAAAATATCACTTTCTTTTATCAATTCCTAAGTAAGGAAAAAAGTGATTTTCATAGAATAAGAAATGAATAAGAGCGTCAGTGGTACTATGGTCTCCGCATCGATATTCTGTAACACTGTTTTTCTCACTGATTTTAAGTACTATTAAAGACATTTTTTTATTCATATTGATTAAAATCACTTTTACAATTGTATCTCGCATTGGTTATGTTTACGTCGAATTGTTACTTTGACATTGACAATTTTAATAGATGACATGGACAGTTCCATAGAGTGGACCGCTAATCATGATCCTAACACCATTATCTATGGCGCAAATTAAGCAACCAAGTCTAGCCAAGCGTCGTCTACAAAGATAGTATTTTAATCAGTAATCCCACACACTCCCCCTAAAAAAATATTAAAATATTATAATGTCACAATTAGTAGTTTAAAAGAATAGTGTTATGTCAATGAAAAGTTAAATCGCAATTGATCATCATAAGTGTAGTCGTTTAACCTTATTTTTATTATTCCTCAGGCAAATGTTTGTCTGTGGCAATTGAGTCTGTAAACTAGACCTAGCTGTGAGGACTAATAAAGAAATATTAATCCTTCTACAGATTAACATAGTCAGGCTAGATTGCTCGGGCTAGCATAGATTGTGTCCTTTGCCTAACTAAAAAATTAAAAACTTAATAAAAAAAAAAAGATACACACTAGTCTGTGGCAGTGATTAGCGATATTTGGTTTTGGATCAATAGCTGCGATCAATAAGTAACAACTTTTAAGCTATTCACTGTTCTAATTTAAATAATTGAAAATACTGTATTCGGCTGTTGAGACCGAGCTCTACTACAAAAGAGAAGGAGTCTATATATAGACTGACGAAATAGATCTGCTTTCACCGAATAAAAATTTGAACAAAAAAGACAATCATCCGAAAGAAAGGTACCTAATTTTCATAATTCTTTCTTTTATTATATATTTAGAGTTTTTAACTGAGATTCATATATACCTAAAATATCGTTCTAGAACATTTCCTGAATATCCGTTGAGTGTGGGTAGAGAAAATAACTGTGGTAAATTGATATAACAAATTTGGTCTTTTACAATAAAATATTGATTAATCATCATAGTATGCCTGGTGGGAAACCAATATTTATGCAATTAAATCCATTAACTACCTCTCATAACCGTTACATACATGGGGATTTAAATAAAACAAATTAATATTTTAACCAGATCAAATCTTGTAATATTCTAGAATCAATTGTATCTTCATGTTTGTTTTCATTTTCTACATCACACTCTTCGCTTTTGAAAGTTAATAAATAGTAAAGTAAATGCCAAGAGAGTTGTTATTTGAAATGATTCATGTCATCTTCAGGGAACTATATTTGGGCTGAACATTAACCCTCGTCACCAGGGACTTTCAAGTGACCCAGCTGCCTTAAATAGACCGCTGATCTACCTTAAATCCTAA
Source organism: Scirpophaga incertulas (assembly GCA_036419045.1). NCBI lineage: Eukaryota > Metazoa > Arthropoda > Insecta > Lepidoptera > Crambidae > Scirpophaga > Scirpophaga incertulas. The sequence continues at coordinate 10,109,394 of CM071628.1, read as the reverse complement.
TTGAAGACGGCGACTTGGTAAGCCAAGACAGAGAGTAAACTAACCCAAACACGGCCATCTAACCACGGTTACCAGTTGCCTGGACCAGTTCCTGAAGGACTCCTGAAGGACTACCGAATACTGATTTCTTTTTATCCTCGGAATACCGTCTTTTAATCTTTACATTATAAATTTCAACTTAAAACCAATATCGATCAAACGGACCTATAAACCCTGCCTGTACCTATATTAATTTAAGTTCTTTCTTGCAAAGGCTTTCTTGCAAAGGCTGGAGGAATTGTGTTCATCGCGTGGATTGACAGATTCCAGACTTTTTCTCTCTGCGGCTGAATTATTTACTGATGAAGCTCTTTGTTGGTACCGAGGTGTGCGTGCTGAGGTTCATAGTTGGTTGGAGTTGAAGAAGTTGCTCCTCGATGAATATTTACCACCTGACTATGATCATCGGTTAATGCAAGAGATTAGGGCTCGTACTCAAGGTTCAGATGAGACCATAGTTAATTATCTCAGTATTATGCAAAACTATTTTAGTCGCTTATCCAAACCAATAATGGAGGTGGAAAAACTCAATATTGTTTTGTTTAACATTAGGCCATTCTACACTGCTCAATTGGCCTTGAATCCTGTTGAATCTTGGGCGGAATTAAAACTTAAATGTAGACTTCTGGAGAATGCCAAGGAACGTTCACAGCACTTTATCGAACCTCCCAAGATCACCTCAGCTTCTTTAGCTCCTGATCTTGGCTACAAGAATAACATAAAGCCAGTGGTAACCAAGGTAGCCGAAATTCAGCCTGTTAATAGTAATTTTTGTGTTCGTTGTCGAGTCAATGGACACAGTCTGAAGAACTGTAAAGCTGCATTCTTCTTGGTCTGCTATCGTTGTGGTGAAAAGGGGTGACTGCCAGAACTTGTAAGTGTTCGTCTGCGGTCTCAAAAAACGGGAAAAATTGAACCGGCGCCGATCTCATTATAATTTTAACCCCGATGAGTGGAAATCGTGGTTACAATTTATTAAAAATTATTTTTCAAACAATAACAAATGTTATAATCTACATGATTACGTCAATATACAATCTTCGCCGGTTCATGGAATTGATGGTGTTGCCCGTCCATTTTTAAAAGTTATTATTTACGACTTGGAATACAGAGGTTTATTGGATTCTGGTTCCGAAATATCGATTATTGGTAAAAATGCTGTCAATGCTTTTGGAAATCTTGTCACGGTGTATAAGTCGCCGGATTTACATTTTATTAAAACTGCTAACGGTTCTTCCTCCCCTGTTACTGGCTACATATATTTGCCGGTCACAGTAGAAGAGAAAACCTCAATTATTAAATTTTATTTAGTTCCCGGTGTTGCCAGTGAGCTGATTTTTGGTATGAATTTTTGGAAAGCATTTAATATAGCACCTGACGTACTATCGTTATTGAACGGATGCGAGTATTTATCGATCGATAATCGTGTAAACGCTATCGTTCCTCACGATAGGAGTTTGCATGATTTTGATACCTTAACTGAGCGCGAACGACACCTTGCTAAGAAAGTGATACAGAAATTCGAAGATATATCTGCGGAAAAGAAGGGGCTCGGCAGAACTCATCTAGTTACCCACAAAATCGACACCGGTGATCATCCGCCGATCAAACAGCGTTATTATGTGATTTCCCCAGAAAAGTTAGTCGAGATGAATAAACAATTAGATCAGATGTTGGAAGAGGATGTGGTGGAGCCAAGTAATAGCGCGTGGAATAATCCTGTCACTTTAGCGCCTAAAGCGGACGGTTCTCTCCGGTTTTGTTTAGATAGCAGGAAACTTAATGAAATTTCGAAACATGATGCCTACCCTCTTCCATATATTAGCCACATTTTGGATCAACTTAGAAATGCGAAATATTTGTCCTCAATCGACCTAAAATCCGCTTACTTTCAGGTCCCCCTCGATATGGAATCTCGAGAAAAGACCGCTTTTACTGTCCCTTCACGTGGACTATATCATTTTAAGGTCATGTGTTTTGGTTTGACTTCGGCACCAGCTACACAACAACGTTTGATGGATAGGTTGTTTGGTCCCGAGTTTACCGATGATAAGCTATTTATTTACTTAGATGATATTATAGTGATTTCTCCCACCTTCCAAAGTCATTTAGAGTTATTAAGTAAAGTAAGGAATAAATTGCGCGAGGCCAATCTTACAATTAATATGGGAAAGTGCCAATTTTTTCGAAAACAATTAAAGTATTTAGGACATGTGATTGATGAACATGGCTTACGCACAGACCCAGATAAAGTCAAAGCGATTGTCGATTTCCCTACTCCTACATGTAAAAAAGATGTGAAACGATTCTTAGGAACCGCCTCATATTATAGGAGATTTATTAAAAACTTTAGCCACCGAGCGGGTCCTTTAAATGCTCTTACTTCTACTCGTAAAGGTGCTCCAGCTTTTCAGTGGTCTGCTGAAGCTGAGAATTCTTTCACTGACCTAAAGACTGCTCTTGCCAGCGCTCCAGTCATGGCTTGTCCAGATTTTACCAAAGATTTTGCTGTTCACTGTGACGCATCCGATTTTGGCATAGGTGGTACTCTTACGCAAACCATAGACGGACACGAACACCCAGTAGCATATTATAGTCGTTCTCTTTCTCCCGCTGAGCGTAATTATTCGGCTACAGAGCGAGAAGCCTTGGCTGTAGTACATGTTGTGGAGCATTTTCGTCCCTTTCTTGAGGGCAGTAAACCTTTTCGCATTATCACTGACCACGCCAGTTTAAAATGGTTTTTAAACCTCAAGAATCCTACCGGTCGCTTAGCGCGATGGGGTTGTAGATTATCGCCTTATAATTTTAGTATTGAACATCGTAGCGGATCGCAAAATATTGTGCCGGATGCATTGTCACGTTCAGTCCCTATTGCGTCTATAGATATATCTAACACCGCTGACACTTGGTATTTAAATATTTTAAAGCGTTGCACTGATAGACCGCGAGCGTGTCCAAATTTTCAACTAATCGATGGTAGACTTTATCGATTTACTAAACATTGTAACAAATTAAGTGGCGATTTTCAGTGGAAAGAGGTTGTACCCCTAGAGCACAGGGAAAATATTATAAAGAAAAATCATTCTAAACCAATAGCGGCACATCTTGGAGTAGCGAAAACCTATAAGCGATTACAATTAAGATATTACTGGCCCGGTATGTATAAGGATACAGTAAATTTTATAAAAAGTTGTTCTACGTGTAACGCATATAAGCATAGCACACTGGCAACTCCCGGTTTTATGGGAGAGCCTAAAGTTTGTTGTCGGCCATTTCAGTGCATCAGCATAGATTTAGTTGGTCCACTGCCGATGTCTAGACAACAAAATAATTATCTTCTTGTGGTAGTATGTTGTTTTACTAAATACTGTGTATTATTGCCTTTACGTCGTGCCACCGGTAAAGTTATTGCTCAGAGGCTCGAAGATCATATATTTTTAGTTCATGGTATACCACAAACTGTACTTTCCGATAACGGTTCCCAGTTTGTAGGCCATGAAGTTTTGTCGTTATATGAAAAATATAATATCCCTCAAGTGCATTTGGGACCAGTGTATTGTCCACAGGTTAACACTGTTGAGCGTTATAATCGTACTGTAATTACGGCTGTTTCGTCGTTTGTGGAGGATGATCACAGGACTTGGGACGTAAATATAAATAAGATCCAATTTGCTCTAAATACGTCAGTAAATGAATCCACGTCTTATACCCCATTTTTGTTAGTCTATGGTAGGGAAGCTGTCGCAAACGGAAACATTTTATAAGACTTCCAAGACGTGAACGAGATCACTGTGACACCTCGCGATAGTTACATTAATAACCTAGGTCATCTTAAAGACATATTTAAAAAAGTTCAAGCGTCGTTACGAAGCGCTCATCAACGAAACGTCAAATATTACAATGCGAAACGTAGAAATATTTCATTTAACGTCGGAGATCACGTATGGAAACGCACATACCGACAAAGCGCGGCACATAAGTATTTTTCAGCGAAACTTGCTCCTAAATATGAACGTTGTAAGGTTATTCGCAAGCTGTCCCCGCTTGTTTACGAGCTCGAAGACGAGAACGGCAAATTCATAGGCAAATGGCATATTAAAGACTTTAAGACATTAGCAACTAATGATAATGACTAAATTTTCTGTATTTCGCTGCGGGTGCGAGCGGCCGACGAATACCCACCCCTGTCTTCCTGGCGTCTCGTAGAACTCGAGTGTAGGATTGGCACCATCAAATTCATCTTTCGGTGCCATTGCTATTGCAAACGCCTGAATGTCCTAGCACTAACGCCTTGTAAAGACATCAGAGCAATGTTCCCTGTGTGTGTGGCGGGGAAATTAAAAAAGAATACCCACTCCGCTGTTCTTCCTGGCGTGTCGTAGAAGCCGACTAATAGGGCACGGTTCCTGTTTTTACCATACAAATTCATTAGTTTTTTTTTTTTTATATAGGTGTTTAGATGTCATATTTTAGGGTTCATTCCAGTGTACTTTACATTTAAATAAGCCATATCACCCCAGCGGATTTAGTAACTGGTACCAAAAGCCTTATTGCTAGGCTCAGTGCGGTAGGTGAACACTGACAATGATTAAAGTAAACTGTTTGTTCCGAAATGTTGCCATTTTTTAACCTAATTACCAATGAATTTGCATAAACCGTTATTTTATTTTTTTTTTACCGAGAACTTAATTTTATTGTTAACATAATTTCATATTTTTTTTTAGTAGTTTCTTTGGTGCACCAAAAACAAAACTAAACCTATATTTTCTTTTAATTTGCTTTTAAAAATATAGTAACGAGGATTTACCGTTTATATTTATTCTTTTTAACTTAATACAAGCTCGATTCTTGAATTTATTTCCTTAACGATTCTCTTGGCTTACTTTCTTTGTAGAGGCTGACGAGGACGTCATACGAATTCCCTGCGTGAATTCTATCGCGGTTCGGGGGATACTGTAACACTGTTTTTCTCACTGATTTTAAGTACTATTAAAGACATTTTTTATATTTCATATTGATAAATCACTTTTACAATTGTATCTCGCATTGGTTATGTTTACGTCGAATTGTTACTTTGACATTGACAATTTTAATAGATGACATGGACAGTTCCATAGAGTGGACCGCTAATCATGATCCTAACACCATTATCTATGGCGCAAATTAAGCAACCAAGTCTAGCCAAGCGTCGTCTACAAAGATAGTATTTTAATCAGTAATCCCACACACTCCCCCTAAAAAAATATTTAAAATTTATAATGTCACAATTAGTAGTTTAAAAAAAAAGTTTATGTCAATGTCGAGTTGTCGCATTAATCATATCATCATAAGTGTAGTCGTTTAACCTTATTTTTATTATTCCTCAGGCAAATGTTTGTCTGTGGCAATTGAGTCTGTAAACTAGACCTAGCTGTGAGGACTAATAAAGAAATATTAATCCTTCTACAGATTAACATAGTCAGGCTAGATTGCTCGGGCTAGCATAGATTGTGTCCTTTGCCTAACTAAAAAATTAAAAACTTAATAAAAAAAAAAAGATACACACTAGTCTGTGGCAGTGATTAGCGATATTTGGTTTTGGATCAATAGCTGCGATCAATAAGTAACAACTTTTAAGCTATTCACTGTTCTAATTTAAATAATTGAAAATACTGTATTCGGCTGTTGAGACCGAGCTCTACTACAAAAGAGAAGGAGTCTATATATAGACTGACGAAATAGATCTGCTTTCACCGAATAAAAATTTGAACAAAAAAGACAATCATCCCGAAAGAAAGGTACCTAATTTTCATAATTCTTTCTTTTATTATATATTTAGAGTTTTTAACTGAGATTCATATATACCTAAAATATCGTTCTAGAACATTTCCTGAATATCCGTTGAGTGTGGGTAGAGAAAATAACTGTGGTAAATTGATATAACAAATTTGGTCTTTTACAATAAAATATTGATTAATCATCATAGTATGCCTGGTGGGAAACCAATTTTATGCAATTAAATCCATTAACTACCTCTCATAACCGTTACATACATGGGGATTTAAATAAAACAAATTAATATTTTAACCAGATCAAATCTTGTAATATTCTAGAATCAATTGTATCTTCATGTTTGTTTTCATTTTCTACATCACACTCTTCGCTTTTGAAAGTTAATAAATAGTAAAGTAAATGCCAAGAGAGTTGTTATTTGAAATGATTCATGTCATCTTCAGGGAACTATATTTGGGCTGAACATTAACCCTCGTCACCCAGGGACTTTCAAGTGACCCAGCTGCCTTAAATAGACCGCTGATCTACCTTAAATCCTAATTGAAGACGGCGACTTGGTAAGCCAAGGACAGAGAGTAAACTAACCAAACACGGCCATCTAACCACGGTTACCAGTTGCCTGGACCAGTTCCTGAAGGACTCCTGAAGGACTACCGGAATACTGATTTCTTTTTATCCTCGGAATACCGTCTTTTAATCTTTTACATTATAAATTTCAACTTAAAACCAATATCGATCAAACGGACCTATAAACCCTGCCTGTACCTATATTAATTTAAGTTCTTTTATATTTTTAAGTCATTCTATGTATATGATTTGATAGAATTGACAGTAATATTGTTGCCTAGTAAACATTAGTGAAATGAATTTTGTTTAAACTCCATGTGAAATAAAGATTTTGTACTCATTCTTCTAGTGATTTATTTGTATAAAATATTGTTGCATAATAAACATTAGTGAATTGAATTTTGTTTAAATTCCATGTGAAATGAAGATTTTGTACTTATATTTCTAGTGATTTATTTGTATAAAATATTGTTGCATAGTAAACCTTAGTGAATTAAATTTTGTTTAAACTCCATGTGAAATGAAGATTTTGTACTTATATTTCTAGTGATTTATTTGTATAAAATATTGTTGCATTTAAACATTAGTGAATTGAATTTTGTTTAAATTCCATGTGAAATGAAGATTTTGTACTTCTATTTCTAGTGATTTATTTGTATAAAGTATTGTTGCAAAGTAAACATTAGTGAATTGAATTCTGTTTGAATTCCCTGTGGAATAAAGATCTTGTACTCTAAACTTTTAGTAATTTATTTGTAAAAATCCTACTATTACATAAAAATAAATAAAAATACATTACAATTCATATAGCAATATGTTTTTCGAATTACCTATGTAAGTTTATCTAACGCACCTATAGTGAAGAACAGCATTTAAAAAAATCAAAGATTGTATGTAAAATCGACCAATCTGAACTGGGACAACGTGGTTGACTATGGCTTATCGCCCTGACATAGTAATGGTAGGCTCGTATTTATCTATTGGGACGGTATATATGAGTTATGATGGTGGTGAATAATAATTTTTATACAATAGGAAATTCAAATACCTTTCTATGAGTATTCTCATGATACCGGCCGCTTTACTAAAACTGGCCTACCCATATTTTCCAATTTTGCCTTATCATATTGTTACTCAGCCTATCGTTATACTAATTTTTATTACAATTGATTTAATAGTACTGGAAGTTATTTCGAACATCCAAACCGACACTTATTTCATTGTTATTAGTATAGAAACATTAAACAAATTAATTATTTCATCTAATATTACTTTTATATACTGGTAAGGTAAATTCTAAAGCTTACAAAAATAAATAGAATATATTTTTTCCATTATAAACTTATCACCGAGAGCATGTAAATTAAAGATGTAATAACTCACAATAATGATAGTAATTTAAATCTGCAGTCTCATTTTATGCTGTCTCGTTCTGAATTACGATGGCGTTACAAAGCGTCACAAACATTAATCAGCCAGCTAATTTCCTCCCTAGATAATTTACTCTTTTAATTGCAGCATCCAAGTTAATAAATTCCGATGCCCCAATTGGATAGAATGATTTTAAACGATTTCTTATACCGAATTCAATTTGAATTTAAGGTGACAGGAGGCAAAAATGTGCGATTCCCATTTTAACAACGCCTTCTAATGGAAAGGCGGGAATGACGGTCGGTCTTCGGGGAGTGATTAGCGGGCCTCGTTTCACACTTCTGGAGATTAAACGTGGTGCTGCGTGCTGGCTGTTGGATGAAAAACGCAATTCGGAGATTTGGCCGATTACAAAAATAGATTTGCTTCCTTGTCACAATTAAATTTTTCTGATGAAATTTAAACTGGGTTTTTGTAGAATCTACATTTATACTTCACTGGAAGATTCTCCTCACTCTCTAACAGACCAAAACTATACAGCCAAAAATAGTGTCCAGATACTGTACTCGAAATACAAGACCAACTCAACACTCTACGGTCGGTTTAGCCTTCCAGCTCAAACCTCCTTGGTGACTATACTCAGTCAAAGGAAAATATCCTCATGGGAAAGTCATGGGACTATGATATTGAAAATCATCTTGTACTATCAGGATAGGCCAAATGCAAAATGAACAGTTAAGGAGAGCACCAACATTGGGTTATAGTATTAATGGCTTGGCCATAGACAATATAAATAGACCTAACTACCACGCTGTGTAAACTGAATGTTCACAAACCAAGCGACTACGACAGAAGCCATGATAATTTTCGCTAGTTATTGAGCATAGTTTGGATATAGTTTGCGGTCAATAACGAGCAGTTATATTTTGTTTTACCGTCTGACCGGAGACCGTCTGACTAAGAATCGGAGTCATTTGTGGGATGCATGTCGTTTGCACTACATCATTAAAGGTGCTATCTGTTAATATATAGTCTCCAGTGCCGTGGCACTGGATAATTTACTGTTATTTAAGTCGACCACAGAATATAAAAAGAACATAAAAAGAAGTTCTTGGCCAGTATATGGCCAAGAACTTCTTTTTAAGCATCCATTTTGAGTTTTTATTTCATTCTATCCAGGTAAAGTATGATTGGTTCAAACTTGGGTCAAACAATAATCCATGTAACATTCTAGAATGATTTATAAAATGTTTATGTTACATTCTTCGCGTAACATGGTTAAATAAATAAAAATAAATCATTGTTTTGATAAAAATTCTTAATTATAAAGCGTCACCAAATCGCCCGAAAAGGTGAGAGTTTTAAAAATATACAATTTTGAATTGATTCTCTACGGTTTTATACTCGAGTCGTTCGGTGAAAATGGCGATCGTTCTACAGGGAGCGATCCGGTTTATGCTCTGGGAAATTACGCGCGTAACAGCTCGGCGAGTTTATTCATTATCATATAGGTCGAGTCGACGCAACTCTCGAATTTTAATGCTATCTATTCGTGTTTCATCATTTCGCATGCTACTGCAATCGCGTCATTATCTAATATGTTAGCAGAACTATCAGGACAACAAACATTAAAAAGTTTTATTTAAGAAGTCACAAAATATCCCTTATTGATTGACTGTAAGAAAATTATTTTTATTCACAAATGTACTATGATATGCTCAAATCTAATAGCTAACTCTTTTGTATTTTTAAAAGATTCAAAATTATTTTCAATAGTAACGTTAATACTTCTACAATAGTAGGTTCAGTTTTGTCGGTCATACTGCAAGGTTGAATCCTAGATCATCTTAGAAAGCAACGGAAAGAAATAAGCACATAGGTAAATGCTTGTAAACTATAATATCACCCAATGAATTTATTTGTCGTATAAATATACCTTTCTAAAATCATAAAACAAAAACACATGATCGTCAACCCAATGCAGACAACCAATCCATTGAACCAACCAGCATTTGATAACTTCATATAGCTATAAATTACCCCGGATAGTAAACCCGTAATAAAAATACAGCTAATCGTTTCCATTAAACGAATCGATATCTCGGGCCTACAGCGGCCGATAATGAAATTTCAAAGGCGATTTAACGCTCAAATAATCCGTGAGAGGGTCCCACTATAAAACATGGTGATTGCATTGTCAATCTCTACTGGAATCCATTGTACATTGCGAAGGAAACAAATATTCCCGAACCCCAAATGAGATTAGATCTGAAAATATTTGATCATCAATATTGGTGATGCGTACAAAAATCTTCGGTGGGATTACTCTCTAAGGCAATTGCTTACGCTCGGTAATTTTCGTTGCTTCTTTTTGGTGGCTACAATATACACAGAGAGAAACAAACTTTTTGGTTTTAGCTTTGTATGATAGAGTGAACTAATTTGAAGAGCACCGCAAAAGTCCTGGATCGGTCAAATGCTAAGGCCCCTAAGATAAGAAAAACTGAATAGGCTGTCTTGATTAAATGTTCATGACCGAAATCTAGAAGATTATGCAAGCTCATTGTCACTTTTTTTATTTGTATATGTTTATAATAATACGCAATTTAAATTTCAATTCGTTTTGATCAGCTAAAATAGGGAGAGACTTTACAACTGAGAGAATAATGGAATGCTGTGGACGATAACGGTCTATAAAATAACAAAATAGCAATAATTCAATTTCTTAATTCAATGTACTACATTCTTAAGTGACATAATGCCACACATGACATTATTTTTAATTAAATTATTCCAACTAATACGTTAAATGCGAGTAAACAACCCCTTTTTTTTGAGCTGGGATTGACTAATTCGTATAATAATGAGTAAGGGATAATAATGGTATTATACTAACATTTAAAGACGTATATACTTAATAGCCTCTCCTCTCTTGATCTGTTTTTCAATAAACATCAAAGATTATATGTAAGAGAGTCAGGTATAAGAAGTTCAAGTCTATGTTTAATTTGGTCTATAAACAGCTCCAAGATATTTTTATGGTGAATTATAATTTCCAAGAATATGAATACCAGAATTCCAACATACAGGCTTCAAAAAACTAGAGGTTCGTTCATAGGGAAATGTGTAACTTTTTATAACACACTTCCAGAAAACATCACTGCTTTACCGTTTCATGAATTTAAAGCACAATATTAAAAATACTCTAATGAAAAAAGCGTATTACAAGGTCAATGATTTCTTGAATGATAAAAATGTTTGGATGTAATTTTTACGTTATTTAATTTCCTAAATTATTAATCATGCTTGGATGTAAATTTTGCGATATATAATTTTAATGATTCTATAATAAATAATATTTTTGTTTTGTACCGGACATATACATATCAGTTTTGTTTAATGTGATATGACTCTTGAGACGGAAATTTATATTTGTTAGTTGTTTTAACTTGTATCGGAGGTTGGGTTCAGACTGTGTATCTGAAGCCGGCTTCCAACTAATGACTCTGTAATGATACGGGTAGAGAAAAAAAAATCCCTTGCTGGTTTTCTTGCTGGTTCTTTCCAGTACAAGGTCTCCCGTCGTAGACTTGTGAACCAATGGCGTAGCATCGTTGACATTCAAAAGTGATTGTAAAATCCTATTTGAAGAATACATTTTTGATTTGATTTGAGTGCTTACTACATTGAATTGCCGAACAATGTATGATATATGCAAGATTATGGGCACCACGATATTCAACCAGGCTCCACCCCAAACACATATGATTATTGCAATACAATTTATTGTAGAACAAGTTTACGAAGGGAATGACAAAAATAAAATCTACTACGCCATCCCTAAAAGGCTTCAGAAGGTCCATAAAGAGCACTCTGTGTGTCTATGTCTAAGGGCAGTATTACAGATCGAGATTCATACTTAGATCTATGATTAAGTACAATTAGAAAGGAACGACACATGGTTATGTGGTTTCAATAGCACCAACCCTTTATTCACCATTTTAATATCACCATTTTAAAATACCTATTGTCATATAATATAATATAATGTCGATAAAGATTAAGGATAGGTGTTTGGAGATTTTCTAGAAAGATTTTATGCTGCGCTATTTAACTGCCGCATTAGTTCAGCTCACATTTTAATGAAAGCTTTTTGCTTTAGCAGCATGAGATTTTCTTTCCAGGAATCTGACATTCGACGATTAATCGTGACAATTAATATATATTTGCAACAAGCAATGTTTCACCCATGACTAGGGTATTAAGTTAGCCCTTGCCAGTTTTTTAACATTGGAAGTGAATGTTGGGTATAACATTACATACTCGTATCTCTTAAAGTTCATATTTCAAACGTTTTTAATCAGTTACAAACTTCGCATACATACAAGAGCTATTAGTTATAATGATAATACAATGTAATTATACCAAATTATTTCTGAAAACATAATTCCTTCAATTAAAAACCTACTCATATAGCACCAACTTATATATAGGTAGAGATACAAAAGAGTGGATACAAATGTATTCAGGTCAGTTATTCTGTGTTTTAATAATGCCGATGAAAAAGGTTTGCGCTGCGATGGCGGCTTATTTCTCTACAAAGGAATAAAGCCTCATTTCCCTGGAGTCTACAGTTGTGCACTGCACTAGAAAATTAAAGATTATTATTATATACATTTTTATTAATAACATTTTAGTATAAAGCTTACCAAAAACAATAATAACTGAAGATCTATATCTCTTCTTCTCTTCTTACGCCTTTGTGATTTAAATGGTTGAAGGAACTAGACTCGGACCAAATCGTCTGTTTCTTTTTTGTATGAGGGCAACAGTATTTCTGTGTCGTTTTGATTAGTTTTCTGTTAACTTTAATTGGTGGTAAGGCTTCAGAAACCCATCAAACAGTTACAATTTGTTTATCGCCATAATAACTTATTCATAATATTAATACTTACCTTACCTATGATACAGGTTATATAATAATAATAAACCCTGACTAGGGTAGGTGATGGGAGGAGGAGACTAAACAGATACTAAAAAATCCGCTAACAATAAGCAAACAGCAGAGAGGAAGCATCGCACGTAAAAGGCTCTAGACGAAGCACCAGGTAGACAATCACGAACGCCATGTGATCTTAACCTTGATCTTGGCCGCAGTCGGTAGTGGGTAATCTCAATACTCGTGTTAGAAACATTGAATACTAACATATGCTCACATGAAAGTACGAAAGTAGAAGCTGATTTTGTATTACATTAAGTTTGCTAAGTACCAAATATCTATACTAATCTATACTAATATTATAAAGAAGTAAAGTTTGTGTGTTTGTATATTTTGTTAAATTGTAAGGGGTAATCTCAGGATCTACTGAACCGATTTTAAAAATTCTTTCAGCAATAGAAGGCCACGTTATTGCTGAGTGTCATAGGTTATATAAAAACCGAAAAATAAAAAGGTTTTTACGTGGTAGTCCGTTTTGCAAAGTGAATCGGAGAAAAAAACAGGCAGCGGACGGCGCGCGATGGCTTCGGGTTTAATTCAAATCGCGTTCGTGCTCGCTTCGGGGATTATTAATATTATGCCCAACGAAAGTGGGCACGGGTCAGCTAGTATATACTAATTTTCCAAAAGCCTCAATGAATTTCTAAAAACTCATTTCACGAAACCACGAACTATTTTATAGTCTGTTTCATTGATCATAAGTGTTAAATTTTATTATTAACTTTTTATGACTCTAAAGCTAAATATGCTGTAATTTGATAATATCGGTAAGTGTATTTCCAAACAATATCTATGGACACAGTTGCAGTTAATAAGAAGCAGGTTAATGGGTGGCTTTTTGGGCGTATTTATACCGATAATAAAATTAATTACAACTTAATATTGAGACATTCTTTTTTTACATTAATCAAAGATTGATCTTTCGAACTTCACTTACTTACTTAGCCTTTAACTTATTTAAGTAGTTAGGCAAGAGTCTCGAGAGTTCAGCGATACAAAACAATCTCACAAGTTTGACAGTAACGTATATCTGTCCATCTATTAGCTTTAAGATAGATTATGTTCCATAGCGTAAACAAAGCATGTCTAGTTATATAATATCTTACACTGCACCTCATAATACACTGCACCTCATAATTATTTAAATAAACTAAGATTAACTACTTAGATTTAGATTAACTACTTCCAACAATACAAACATCGGCGTCGATTCTGGAACTTAGACTTACGTTCCTGGACTATTTCTTCCAGGTAAACATATTCATGAACAATTTCCAGTGAAAATCCTCCAGCCTTCACTAGAGTGTGTTACATGAGAGTTCGACATGATTTTTATATTTGCTCTTAATTTATTTATTATTGATACGATTATAATGATGTTATTGGGAAAGAACTGAGGTCTTTACACCAAGTCTTCTATGGTCTCACCCATGCCTACGATATCATCAGCAAATGTGTGGAAATGTAATCTGTGTTTTGTTTGATTTTTCAGTCTATATATATTTGTATATTAAAATAAATAAAAACCATAATGGTTAAGCCGGCAATAACCGGCAGCGGTACATTCTGCGTGGAACCGAACTCTTACATTTATGTGTGTACTTTATCTATGTTGGCAGCTCTGCGATCGACTTTCAAAAATTGGATGTTTAGGAATCCGTGACCTCAAAGTCACCGCTGACTATTTAGTCAGCGGTGATTTCGAAGTCGCATTCGTAATTCAAAAATAGGTCTCCTGTTAGCTTTATCATACCGATCGAAAGGCTTCATCATAAGGATTATTTTTTGCTAAATAACATAGTGTCAGAAATAAAAAGAAGACCATGAATTTTAACTTTTTAATACCAAATTAATCAATTTATCAGATGTTCAAAATGTCTCCCCTCCTGTTGAATACAAAGTTGCACTCTTTTGATTATTTTACTCCCTGTCGCTTTTTTGATCTTGCTGTGGTGGATATTTATAGTGTTGCCCAAATGCAAGAACAAGACGAGACTTAGCCAGTCTTGGTCTTGGTCTTGCGCCAATACACCTGGTCTTGGTCTTGGTCTTGGTCTTGCGCTCCCAGTCTTGGTCTTGGTCTTGGTCTTGCAGCAAGAGTCTTGCAAGTCTTGCAATTACCTATTAGTCTATTACTATTTATTAAAGTTTACTTTAAATCTTAGAAAAACGTATTAGAATTGGAACATTGTGAGCTTGAATTAACATAGCCATAGTAAAGATCAAGCAGATTAATAAATAACTGAAAATTTGATAAGAAATTCGAAAAATCAACTGACCTATATGTCGTTTTCCATGGAAGTAACTGTTTCTTAATAAACATTTATGATTTATAAGCTTACATTTGCTAAAACATGTAAAAAAACAAATTAATTACAATAACTTGACTGTATTTTAAAGAACAATACTTATCTGTCTAGAAAGAGATTGAAGCCTCAACTTATAAGAAATTTAATAAAAGAGTTTTACGATTTATCATTTATTTGAATAAAAAATAAAATACAACACAAATCAACAGCTTTATCATTAGGTTATGAAACTTTATATAATTTTTTTTGACCAAGAATTAATACAAAGTAACCATCTGGCTGACTCATCACTTAACCTATTTCTATGTTTTGTAATTACTAATGATGCTTTAGAAAATAACCTCTCAGCAGGTACTGAGAGAAAATCACGGGCCATTTTCGATAAAATCGGATACTCTGTCTCATGCGTCCTCCACCAATCTAAAATGTCTTCCGAGCTGGCAGTTCTTGGTTTTCTCAGGTACTCCTCCAACTCGTCTATCACTAAGCCTTGAAGACAAGATCCAGATGACGTCGAGGGACGTTCATAGAGTTTATCAAAGTGTATTACGTCTTCATCTTCATCACATACTTTATTTTCTTTTTCTGGTAATTCCAGAGATTTGTTCAGTGAGTGTAGACTTTTATATTCTTCATAAAGTTCATTGAACTTGCGCAGACTTTCTGTTTTAAGTTGCTTCCCCACATTGTCAGGTCAAAAGTCTGAGCCTTATGCCTTGGGTCTAAAATTTTTATTCGCTATGTTTATGGTATTAGTCGTAATGCGCATAGGTCCAGTTTTTCATATTCTTTGATACAGTTTTTTGCGTCTCATAGAATTCCTAAGCGTACCTACCTATAACACCGAACTGTTACACCTAACTACTCAGTGAAATAGCGCTAAGTCCTAGCTGCAAGACGCAAGAGTCTTGCAGGCTATGTCCTTGTTCTTGCTCAAGTCTTGCACGGTCAGTCTTGGTCTTGGTCTTGCTAAAAATACGCGGTCTTGTTCTTGGTCTTGGTCTTGCAAAAACGCAAGAACAAGACCAAGACTGCAAGACCAAGACTGAATTTGGGCAACACTATTTGCCACCATCGTGGTATAAAAAAAATGTTGTGTATGTGGTAATATTTTTTAATGCAATTTGTAAAACTAAGAAATAATTTCAATAATTTTGAATAAGAAATATTATGAACAATTCTAATATCAAGATTGTAATTTAAAACACAATTGATTCAAGATGTTTATGACGATTCATATTTTGAATAAAGTTAAAAACGAAAAAGTTTATTGAAGTTTGACTATTAGTTCTATCAAGTAGAAACAGGATAGGACAGCCGTTTCGTAAAAATTTAGAAAAAAGAAAAGACGGAAATAGAAGTTTTCAAATTCAAATGTAAGCGAAACTTATACTTGTGGTTTAATTTGCAAATACATATATTCAATGTTAGGGTGGTAAATCAAATTCTTCACCAACCGTACGAATCGTATGTTAATTGTACATGTACATGAGCAAAAAAGACAAAAAAAGGGATATGCACACGACATTTAATTACGGAGAATATCCCTTAAAAACGAGAAATACAGTAAACCTACTTAGTTCGTAATCGCTTTAGAACAGATTAATAACTGTGTTTACTTGGAGCCCATTGTTTAGAAATTTTGCATTTTGTAACTTTGTCTTCGAGGAGATCTTGGCTTATTTTATAAATTGTATCAGCCAATCGTTACATCCAATAAATCATAAATATTTCATTACGACAGAATTCAGACTATTGTAATCAAATGTAGAAATTATTCGACTACAATTATCGATCAACTAACACATTAAGAAATTATCATCTACATACAATCGCAATTATTTTCTCTTTCTATATTTAGTTAACATAGTTTAAATAATTTAACACTACATTATCTTCATAGTTGGCAAATTTTAGAAATCTTACACAGTGGCTTGTATCTTGACAACTGACATCTCTATATCTTATCTGACAACTTACCTTATTATATTACGTTGACCTTTATTATCAATAAGTGAGCATATTTTTCTATCATAGCTTTTTTAATCACTCTACAGTTATCTGTTTAGTGATTAAAAAACGGTGGATATTATATTATGTATAAACTTCTCAATCCCTTATCTATGAATGTTCTGTCAAAGGTACCAAGGTGGCAGTCCATTAAAAATCTGTAAAAATAGAACAGTTGGTTGACAGCCACTTTGGGTCTTCTGTACAGCAGATTAAACAAAATTTATGAAACTCATGGAAACTGTTGACGCACTCTTTGGTTTTGCTTGATGTCACGTGTATGTTTTTTTTTAATTTTATTTGTATATCGTGATTCTCCATAATTGCAAGTGCGGTTAGTTGAAAACAAATATGTTGTACAGTTCACCGCCTACAAAAACTTTACTGCTTTTGTTGGTGACCCTGTTAATAAATAAGTGTCTACGAGTTATTATTAAAGAATCAATTTTGATGTAAGTTTTCCTACTCCGACTGTACTAGTGAGTACCACAGTGAAGTACAAGTAGAAGCTAATAGTGTGATATACGAGCTTATATGAAAAATGTCAGATTCTGGAATGCGCATATTCACGACGGCATGCATGTTTTTGGCGTTGCCCATTAACTATAGAAGCGCTGCCACAGCTGGTATCTACATCAATAGATAGCAATAGATGGATAACAAATTCTTTCAAGATATTAGGACAGCATGCAAGTTGGTAACTTTTTAGCCATGCTTCTACTGGGCGTTATTAAGAAAGGATATGCAGACTTAGCGTCATAATGGATGACATATGTGCTAAGGAAGTCATACAATACGGATGTCGAAGAACGTGCGAAAAAGAACAGATAGGCCAGATAGGTCATAGATATAGAATAGTAACTCTACGCTTTCATCCAATACCGTATAGGACAAAGGAATAGGCTTCGATAAAGTTGATAATAACGTGATGCCAGAATGCTTAGCGAGAATCGAAGAGTCCAAACGAACTAATGAAAATTTTCGACCGATCTTTGATATAGTTTTTGATTTCCGCAAGCTAAATCTAGGTGCCAGTGTACCAGTAGGCCAGAATGCGTGGAAATTTATAGCAATCAATTCAGTAAGCTTTGCGAGATGCTAGACATTTCTATTGCATCAATAATAATCTGTGTATGTTTGTAACTTATCATTCCACAGCTTTTACCTCAGGAAGACTATACCAGGGTCCGTATAACGTACTCGTATTTATACCGCAAACCAGCAATGTTCGCAATGTAATGGTAAAACAGGCTGTGAAATTACTGGTGATATGATTTTATCTTATGTCACAAATTAGAACAGTGTTTTTGTGGGGGTTGTAGAATTACTCCAATTTCACATGAACCATGCTATAGGTAAAAGAGACCACTTACCATCAAGATAACTTGGTTGTTTGTGAACATATATAACATATAATAATATAATAAAATAAAATAACATAAAGTTATTTTGTTTATGCAATTCGCACTAAGCTACTACGCTTTATTGAAACACCGCAGTATGCGGTGAGGCGGAAAGTCGGATTATGTCATCTGTCTCCCGCCTGAAGAGACCAGGTGAACCGTGCAAAGAGACGGATCTCACAAAGTACAGCGCTCGAACGCGCAGTGGTGCGAAACTGTCTACTGTGGCATACGTATTACAACGCCGGCAGTAAGGGTAGTCGTATATTGTTGACTTTTTGTCGCGACATTGTTTAAATACAGAAAGGTGTGCGGCAAAGCAGTATACAAGCTTACAATATTAATGCACTTTGTTCAAATTACGCACCATCGAGTCCATGTGTGCTGACTGAAGAGACTTGATCGCTCAAACACCTGGTCCAGACAATATTCAACCGTTTTTTGTGCGAAAAGTCTAGCTTGTTATATTTTTAGCTTGTTTATAGTTAAAGTTGAAGTGGTGATAAGAACAATATAGTAGACTATAGACCCATTTCTATCTTGTCCGTGTTCCTAAAAGATTTTGATGTTTTTTACTTGTACCTACATCTACTCGAGCGACACATCTGACTACTGGACATCAGCATTGTATTATCAAGGAAAGGTCAACTAACACAAATCTAAATTACGTTGATTAACGTCTTAACTTCTAACCTGGACTCTCATCTTTAGACTGATGCTACTCGTATCTACCATAATTTTGCTTAAGGTGACAAGGTTGACAAAGTTCACTCATCACATAATGCATACATATATGTATAAAGCATTCAAAGGTTGGATTCAGTGATCCACCATTATCATGGTTGTAATCTTACATTACCAGTCGTTCTTAGTATGTGGTTGTAAAAAGCTGCAAGTCGGTTCTACACTTTGCTAAGGCAAGTATACCAAAAGGCTCCCAACTTGAACCGTTGCTTTTTAATATTTTCATTAATGTTATTGTAGAGGTCATAGAAATAGGACGCATTAGTTGAGTGGTTAAAGTATGGATAAATAATAAATAAAAAACGCATTAAAAAATTAAAGACACTACGCAACATGAAGTAAGCACCTTCTGCGTAATTATTGATATAAAATTCACATTTATTTCTTTTTTTAAATTTTTATTATGACTCACCAACAGATATTACAATATTATATTTACATAGATACATTAGGTAAATCTTAATGCATAACCAGTTAAAGGTAAGTACAACATTACACATATATAACTTATAACATAACATTAAATAACTGCGTACAATAATATTATTAAAGTTAAAATTAAATTAGTGTTGCCCAAATTCAGTCTTGGTCTTGCAGTCTTGGTCTTGTTCTTGCGTTTTTGCAAGACCAAGACCAAGAACAAGACCGCATATTTTTAGCAAGACCAAGACCAAGACTGACCGTGCAAGACTTGAGCAAGAACAAGACATAGCCTGCAAGACTCTTGCGTCTTGCAGCTAGGACTTACCGTTATTTCACTGAGTAGTTAGGTGTAACAGTTCGGTGTATAGGTAGGTACGCTTAGGAATTCTATGAGATGCAAAAACTGTATCAAAGAATATGAAAAACTGGACCTATGCGCATTACGACTAATACCATAAACATAGCGAATAAAAATTTTAAACCCAAGGCATAAGGCTCAGACTTTTGACCTGACAATGTGGGGGAAGCAACTTAAAACAGAAAGTCTGCGCAAGTTCAAAGAACTTTATGAAGAATATAAAAGTCTACACTCACTGAACAAATATCTGGAATTACCAGAAAAAGAAAATAAAGTATGTGATGAAGATGAAGACGTAATAGACTTTGATAAACTCTATGAATGTCCCTCGACGTCATCTGGATCTTGTCTTCAAGGCTTAGTGATAGACGAGTTGGAGGAGTACCTGAGAAAACCAAGAACTGCCAGCTCGGAAGACATTTTAGATTGGTAAAGGACGCATGAGGCAGAGTATCCGATTTTATCGAAAATGGCCCGTGATTTTCTCTCAATACCTGCAACTTCAGTACCTGCTGAGAGGGTATTTTCAAAAGCATCATTAGTAATTAGAAAACATAGAAATAGGTTAAGTGATGAGTCAGCCAGATGGTTACTTTGTATTAATTCTTGGTCAAAAAAATTATATAAAGTTTCATAACCTAATGATAAAGCTGTTGATTTGTGTTGTATTTTATTTTTTATTGAAATAAATGATAAATCGTAAAACTCTTATATTAAATTTCTTATAAGTTGAGGTTCAATCTCTTTCTAGACAGATAAGTATTGTTCTTTAAAATACAGTCAAGTTATTGTAATTAATTTGTTTTTCTACATATTTTAGCAATGTGTAGCTTATAATCAAAATGTTTATTAAGAAACAGTTACTTCCATGGAAAACGACATATAGGTCAGTTGATTTTTCGAATTTCTTATCAAATCTTCAGTTATTTATTAATCTGCTTGATCTTTACTATGGCTATGTTAATTCAAGCTCACAATGTTCCAATTCTAATACGTTTTTCTAAGATTTAAAGTAAACTTTAATAAATAGTAATAGACTAATAGGTAATTGCAAGACTTGCAAGACTCTTGCTGCAAGACCAAGACCAAGACCAAGACTGGGAGCGCAAGACCAAGACCAAGACCAAGACCAGGTGTATTGGCGCAAGACCAAGACCAAGACTGGCTAAGTCTCGTCTTGTTCTTGCATTTGGGCAACACTAGTGGCAAACAGGCCTACGGCCCGCCTGATGGTGAGCGGTTAACCGTAGCCTATGGACACTTGCAACACCAGGGGTGTCACTCGCGTGTTGCCGACCCTTCAAAAACCTATTTACTCCCATTTTGAAGAACCCCATACTGTAGCCCTGCGGGAAAACCTCGGCAGGGAGCTCATTCCACAAACGAAGTGTACGCGGGAGGAAATTCCTTTGGAACCGCACTGTGCGGAACCATTTAGGCTCCAGTGTATACTATGACTTAGCACTAAGCTCCGTAATGATTCATAACAATCGGGTAGATGAAAATTTGTATTTGGACGCTTTTGTAGTGTCATAATTTTTTTTATTAGGCGTTGTCGCAGTGCCTTAAAAATGGTGTAGTGCGTCAATATATCGATATATAAAATTAACATATAACATTGAAAAAGTAAAATTATTTTATTAATATTTAAAGACATTGTTTTTTTTGGCACTTTATATTTTCATAATCTATCGAGTACAGAATGTTGCGCTTTTTACTCACAACGCTTCCTCGTGAGTAAAAAGGAAATTTCTTTCATAACAATTCTAGCAGCAATTCACAAAATCCGTTCACACGAATGTCAGCGTGGAGAATATCTCGCAAACAGTTAGAAATATAAGAATAAATTTCATGGAATTACTCAAAACGGGGCGAGAGACCTTAACACCCTTCTAACATATAACGCGACACTCCTGAAGTATGAAACTTTAGCGAAAAACACTCGGCCGGATAGACGGAGAAATATCGCAACACACTTTTTGTTACATTCTTGGCAAATGGCTTTTTTGCTCATTCCGCTCATGTAGTCCTTAATGTAAGTAGTACGATTATGTTAAGACGTTAAAGTTGCCGAAGCCCTGTCCCTTCTTCCAGGGAAATTGAGGGTGTCACTTTAAAAATACTATTAATTTAATATTTCTAGCATGTAAAAGATAATGTCTGTTTATTATCGTAATCAACCCATGACATCTTTCCTTTAGATAAGGAGTGATTTGACAGTGTCGTTGCCGCAATAAGCTAAGACAACTACTTACAACTGAATATGGATGTCAAACTACAAGCTGGAGAAACCGAAAACCTTACACGTAAATAGGAACAAGGAAAAAAGTTAAAAGATTTGTTCCATAGCATGAAGGATTTATAAACATATATTTCGGGATTTACAAAGATATTAGGGATTAAAGTGTGAAATTACCATTGTGTATGGAGATTTCAACGAATTTCCTTTCTAAGATTCCTTTCTAAGGATTTCCTTATTTATTTATTAACAAGTTGAAGGCAAGGATATTAGTTATCAGAAAGTTATAGTCAATAATGTACAAAATTTTGTCAAAAAAGAATAGCAGATAGTTTGAGATTTATTTTTGTTTATACTTGACTTGACTTGCACTTTACGGTTAAACTGTGATGTTGATGCTGTAGTAAAAATTCCTTTTTATTTCCTGGATATTGAACTATTCGTAACAGATAGTGTTACTTTCACATTTATTTATACTAGTAGGGATATTGTACATAATTTTCACGAATAATTTTATAATTATATGTCCATATAATAGTTCATAGCATTCTTATTTAATTGTTCTACTAAAACGAAACAAGATTTATAAAATTTTATTACTAATCTGAGTTATGTTGAGAATGAGTTAGGTTATGTTGGAAAGGCTAATGTTTTATTTTTATAGTACACTACACTACTCTGTTATTTTATTTAACCACAATAATAAAAAACTACCACATACCATTATGTTTTTATAGAACAATAATAATGTAGAATTTGGGCCTTGCAGAATCTCTTACACTCGTATGAAGAATTTGTAATTTACATTTTGTAAACTATCATTTCAAAAGTAGAATCTACAAAATGCAGCTAAAATGATTGAAGGTAGACTTAATTTATAGATGAACTACAATATAGAATTGTCCATATGACTAAATAGCTTGTCAATCAAAGAAGAAGCTACTTGTGAAAGTTCACGAAAGGTGAACTCATAAATTTTACGGTTATTCATATCGTTTCTCACAAAGCCCTAAGTCATAAACGCGGACTTGCAATACAATAAATAAACCATTTCTGCTCTTTTATTCCTGTATCAGAATTTACGAGTGTCGGGCGTGTAATCGCAGATGTTTTACACCTCAATAATGTCGCGATATAGGCAATACAAAGTAAATATAGGATCAGAGGTAAAGGCGCTGTGCCTCCGGCGGTTCGGGTTTCTGGGAACTTGATTTTGAGGCGAAGAGATTTGTGTAAATAAAAGCTTATTTAAACGAATCTCAAATTTAAATTAAGCTACTTTAAAAGTTTTATACTATTATTATAAAGAGGTAAAGTTTGTAAGATTGGATGTTCAGCGTAATCTCCGGTACTACAAATGCAATTTTTATGAAATTGGTTATGGGATTAGCTTGCGATCGGCGAAAAGGCATTAACTGCAAGGAACTACTACGAGAAAATATTTGTTTCCAATATAAAAATATAAATTAGGCGATATATAAAGGTTAACATTTTGTTAATTCTTTTGGTGCATGGAAACGTTTCATCCCCTTGGAGGTAGTTCGCATATTGTAGGGTCAATGTTGGTGTTCTAGTGTCACGACAAAACTTCGCGATTACAATTTATCTTGCTACCACTTCCAGTACGCAGTTCCATTTAAAGATATTTCAAAGTTGTTAACACAAGATATTTCAAAACAGCTGTGTATCTAGATTGATAGTAGACTAGTAGAGCTTGAAATCAGAGTACCGCTTCTAAAAACGTCTATTTAGAAATTTTTAAATACAAGAAATACAATTTTGTACATACAGCGATCTATAAACATTACTTCGAAATCAGAACAATGTCAATAAAACTTACTAAAAATATATTCTTAACTAAAAAAAATATAGAATACTATTGTGCTGTCGCGATCAAAATATATTTAAATTTTCATAATAAATACGCACACTTATTTATTTATTTTAATATTATTTTCTATTTATTTTAATTCTTCCTTTGTATTTAAAATGTTATATATAAATTTTAATTATTTAAACATCTTGTCCATCTAGGTGCGAGTAGAGTAGAAAAGAGAATCAAATCACATTCGTACTAAAAGATTCTGTATAACGTGACAATTGCAAAATATTGTATGACAAGTGCTTCCTTATCGTAAGATAT
The DNA here is from genome assembly GCA_036419045.1 of Scirpophaga incertulas. Classification (NCBI taxonomy): domain Eukaryota; kingdom Metazoa; phylum Arthropoda; class Insecta; order Lepidoptera; family Crambidae; genus Scirpophaga; species Scirpophaga incertulas. The sequence continues at coordinate 10,085,014 of CM071628.1, read as the reverse complement.
TAGAATTACTCATACCTATGTGATAAACGCAAAAACCTTCGCTGTAATAAATTTATAAAATATAATTTAGAAAATATTTTATTTTATTATTTATTAGCAAAAATGCAAATTACATCAAAAACATTTTTGTTACAAATCATTGTAACAAAAAATATAAATATTAAGGGGATAACATGGTTGAAATCTCATAAACACTGTGTCTTTGAATATATTTGAATAAACCGTTTGTTCAAGAGTTACAAAAAATATATATATGTTATTCTTAAGGATACATAAAATTAATCCTATTAATCAAAATCGTAATTCTTTAACTGACTCGTGAAAAAAAATAACAAAATCTCATCTTTTTAAAACTCAATTGCAATTTCTCTCTGAAACTGCTTATTACTAATCTATGAAATTTGCACCATAAGAAAGCTTTCGGTCTTGACTACAATTTCTATTAAATGAATTTTTAAACAGACTCTGGCAGAGAGACGACTGTACGTGCGTTACTTGTTTTTAAAAATTACAAAAAAAGATTTGATTTGAATGATTTATAAGTTAAATCTGTTTGTAAATAGTGTGAATATGATATACTGTTACTCTGACAAGATAATTCAAGTTGGAAATATATTTAAAGTGGTTTTCAATTTTATTTCCTTGTCATAGAATAAATCAATTGGATAGCAATGCTGAAATATAAAAGCAAATCCAAATTTTTTTTTTTTATATTTTATTTTTCTTTTTTTAACATGATTCATATACAGACATATACCAAATTACAGCTATCTAGTACTAATAAATAGTTTTTGAAACCGCGGACAGACATACATGGCGAAAACTAAGGGTGTCTTATTTACGGAGCCCTAAAAGCACCTGCTAGGGCCTTCACTGCTGGAAGCTGAATTACCTCACTAAATAACGAGGCTTATCTTTTGTGCTAGATGAAGACCAGGGACATATTTTTGAGTTAATCGTCTGAAACACATAATATGATACGATCAAAGCAAATAAAAAAACCTATGTTACTAAGTGATTAATTATTATTTATTACTAATTACTCAAGTACTTATTTGAAATGTGTACGTATAGCACCAAAGTAAATAAGTATCATATAAATAGTATACAAATAAAAGTAATTATAGGTCGCTCAGAGAACGAATAAAATAGGTAAACATAAATTGAATTTACAACGTATCTGTATTCTTGCTTTATACTGAATAATCTACTTTCAGATTTCGGGATACAAAAAATAATATTGTACGAGTATAAACAACACCATTGACTACCAAATTGAGGAAACAACTTAACGTATTCCTAATTAACGGTGAGGCGTAAATTGAGCCGCTTGGCAGTAAGGCCGGGCGCCATTGTTGTTGGTAATGAAAGTCGGGAGATAGCGACTCGCCGATGCTATTCTCCGGAATTTACCGAGAAAAGTTTGATTTTGTTTAGCCAACGTTGTGTTTGTTTAGTCTCGACTTGATCGGACCGCAAGTCACAGATTATTAAGGTATTAAGGTTACTTCTTTACAAAAAAATAATATACTGGGTGGCGCAAAAGTACTGGCACTAAAGAAAATACTTTTATTTTTTTTACATGACATTTTCTGTCATTCTGTTGTTGAAAATTGTGTAGTGAACAAATGTAAAATACACTGAAAATAAACATGGACCGTTTTACTCCCCAAGAACGTGGAATAATTGTGTCAATGTTCTTACGGAATAATTCATCAGTGATAAGAACACAACGTGAATTTCGTCGACGATTTCCCCACCGTCCGGCACCGATTGGTCGCACAATTCGACGCTTTGCCACACGCCTTGAAGCAACTGGCTCAACATTGGATAGACCTAAGTCTGGGAGACCAAGAACAGGCCGTTCAGCTGAAAATATCAATGCTGTGCGCGAAGATGTGGAAGAGTGTCCAGAAACATCAACGAGGCGACGTGCCACGCAATTGGGCATTTCCAGACGGACCCTGCAGCGTATTTTGGTGAAAGACTTACAGATGTTCCCGTATAAAACTCAAATGACTCATCAGCTGCTGCCTGCTGACCACCGAGCTCGTCTAGATTACTGCCAGCGCGTCATAAACCTCAACCTTGAAGAGGATGATTTTCCTTCAAAATTGGTTATGAGTGACGAAGCGCATTTCCATCTCTCAGGGCATGTCAATAAGCAGAATACTCGGTTCTGGGGCACTGATAATCCGCGCATTATTCATGAAACACCTCTACACCCACTAAAAGTTACTGTATGGTGTGGCATCTGTGTTGACAGAGTGATCGGACCCTATTTTTTCGAAGACGCTGGAGGCAATGCGATAACTGTCACTGGAGAACGCTACAGAACCATGTTACGTGAGTTTTTGATACCCAGTTGGACGAATTGGGGCTGGAGCACATCTGGTTTCAACAAGACGGCGCTACGGCACACACAGCGCGCGACACTATGGACTTAGTGAGGGACGCTTTTCCAGGCCGAGTTATCTCTCGTTTTGGCGATTTGCCTTGGCCTGCAAGATCACCCGATTTGACCAGTCCAGACTTCTTTCTTTGGGGTTTTTTGAAATCTCGGGTGTATGTGAACAAGCCACAGACTCTCGCAGCTCTAAAAGAAAACATTCGTCAAGAAATAACGAACATATCGCAGGAAGTGTTACGGCAAGTTATGCAAAATGTCATAAATAGGGCTCAAATGTGTATCAACTCTGGAGGTCACCATTTAAAAGACATCATCTTTAAATCCTAATGGTACGAAATTTAATGGCACAAATATACATTTAAAAAAACCTAAATCTAGTTTTCTCATTTATAAAAAATGTTATAGCTGAACCAAATAGGGTCTTTACTTTTGCGCCACCCAGTATCAGTACCTATTTCGTACTTTGGAGCGTACGCTTACAAGAGTGTCAGTAACCAGTGGATTCGGAACGCAGTTTTAAGACGAGCATTTACGAGTATGTTAGGACGTCGTCAGTTAAGACGAGACTGCAATTTTATGCATATGCATTTTACTGCATAAAAAAAAGGCAATTACGTGAAATATAAGCCAGATGAAAATTTTGATTTTCTCGTTTCGTTTTACTTTCTTTTTTTTTATATTTTCTGTATAATATATTTATACATTATACTTTTTAATGTCGCTATTAATTTTGATTATTAAATTTATAATTGTAATCTATACAGTATATAATAAGACAGTAAAAATATTTTGTCTGTACATTTAGTATTTTTGACTGAAATGGATATAGGGGCACTTAAATAGATTATTAGAAAGCAAAAAAAATTTTTTGGAATTTTTCGTCTGGCTGTCTGTCTGTCTGTATGTTTGTTCACGTTTATCTCCGAAAGTACTGAACCGATTTGCTTGAAACTTTCACTATTTGCTTTGTTTTAACTCAGAATAATATCTAAACTTTGTTTCATCAAAATCGGTTTATTAAAAAAAAGTTATCGTCATTTTAATGAACTCAAGGCATGATAATATTGCGAATTATAATGTACACCATTCTTACATAAGTTACATGGGAAATTTAAAATCTAAAGACAATTCATCATCATGATACAATACATACATAAGATAACGTCTTTATCCCCTGCGGGGTAGACAGAGCCACAGGTTATAAGACCCCAAAGGCCACGTTTAGCATGTTCGTGGGCAGTGAGATGGAACAGGGAACCAAAATACGATGAAACGAAACCAGTTTTTATCAAAATAATATGATAAATGCGAAAGTTTGTTTGTTTATTACCTCTTCACGCTTATCTATACATATAATAGAACAGAAAAAATATTTAAGTGTAAATCAGTTTCATTACGCATGTTAGTTTTTTCATAAATCACTAGATGGCGCTGTTTCATTTAATCAATTTCTACAACGCGCTATTGTAGTTTTTTCAAATAATTTTTTCATAAATCACTAGATGGCGCTGTTTCATTTAATCAATTTCTACAACGCGCTATTGTAGTTTTTTCAAATAAAGCCTAATAAAGGAATGTGTTTCGACATAAGGCGAAAATCTCCTTCGTATCTTTTCATGATCTTTGCGCTGAGAATCGAATAGGAAATTTTCTGTGAATTTTGCTTTATTTAATTTATTAATTTCTTCTGTGTTGATTCCGGATTTTGTTTTGCTTTGTGTTTAGGATTTGGTGTTACTGGTTGAGTTTATAAAAATATTTTAATCGTTAAAATCGTATATTAATATGATTTGTGTATCAATAACATTCAACTCGAAATTTACGCAGACGAAGTCGCGGGCAACAGCTAGTGAATAAATATATGTTTATTTCGTAATGTTAGAAAATAATTTTAGTATTTTAAACTACTTAGATGATCTTTATACACGCTACCCACCGCACCTTTTCCCGAGAAGCAGTCGCTCTCATTCCCAGCCATACAATAAGACAAAGGCTTAAGGATGAGTAGTAGCTATACTCAGCCTTAAGGCTTTGTCCTACAACTAAGGTCTTGTCGGTCGGTTCATTCTGACTGATATTTAGTTGTGAGCATTCTCAGCCTCTCTCTCCTGAGAGAAGAAAAATCCTGCCAAAGTATTAGAAATTAATAAGCAATGATAACTTTTATTTTATCACATAAAGTATGCTCTATTTATATTATAGATATTAATCTATAACATAAGTATGGATTAATCCTTTATTCATCCTTCTTTTGCCAGACCCAGCACCCCTATACATAAGCATAGGAGCAGCATGTCTCAAAGCATAGCCAGACGTATATTTTTAAACAAGGTTCAGGATACTATATAAAGCCTGAATTTACTTTGTTTCCTACTATTACTCTTCTTTCAATACCAGACATACTTATCATCTCTTGTAAATAAAATATCTTTGGTATTACATTTCCCTTGAAAATCAAACAAAAATCAACAGGAATTAAACACATAAAATACGCGAGCCATCGACGTGAAACGAATATTTCAATCAAAAAATGTGGGCGTGGAGCCAATGTACCACTCATGGCATTCGTGTTGGTTTCATTATAAAGAAATATATGGAGATGATTACTTAATTTGGAACTATTTTCATAAATTGCGTTGATATCAAAAAAAAATCCATAACGAATCGACGAATGATACTATATTGTACATCAACGAACCATACGACCCTAGACAAAATATCGGCCTTGTTCGTTTTGTTCCATTCTATTGTATCAGTGAGCCGTCGAATGATCGAAACAAGGAACAACAAAATATACGGTAAAGTTAATCGTATCTTGACAACTTTACAAATAATGTGTTTAAGAATTATGTATTTAGTGACGACCTCCATAGTCGAGTGGATCGTACACCGGTTTCAAGGTGTCGCCATCTCTGAGGTCCCGGGTTCGAATCCCGGTGGGGGCAGATGTTTGTGTGATGAATGCGAGCATTTGTACCTTAGTCATGGTTGTTGATATATATTTCTATAAACAATATTTATATATGTATAATATATGTATGTCTATCCGTTACCCTAGATCCCATAGCACAAGCCTTACAGAGCTTAGTTTGGGCTAGGCTAATTGGTGTAAGTGTAACAAATATTTATTTTATTTATATTAGACGATTAATAAAGGCACTATACCGAAAAATTTAATTTGATTTATGCCATTGCAAATGTAAAATTGATTGGGAGGCTAATGTAAATACTACTTTAAAACCATTTATAATCATACCGATACTGAATACAAATGTAAAATTGATTGGGAGGCTAATGTAAACACTACTTTAAAACCATTTATAATCATACCGATACTGAATAAACTACTTTTTCAGCATACAAAATCAGTAAATACATCTGTGCTTACACAGTTCCTGCATTACGAATATCTGTTGCACAATTAACTAATCGCACTAGAAATTGAAAAAAGTTTTCACAGTGATGTCTTTTATTACTTTGGTATTTGGTATAGACATGCGAGTGTCTACGATCTTATAAGTTGTCTTGTCAGTGTAATATATAACATTATTCAAGTTGACCGATTATTTCGTAATAACGTGAATCGTTCCAGGAACCAATAACTTTCATTTGCTAGAAACCTACCTATTTCATGTGGATTCCGATCACTATTCAATACATCTTCGTCCATAATCGACCACGGTCTCGCTTTTATCGTATCATTTTTGACGTAAATAGTTTTGAGAAGAGAAACGACGCATTCTGAGCTGAAAAGAAATATAAGCATTGATTTTTAGGAATCATCACTTACGCAGCAACTTTTCGCTTGCTTGTATTTTGCTTTAATTTCTATTTAATTGGACATTTACCTGATCGTACATTAATACATTAATTGTAGTTTTTATTCAGGCACGTGCCTGATGGGTACTGCAACTGTGGGACACAAAAAAATTATCGCACGTTTACAAGCCACGATGATCTGTTGCAAGTTAAGTTTTAGAAATCAGTCACTTGAATAAATCACTTCAACACAAAACGCGCACGCTTATTTTAAACGCGATTTTCGTTGACGTAGACCCCTTGCAGGTTATCATAGACCCCCAGAACTAGTGTCATCAACCGGACTAAGTTGAATACGCAGTATAAATGCATCTCTATAGGATCGGGCGCAAAATTTCGCCGTTTAATTGCGGTGTTATGTCGAAGTGTTTATTATTTCTTACTAGCTTTCTGCCCGCGGCTTCGCCCGCGTGGATTTCGGGATTGGGTGTATAGAGGGTTAAGGGTCATAGCTTTTGCCCACGGCTACATATACGCGGAAGTCGGTTTATGGTGCGAAGATTTTATCGCGCTTCCCGTGGGACTATCCGTTTTTCCGAGATAAAAAATGCCGCAAAACTCCTCAAGAATCACTCTATCTATTGATGAAAACCGCATAAAAATCTGTGCAGTAGTTTTTGAGCGAAGCCTTTATTGCGCATCCCGTGGGATCTGTCGATTTTTCCGGGATAAAAAGTAGCCTATGTTACTCGGGGAGAATGTAGCTTTCCAAAGGTGAAAGAATTTTTGAAATCGGTCCAGTAGTTTAAGCGTGAAGAGGTAACAAACAAACAAACAAACAAACAAATAAACAAACAAACAAACAAACACACTTTCGCATTTATAATATTAGTTGGGATTAGTTGGGATTAGCCAATGCTACGCTTATATTACAAAAAAAAATCGTGTTAATCGTGAACCGATTTACGTGATCACCGTTTGTTGATTCTGTCTATGTCCAGAACAGTAGAATTAGAAAAAACAGAGAGAGGAAATTATTAAGACCAACACCAATTTATTAATTCTTATCCTATATAATTGCCTATCCTATCCCATATAAATTCTATATAATATAAGATTTTAAAAACATTTGCGTTTTGTACAGAAACGTTTGACTTTATTACTTAATAACCAAGAAATTACGTTGCGTGAAAATTTACACACAGGTCAAATAGGTCAATAACAAAATTTTCAAGTCAAGGAACTTTCACAAAGTTATAATTAATATTGTAGAAAAGTATGTTAAAAAGGAGTATTACTGAAATATTTTTTTTAATTTAAAGTATATTAATTGTGAAGTCGGAATGTAAGGCGAAAAGAAACATCGTCTATTGCTCTTAAATTTAAATAAGTTATAAATTTAGATATACGAACAAAAAAGCAGATCATTTTATAGATAGAAAATCTTTTAATAGCAGATTTGTAGTTCCGCGTCTGCGGCAGTTCATAGTTCACGTCAAGACTCCGGACAGCTTGTAATAAAATTAAAGCGTCTTCTATTTTTTAACTGTTAATTACTACAAAAGTAACTTGCCGCAGATATCTCTAAAGTACGGAAAGGAATAACGGTTCCAAACAATAGTGCTCGTGGAGTCAAATCAAATCAAAATATTATTAATAGAACATGGACTTTTACAGGTACTATCGACATCAAACAATTATAAACGTATGCACAAACTACAAATTGTCAGCTGTATAAAATCATAATTTCGTTTTGAAACTAGACTTAAACTAAGGGGTACCTAGTTTATCTTTAAACCAGAGATAAACCCGTTTCTTTGGGTAAACCGTGTCATGTAATATCAATTTCATTAAAATCTGAGTTAAACCCGAGTTTTCGTTTAGACCAGGCCTAAACCAGGTCATGGAATAACACGGTATAGGTTTATGATTTCATCATTCTAGTGATGTAGAGTGAAATAAAGAATACGGATACTTTATTTCGATGTTTCACGAATTTTCCAAGCCTCTTCATAGATGGCGTTGTGTTTGAAAACTAAGCTTCATAGATAAAAAATAGTGTTTATCAAATTCCAAATATTTTTCACAATATACATATTTTGTTTTATTAACAAATCCTAATTGCTTTTTTATATGTAATTTGTATTAAATTACATATAAAAAATTGACCAATTAATTGTGTTTTAAGACAATATACTCGTATAGTACTGTGAAAAAGAAGTTTCGTGACAAATCCAAAGTTTTGACTAATTTTGGACAAAACCGCCATCTATAGCAATAACTCAACTTTTTTTTTAATTTGCTATCTGTAAATCAGTGTATGAAATCAATTGCATGTACTGAAGTATTATAAATTAGCTGACAAGCTGCGATATTATCGCATACGTGTTCGATTACTGGGCGAATTAATCGGCTCATTAATCAGGAAATAAATGAACCAGCGCACTTATATTTGTTAAATTGCTCGCCGAGTTAACTACTAAAACACAATACGTTATTTACTGGTACTACAGTGAAACTTTAATTACTCCAATGATTATTATTATTTTAAATAATTTCTTTTAAGTCTGCTTTAATTAAACATGGAAGGAAAATGTGCGGTGTGAAACCTAAATTGACAAAAGCAGAAAAGGGAATGATTAGATGGTATGAACACGTAGAAAGACGGGACGAAAATCACAGGACCAAAAACATTTTTAAGGCAGATATGAATGAGCCAGCTAGTAGAGGACAACCTTGAGGAACATACTTGGATCATTTAGGTGACATATTGAAAGAAGAGTCAAAAGTCAGCTTGAGAGTACCCGAAATCTACGAGCATGCATAAAAATATTTATGAAAGTCGAGGAAGTTAGGGAAGTATTTGGAACATAGACATATAACTTATATATGTATGTTAATTTATCATCCCTCTCTTACTTTTACTACTATTTGTTTACAGATGGAAGGAAACATAAACATAGTTAAAGCTGCATTGAAGTTATGAAAATTTGTTCGTGAGTATGAGAGCACATGAGAAGAATTTGCAAGAAAATAGACGTCCTTGATCTGAATTATCCGATTAAAAAAGAATTAAAAGAAAATATAAATAATCGTCAAAATTCACAACCGCAAATGTCGTTCACGTTATCTATTGTAATGAAAGATCATAACTTCACTCAATATTGTCCGTGTAATTTGATTAAAAATTGCAGAATCGAGACATGTTTGTGTTGTGTTGTGTTGATCAAGCTATTGCAACAGATAAATCACAATCACAAATATCAGAACATTCTAGACCGAAATTGGTAGTGGCGAGGACTTTTACAATTTTTTATTTGTTAGTTTTGGAAAAACGGCTTCTTCTGAAGTATTTTTTTACATTTAATATGGTATCCATATAAATCCCACGAAATGTCAAATTATTATGGTGAAAAGAAAGACTCTTCATTAACAAAGATCTATCTCTAATCGCCTTCTTAGATGCCTCTTTCATGATTCGGATATTACCTATTTAATTTTTTTTATGGAATGCTCTTGTTTGTCCAATGTAGGCTTAATAGCACCACCCCGTTAACTGTATTCAAACAGAGATTTTTTTTAAGTTTTATTCTGAAATACAGACCTCAGCAGATATACTACAAAATACAAAAGAGGTAAATTTCCTAACAATGATCTTTTGGTAATTTATTAAGACACATAAGACAAACCCAGTTGGAGAGCTTCCTGTAATCCGATGCCTAGCCCACACATTGGACGTGATACACTTTAACACAGTCATGCACTACTCGAACAGACATTTTTTTTTAGTTTCTTTACGGATTTACGACAAGCAATGCCGGAACTCATATTGATTAGAAATCATAATTTATATTTCAATCGATGAAGTAACACCAATACTGAACATTAATATCCAATTTAAACGATATATATTACAAATTAAATATCTTACTTTTTTGGTTGGTTGGTTTAGCTGGGCTCCACCGCACTTCGCGTCATGATTGGGCCATTGTGCGTCCTTCTCCTGCGTCTGCCTCCTTCCTACTCCATCCATCCCAGTTCCTCCCAGAACGCCAGCAGCCTCCGTGGGCTGCTGCATGCTTCTGGCAGGGACGCCGGGGAATGGAAAAGTTTCTCCCGTTGGTCGCCCACACTTGCACATTCCATAAAAACGTACTGTAGCGTTTCTGCTGCCTCCATGCATCCTCTGCACAAGGAGCTGTCTGTTATACCAATTGTGTACAGGTGTTTGTTTAAAAGACAGTGTCCAGTTATAGTAGCTATGACCTTTCGGATCTTGTCTCTCTTTATTTTGATAAGGGAACGAGCAAACTTCTTGGAAGGTTCCGGGACTGCATCCTTCGTTCGCTTGCATCCCTCCTTGATTATCCATTCTTTTAAGTGTAGTTCCTCTATTCTCTTGCGGAGCCAGGTTTTTACTCCTGCCTGTGGAATGGGCATTAGGGGTTCTGGTCCATACACTTTCGTGTTGGAGCCCCTTTTTGCCAACTCATTTGCCGCGTCGTTTCCAAGTGAGTCGCTGTGTCCTTTTATCCACTGCAGGGTTACCCGGTTTGTGTTGCAGGGCAGAGTTGATAGTATTGTTTTGGAGGGCCTGTAAGGCCGATACGCTATCCGAGATTATCTTTATGTTTGAGTTTATAAGACCTCTGGCCGCAATCGCCTGTGCCGCTCGGGTGATGCCAATGGAAAGATCGTATTTCGTTTATCTGAGGTTATGGATAATTTGATGTTTAGGTCATTTGAAAAGACGCGGGCCCCAAATATCTTACTTATGAGAACAGTTCTTTACAATAATGACGGTAGACAATTTTTTGATTCTGTATATGTGTAATAAACATCATTCAGCTATAAAAAGCCTACATACATACGATAAAAATAAGTTATCTTCTACTATTCTAATACATTTCAACACGCAAATTACAATGTTTAAAGAGAAATGCATCTGCGTTAGGAATATGTCTCCGGGACGTCTCCGGTTGCCGGAATCGGAACTAGTAATTTCCGCCGTTTCCAGAGACGTACTCTTCCAAATTTTATGTACAGATATTTTTTTTATTTTGTGTTTTGCATTCTTCTTTATAATAAGGGTTTTAGGCTGTCATTAAAAAAAAAACATTATAATCAAAATAATCTTTATTCAACATAGGCCATTACAGACACTTAAGTAAATATAAGATTTAAAGGACACCAAAAATCTTCAAATCAAAGGCTACATAACCTTATACGCTAAAACTTACAAGAAAACATTTTACAGAACTTTTCAGAACTTACGAAAATGTTCTGGAGAGTCTCGAGAACAACAAGCGAGAAACCTTAAAGGTCTAATTTTGTATCCCAGATTCAGACTAAAGTCAGAGATAGAGATTAAATTGTCACTGATTGAATGATCGAGAAGTACTTTGGGCCGAGACAAAGATTTAAGCGTGGCATGTGCATGGAAGTGTAAAATCACACAGATAGGGTTAAACATAGGTTATAACTAGTGATGTGCCGGATCGTCAAAAATCTAGATCCGCGGATACGGGTCTGAATACGGATATTTGGTGTCAAGATCCGCAGATACGGATACGGATACGGATCTTAACTTGCTTACACAATCAGTATCTGTGCGCGCGATCTTGAGTTGAAATATGTTTCGACTTGCACTTTGCGCGATTAAAATTAATAAGGTAAATAGATCCGTAAAAGATCCGCCAAAAAGTTAACGGATCTTTCTTCTGCCTCGGATATCCGCGGATACGGATACGGATATCCGGCATATCACTAGTTATAACCTATGTTTTTCGCATTCTCTTATTTTTATATCTGTTGAATATAAAAATAAGAGAAAAGGAAAAGAGGATTATTTTGTTATATAATTTCATCATCAACTTATCTAATCAATTAGTAGTACGCTATTTATGTTTGTGTGTGGAATTGTTTTCAACCAATATTGAACGATATTGCTTAACAAGTAAAATGTAAAGTCACAGTACTCATTAACTTGATGGCTTATGTTACCCTTCACACCAGAACACAGCAATGCGAATAGTGCTATTTTGCGGCAGATAAAAAAAGGGAATTATCCAAGCATTTGGACACGACTATTTGAACCATCGCTAAACAAACCTATAAAAATAAATTTAAAACTACAAAAGTTGAATATTCATAGAATATGATCGTTTAAGTACTTACTATTCACTGAATCCAAGTCCGTCCTAGACTGGAACCTACCCACCTTTCATCTCGTCTCCGGCGTTATTAGCCCTGTATTTGCCAGGCAACGGTTCAAATTGGCCTCGCCGCAATTAACATTAGGCTGAACTAATAAAGCTAGCCTCTATACTATCCTGCCGGGTAGTCAAGTCCACACAATAACCTTAACATTAGGCATGAAAATAGCCATTGTGTCACGAATACAAAAAGCAACATTACAAGGAAATACATGGCTTAGAATAAAGACAACCAAAAGCCATTTAACCAGGTTAGCTCAATGCAAATTAGTCACTCAGTACTTCCGCCATTGCTCAAACCAAATGGATCGCTTGCCCAAAGCGCTTTAGAGAAAGCGAACTTATTTGCGAATTCTCAGCAAACAGAGAGGCAAATAAGCCTCTCTGTTTACTGAGAATTCGCATCGCGAAACTGCAGGAAATACTCCACCTAGCTTACCTCGTGCCGACTGCTCTATGTCAGCTGTTCGGATCTACCAAAAAGAGGTGCTCAAAATCCTGCGGACCCTTGATGTGAATAAGGCGAGTGGACCTGATGGTGTTCCGGCAATTGTGTTGCGGAATTGTGCACCTGAGTTGTCTCCTATTCTTACGCGCCTGTACCGCCTTTCACTTGAGACCAAATCAGTTCCGAAGTCTTGGAAGCAAGCTAATGTGCAGCCTGTGCCTTAGAAAGGGAGCCGGGCAGATCCCTCTAACTATAGGCCAATTTCGGTCACCTCCATACTCTGTAAGACTATGGAGTGTGTATTGAATAATCGACTCCTGGCGTACCTTGAAGATAATGATCGACAATACGAATTCCGTCGAGGCCGGTCCACGGGGGATCTTCTTGTGTACGCCACCTACATGTGGAGCGAGGCTGTAGAAAAACATGATGAGGCCCTTGCTGTGTCTCTGGATATTTCAAAAGCCTTTTATAGGGTTTGGCATGCTAGCCTATTAAGTAAGCTTCCTCGCTACGGTATTCCTCTTGGTCTTTGCAACTGGATCAAGGACTTTTTGAGCGAAAGATCGATACGAGTGATCTTTGATGACTACTCGTCGGATCCCAAGGCTATTGACGCCGGAGCTACTCAGGGTTCTGTCCTATAAGCGACTCTTTTCTTGCTACATATTGACAATCTGCTTATACCCGGTACCCTTGGGTATACAGACGATATCACGGTCGTTGAAAGGTACTTGTCCAGTGCATAAGCTAAGAGTGCAGAGATTCAGTGTTGTTGAAGGTCGATAATTGACCGCGGCTATTGAGGCGGTCTCAAACTGGGGTGACACTAATCTAGTTAATTTTAACACTACTAAAACCCAGGCGTGTTTGTTTACCACGAAGCGGAGTCCATTTCTTCTGACTCCGACACTCCGTAATGTGTCCGTTCCAATCGGTGATCATCTCGTGCTTCTTGGTATGGAAATCTCGTCCAACTTAAACTTTGGCCAATACATTGAGTCCTTGGCAAAGACTGCAGCTAAGAAACTTGGTATCCTCTCCAAGGTTAGGCGGTATTTCATACCAGGGAAGCTTCTAAACCTTTACCAAGCTCAAGTCCGATCGTGTATGGAATACTGCCGTTATGGCTGTTATGGGTGACTCACGTCTAGTAGAGGCTAAACTGCAGAGCCTCGATCACTGACGCAAGGTCTGAGGACGAAAGGGATCTTTAATCAAATGCATTTCGGAGAGTGTGCGATGAAATTGCACAATTTGATTCCAGCATCCCCATTCCACCTCAGGGGAACTAGACAGCGGTTGGGCTTCCACCCTTATGTTGTTGATATACCACCTATACGCACTAAGCATTTCGCTTCTAGTTTCATAATTCCCTGCCGCCGGATGTTTTCCCTGATAAATACAATCTGGGCCTTTTCAAGGCAAGAGTGAATAGGCACTATCTAGACAGGCATGGACCATCTTCGGCCTCATCGTCACTTACCATCAGGTGAGATCGAGGCCAAATGCCTGTCCATAATACATAAAAAAATAAAAAAAATAAAAAAAATTCACATGCATTTCTGAGTTATTTCACAAATCTATGCATATTACCTCGCAAAGTTTTCTTGCGCCATAGAAACGTTAAATAAATTAAAATTTACACATCGATAAATAGATTTTATCTAGAGCTTTTATTTTATCTTGGGCTTTTATTTTATTTTTATTTTATTCTTTACTTTGCTGTTGACATCATGGCCTAAATTGTTTTCATGATATTTAAGCTTTTATGTCTATTTATTACATAAACTGTATTATGAATCGTGTATATGCAAATATATCATCATCATTATTTTAACCAAGAGACGCCCAGTGTTGGATATCGATATCAAATCAGATTTAAAGTCACAGCCGTCCACATTAGGATCGGTCCTGCAGTCTTAGCGTTCAGTGCCTTGCTACGATCATTCTCATATTGATGATCTTCCTTGTGAGAGGTGTACTTGCGGGCATTCGGCCCTAATCACTGCCGTGTAAGATTCGCAATTCTTTGCATAACTTATAAAACAAATTAAAATATTATATAATAATATATTTTTATTTCAAACCCTATCGTAGTATGTCGTAAGTATGTCGTTCATCCTTACTAATATTATAATAGCGAAAGTAACTCTGTCTATCGAGCTTTACACGCCAAGACTACTGAACCGATTTAAATTATATTTGGTACACCGATAATCCAGAATCTAAGAAAGGACATAAACATAGGACCTTTCAATGGGAGAAAAGGGCTAAAGTTAACTCGGTTAAAGCAGGGGATGGAAAGTAAGTTATTACTAAAACTTATTTTTTTGGCTTTTGATTTCTACCACGGGTATATTTAACCTGCGGGAAAATCTGATAAAAAATTTACGGGTTTTGATGCAATTTACGAGGATGGTTGAAAACACAGGGAAGTACAGAACATAACTTTTAACAAAGCAAAAAAATGGTATCTTTCCTTTAGGAGAAACCGACATAACACGCGCGCAGCTGCTCGAAAGCTAATAATCCATAATTTAATGCAAATCATGCCGACACTAATATCGCAAAACAATATTGCACATACAAGGGTAACATTCTGCTACGACACGTGACACCCGGCCCTTTTTTACGATAATTGATAAACATAACTAAACTATATTAAGCCCGTGAAGGCACTTGATAAACGGTTTTATTAACACGCCCGCTTTCTAAAACATGGCGTTATTAATTTTATTAGAGTAAGCTAACACGTGTTGTTATGATGAATGGTTGTTCAGACATTGCTACAAAATATGAAAACACTTGATAATATAGCAGTGCAATTAAATTCAGGCATATACAAAACTACTTACTGGAAAGTCTTAAGCGTTTGAAGACATTTGAAGAATTTTCTTTTTAATCAAAAAACGTCACAGAAATGAATCAGTAGGTTCAATCATTTAAGCAATGCATATTGAATATCCGAATAGACTTCATAACTATTAGACATTGAGGTTCAAAATTTTGCCGATGATTGCGCTGTTAAATTAAACTTAAAATTGATAAGTGATAGAGAATTTTGTTGCGTAAATATAGATAAAATTTTGTAAAAGATATTTTGAGTTATGAAGTATAGTTAGAGTTTATTTGGAATAGCTGTTATTAATAATATTGAAACAAAATTATAAGATGGATGTAATATGTGTAGAATATTTATAAAATGTTTTTCATATGTATGTTTTCAAATAAAAAAAATATATAAGAAGATCTTAATGATTAAAAATTTCCCGTCTAATAATAACGACGCAGAATCCATAATCCAGATTCTAATTGAATAAATCAATAATAACACTATTGAATAATCAAAATTTTATTGAAATGGCAACACAAATACTGCAATTTATGCACTGAGGTACGGTCGGCCAAGAAAGTGGTCTACCACCCTAAGGTTGAAAATCATTCGCGCGCTATAAAATAACAGAGTTGATTTTCCCGCGTAAAAATATTCTGACAAAATTGACAGATTAATAGCTGTCAGATTATTTTAGGTTTAAATGTCATCACTCTACATAATCTTAAAAAGGTAATAAGTACAGGAGTTCAACCTTATCGCTACTTTACTCACATATGAAATTTTGTCAAAACTGGTAGACCACTTTCTTGGCCGACCGTACGTATTAATAAAATAAAATAATGTAAAAAGTGGGTAGTTCATAAAATACAAATGACGGGGGTTGCGACACTGTCGTATTCTGAAAGTAATGGTAGTATCAACAGCAACACAATCCGATAATATCCTGATGATACAGAACACAGGTATCGATTCACTTAACAAACGGCACAAACTACTTATATTAACAATCACTGAAGTGACATACGTAAAAGACATACGAAACACCGTCGTTTTTCAGAAGAAAAAGAAAGTAGATTTTATTGCCAACATACAAAGAAAAAAACAGGACGAGGGTAAAATGCGTTAGGCGCCATACCTACCGATGACTAAAGGGTTATGTTCGAGCATGTGTGTGTAGGGTTCTCGTCCGCCAAGTGTAGGTAATATCCACTAAACCTTTAAAGGGTTAGATGGCAGTAAAAAATCTCGATGTTGACTTAAATCATAGGCCACAAGTTAGTAAATGTTCGCTATAGCCCTAATAGGACTTACATATTTCTGAAAATATTCAGAAATATGTAAGTCCTATTTCTGAAAATATTCAGAAATATGTAAGTCCTATTAAGGCTATAGCGAACATTACTGCCATAAACATGTACTAACATGTAATGTACTGTGGCAAGTGATGATCACAGTCACTATTTCATTTCATGTATACATTTATCCGACATTTATGCAGTGGCAGAAAATATCGTGAGACAAGTTGCAAAGAAACTCAAAGCCTAGCCTAATTACCATAACTTAGTTTATTGTATAAAAAAAACATAAATCATCATCAATGTTTAATCATTTCCCGAGCCCCTGTATAATCTTTACTAGCTACTCTAAACAGCCCCCGTAGCATAACAACCGCGAATCGCAACATAATAAAGCAATTTATCACTTCGAACTGTCAAAATATAAACGAAAAATTTCAAGATGGCAGTTATATCTCACTATAACCGCTTTATTATATCTTGTTTCGTTGGGCACGTCTTAAATCTATTAATGTGGATGCAATCCAGTTCCAGTAAACTGTTACAAATTAATAGTAGTTTATGCAACTGTCATATAATGAAGGGTATTAAAACACGAGTGTGAGTTTATGAAACGAGCGCAGCGAGTTTCATAATAGTAACGAGTGTTTTAATACCCGTGTTATATGCAGTTGCATACACTACTTTATCTTCACTAATGCAATTAATCAAACAACAAGAGTAAAAGCTGACAATAGTTTATTTATAATAATTGTTCAAATTTTGGATGGTACACTTTTGAAAGTTAATGTTAATTATCGATTCAGCAGCTGTAGCGGTCGCGGGGCAAGCAGTAGAGCTCGTAGACGGAGTCGGAATATTTATGATCACTTCATTCGTCTTGTTTTCTATACTGTTCAAGATCGTATTTGAGACTTGAATTTTATTCATTAAAGACTCATCAATGTAGCTTTCAGCCACAGTAGAAGACTTCCACCCCCCGTGCCGTTTCAGTGCGGTCAAATCACCACCGCTATCTATGAGAAGGGTCGCCGAGGTGCGCCGGAAGCAATGCCCCGTGTACAACGCTGGGTTAGGCAGATTCAAAAAACTTGCGATAGTTTTTCCCAGAGCACCAAATTTATTAATACCAGTTCTTTGATCAACGCACTTCCCCGATCTATAGCTCAAGAAAAAGGCAGGGTTTCGACAGGGGATGGGTCGAAGTTCCATGTATTTTTTACATACGGCATAGCAGTTGCCCGTCACAACGAAAGAACGATCTATTTTCGTTTTTGTTTTCGAAACTTTCACCATGATCGTACCTTCGTCTATGTTAGAGACTTCATCGAACTGGATGTTGTATAGCTCTTGCCTTCGGCATGCCCCCATTATGCCGAATATTAGTGCAACCTGTAACAATAAACGATATAATAAGCTTGAGGTACATAGCCAAGGCAAAAACTATGAATTATGAAGTAGTAAAGTATAGGTACCTACTACCTAATTTATACACAAAGCGCTTAAAAACGGAGTGTCTAGATAACTTGCGTGTGTAGTACGTAAGTACTAGGTAGATTAAATAACAGAACTAAAATACACTTACCTTTTCAAAAAGATACAAAATATCTGGTGAATCTTCCAGGAACATCTTCAGTTGACCTGATGTAAACGTCAAGGACTTTTTTCCCTTATGTCCTTCTGAATTGCGTTTCAGGAACGCTATGACTTTTGAATACTTCGTGATATCAATATTGTTGTAGATAAGTATTCAGTGTGGACTTGAGCATAGAATATTTAGCCCACATAGAAGATGGCTTGAATTTGTCGGAGAGGTCTTTGAGATACGCAAGAATAACATTTTCAGAAAATGATGTAGTTTTCTTTTCGATCTTCCATGCCAAAAAGTTATTATATTCTTTTTCATATAAATTTCTAGATTTTTCTGGCAAAAGATTACTAGTTACTTCTGTTGCCAATTCTAGAATATCCAGAGGCGTACAGATATCGTCGCTGTCCATTTTTAACTTTTAATTTGTATAAATTGTGTAAAACAAAACACACTGCGAAACATTAAATTCACGCGTACGTGTATTGTTACAGTGAACTTGCCGCCATTAAAATCTAACCAATGAGAGCAGAGGGCCGATCAAGAGCGAGCGCGCGCTGTTCAATTTTCACGTATAATCCAACTATTTTCAAAAGCCAGCCAAATATAAAAATTTTAATACAACTTGTCTGAGGATTTTGACATATGGCTCGCCAGGTTAATTGGTCGCGTTTTATTGATGTTATAATGAGATTTTACGATATCGATGTGGATATTATACCATCATGTGAAATTGCTTAAATTGAGTGTTTTGTTGTCTGCGCTATAACAGTAGTCATTATAAATCAAGTATGGGAAACATAAGTAGAATGTTACAACATTAGTGTAGATAAAAACTATTACAAAATTTTGCTCTATAGAAAAATATACTAAAATTACCTCCAAAAAATATATGTAAGTTTACACGACCGTATTTTACAACAATAACTCTTATGAAATCATAAACATTGTGGAATTTATCTTTCGATATCACTACTATTTTAAATATTTTTTCATCAAACAGTTTAGTAAATTACTAAAAATTTATTGCCATAAATCCTCCGAGTCGCTACGAGTAATAGGTAAGGGACGAATTGATGCAAGCTCTACTCTTGGACTATCGCACGACCTATTATTCAACGTAGACGTCTTATTTGTCTCTCCTACCGTAGCTATCTTGACATACCGTTCATCAAAAGTTTGCCGCTGTCAAAAGATGCCACAGATAAACTAACCGTACTCGAGAATCATATTGCCAAGCCCATAGATAATAACGTAGTATCCGGCGTATAGTCTTTACATAATATTTACTACATTAACTACATGGGGCAAAATTACACTATCTGTAGATAGTCTTATCAATTAGCAATACCAGCCTTTCTATTCGCCACGGCAATGGGATAAACAATTTTCATCTTTTCGCCCTCAGAAAAGCACTTACTAGGATGAAATTAAATTTGCAAGCCATCGCAGAAATGCAAGTGTTGAATATGCATAGACTGCACCCATATTGAGGGATGGCCACAGAATATTTTACTGCATAGAACAGAAAAAACAAATCGATTTTTGATAATATAACAGATATAACATTATACTATATCTTGGCTGGCTTGTGGCCAAAAAATTGCAATCAGAATTTTATATTTTATATCTCTATCTACAATAATTTTAGTAGTTAGCTATTTAAAGTGTAACTTATGTTAAACTGAATTCTGAACTTAATATATAAGTTAGCGTCAAGAGTGCTGAACAGAATGATCTATTTTGCAAATTAGATTACACATTTTATTATTATTATTATAGATCATAAATTACGTATTAGTTATAGCTATATAAAATGTTAATTGGTGGACAATAAACTTTTTATTATTATTATTATTATCTGTTCAGTCATTTATTCAACACATGTCATCCTACTACCTACCTACTCTTAGAATAATATTTAACTTTATCTTTAATATCTGTACCTATTTTTACTTTTATTGTTTACTCATAAGTATCGTTTTAACGTCTTTTTTATGTAATCTAGTTAATAATTTTTTTTAAATATATTTTACTCTTAATTTTATCTTCCATTTCTTTTTTATTCCGCTACTTGACAACTTTTCTGAGCCCGCGTGACTACGTGACCACTTGTCGCACAATCACACTTTAACTTTGTCTTTGTGATCCTAAGATAACAATGTAATCGCCATCAACATCCTTTTACCAAGTACGTATCCATCACGTTTGCGATACAAATTATCCCGAGTACATATCAGCACAAAACAAAATACTCATGAACGTGTGACATAAACGTAAAATGTAATGATTGTATGGTAATCGCCGCCCGCCGAGCGATCAGTTGGAGGCCGCAGCGTAAAATGCGTGGCTAGTTAGCATTCAGATGAGTCCGCAAGAGTCCGCAGGAGCCACTCGATCATGTGACCTTCGTCAAAAACGTAACCGAGTCTAGTGACATCGGGGGATAAATAGCGTTCCACTGGTTAAACGAAACACATTGCTACGATAAATTTCCGTTTTCGAAACGATGTCACGATTTCTCGGAGTATTTGATGTTTGTTTACAACCAAAATGGGACAACTTTGAATTCCATTTGTCGTTATATTCATTTATGCAGTGGCAAGAATATAACCACATAACGTAATACGAGTAATATGTTACATATATCATTAAACATTATTGATGGATCTACACATATAAAAACAAATATTTGTAGAAAATAAAATCGCGCTATTCAAGCTTCTTTTTTAACAAACGAATAAATTGAAATATTTATTTATTATAATACATATTTATTTTTCGAAAGCCCTACCTATAAGTAACGAAATAGCAAATTGGTAGACATCTCACAAGCTGGACAGACAATATGGTGACGATTGCAGGAAAGAGCTGGGCACCAGCACTTCAAGATTAATAGATATAAAGATTCTTGGAAGCAGCAGTGTCTTACATTTCTGTTTATATTTCTTATTGTGTTATATTTTTGTTTGTGTATGTCTTATATTTCCATTTATATTCTTATATATCTAAATGAAATGAAAATCTTCACTTCCACCGAACACAAGATGTAATAAATAAAGTGTGCGCTCGCGACGCCACACGAACGGCGACTGCGCATCCTGACTGCGATAACACTCTCCTCAATTCCGATTAAAAATATTATAACTAATTCTTTTTTCAAATCGGATGCTAAATTGGATGCTACCTTTCTAAATACAATTAAGTACTTCATATTACATATATTCAGGATCCGGAGTTTAGGAACGTGTATTTAAATACATTGTTTTATGTATATATAATTAGTTAGGATAGTAGTAAGCATTTAGCATAGTGTTGTCTCTCCCTTTCCTCCTAGATGTCAGAAACAATGAAGAGTATATCGCATTTTTTCTGCAACTTAATAAACCTCTGAAAACTCATTTTTACAGCAAGGTGAGATCAGTACAATTTCTCTTAATTTTTCTCTTAAATTTAATCTGAAAAAAATCTAACGTAGAATAATAATAAATACGAATATGTCGATTGATCTGGACGAAATCGCATACACTAGTCTTATTTTGGGTATAAGGCAAATTTAACGTTTAATGTATGTATTCATTAGCATCGGTGATTAGTGATGGTATATTTGTCTTAAATCATTGTCGTATGTTATCTATTGCTTACCAGAATTTGTTCCTTAGTAGCGACTTTATCGAACGGTGTAATAATACAGAATGTGTTTTTTTTTTTTGCAATATACATTATAAACAAACATTATAAATATAAAACATATACTCAAATCGGACGAATTATTCAAAAACAATATTTTTTGGAAAAAACTAACCACCGCTATTGAAATTTTTATCCTAGATGTATGCCTTCATCAAAGATCTTCAACATAACAGATACTAATGTCAAAATTAGTTAAATTTATTAATAACAAAAATTGCCTATGTATTAAGCTGACTTTTCAAAATCAGATATATAACGTCTCGCAGTTTCCCTTAAAACTCTGGATACTTACCATCTTTTATAAAATTAGGTTGCGGTCAATAGCGGTTTCTTCTTTCAAATCTAATTATGTTGAATTGGGAACCCGTTTTATGTAATATGTAAAAATCTTTCGATGCCCAGGGCTTAACAAATTCTTTTTTTTTTTCACAAAAATAATTATTATATAAAATACGGCGTGAAGTATTCAAGAAAATAGGATCGTGATATCTGTAGTGATTGTGTGTGTGTAGTCGTAGTGATTGTCTGGCAATAAGTAGGTTCAAAAAGTTGCTCACTTGATATATAATACTAACACTTTCTCTGCTCTGTCGTACCATAAAACAATGAGTACGCCACATGCAATTCGAGTCAAAATTAGAAGAAATTCCGTTAAGAAACAAAAAAAACTCATCACAAGAAATTCAAATTCCCGCTAGGACTCTCTCGCGTATAATAAAACAAGATCTGAAGCTCGGTGCTTATCTTGAAAATACAGGGCATGCCCTCAATCAATCCCTACAGTTAAAGAGAATAAAGGAATTTTGAAACGCTCTCTCTCTCGATATGCCGGTGAAAGGCATAGAAATATTCTTTTGAATAAATATTAAAGATTAAAAAGACAAAACCTTGTCTGTCCTAAAAACACGGCGACGTTGAGTCCTTCAAATCTCATTTGTAAAAGAACTCATGACCGGACAAGTATATTTCGGTATATAATATATATTAAACTTTACAATGAAAGTTAGCTAGATATTGAGGTCATATATGAAATGTAATTTTATTATCTCACTAGGCTTAAAGATAAATTTTAACTTTACAAACAATTTGAGGAAACATAACATACAATAATACACTCAATTTCCTTCATTTCCACTGAAGACGTAACGACGCTCCTTAATGGAGGGATAAATCAGAATATAGCACTCCTCAGAATTCTAATAGGCCTTTCATTTCACCTCCATCACAGCGTAGTAGTGCCTTATAATAGTCTCTTAAGAGACCGCTTCTTTAACGGAATCAAAACAAAGACATTTGACAAACAAAATAATTGAATTGAAACTGTTTTGATTAGGAATATCTTTTGTCAGAGTTATGTGAAACGAGCATTGGAACATTGGAACTATTGTTTGTATTATTACAAATAATAGTTCCAATTGTGACCAATGATGTAGTACTTAATACAATATTCGCATAGTTTGTTGTTTTCAAACGAGTTGTTAAAGTAATTTGACTATTTAAATCTTTTTACCTTGATAGATAGATAGAGAGAGAGAGAGACGAATATCTTAGCAATCCATAGATTCACCGTGCGGGTGCCGGGTCCATCGTGTGACAAAGAGAGAAACTCCGAGCAGCTCCCGGGACTTGCGACGCGGGTGTAGGTTTAAGGGGGCCCCTTTCGATGGGCATCAACGCTCACCTTCACTGCTCGTGTTTCCCCCTCTGCCGAGCCAGACTTGATAGGAGCCTGCGAGTGCTGCCTTTGATTCTCTCTCTAGAGTTGAATTAATTGCAGCTCTCGACAGGCCAAGGTCTTTTAGTAAGTTGTATAGAGATTTTGCTGGTATACCTCTCGCTCCAACTTCTACCGCGTATAATTTGACCGTAAAGCCATTTTCAGTTAATTCGTTAGTGAGATCGTTGTATTTATTTGTTTTTATCGCGTGGTCTTTGGGTATATTCGTTTCCCACGGAACTGTAAGCTCTACAAGTATTATATGTTTAGTGTGTCTAGAGAAAAGGAAAATGTCTGGTCTAGATGAGGAAACACACACATCCTCTGGGATTTTGTAATACAAACAAACAAAGAAAATCATTTATTGAAATCAGACACATAATACAATTCCATATCAAGCCCTGGCTACCAAACTAGCGCTAGCTGTGTGTCAGTAGCCAGTTCCTTCCCATTTCAATATTAAATCATATATTGCTGATATTAATTTGAGTAAATATTAAGAATCATATAGAATAATTTCACAGATTAAGTAAGAACATAGTACAAACTAAACTGTAAGAAATATATATTTATATATATATAGTAATGCTTTTCAT
Source organism: Scirpophaga incertulas (assembly GCA_036419045.1). Lineage (NCBI taxonomy): Eukaryota > Metazoa > Arthropoda > Insecta > Lepidoptera > Crambidae > Scirpophaga > Scirpophaga incertulas. Next base: position 10,060,454 of record CM071628.1, on the reverse strand, counting down.
ACGTGTCCATTAAAATAGTCCAGTCAGGGGCAGAGGCTAGGATTGACAATGGTTTGCTCTTTGAGTTGTTAGTTGAGCCTTCTTTAACAAACTTAATTTGTTTTGCTTTACACACACGCACACAGACACAACAAATGAAATAACAAACAAGAATTTATTTATACAGAAATAAATTACATAATTGTTAAGTGCAATAACAAAAATAAATCACCAAATTATAACCACATAATAATAATTAAATACAGCACTGTAATTATTACAGTATCACAATTTTCACATTCCTGGTGTCAATTGTTATATCAATATTTCCTCCTGAAACACGAGCAGAACCGTGCGGTGCTGTAAGTTCGCATTGCTGTTGCTGTGTGAAGGGTTAAAATTACGGTGAATATCACCCGCAACAATATGACCTATATGTATGAGCGTCAGTGGCGTTGTGGTCTCGGCACTGGTTTGTGCGCCGCATAGAATCGGGAGGCCCGCGATCTCATCCCCACCGTGTACCAATGTGTTTTTCGTTCCGAATTTCATATGCATTTATCCGAAGCTCCTACGGTGAAGGAAAACATCGTGAGGAAACCTGCGTACATCTGCGAAGCGATTCAAAAGTGTACGTAGTCAACCAACCCGCACTGGGCCAGCGTGGTTGACTAAGGCCTAATCGCCCTAACGTAGTTAGGGTAGGCTCGAGCCCCTCGGTGGGGACGTATATGAGCTGTGATGATGAATATGACCGATAGGCGACCGATGACGACACGAAGGTAACCACTTTCCTTTGGGTGGTCAGTCCGCTCTATTGTAATTTTAAAAATCTATTAAATATTAACACTATACACTAAAACATCAATAGAATAGAATACCCATTTATTGCACTAACATACTTCAATTTGCACCATACTAAATTAACATATTATATTCTCTTAAGTGTAGTGAATTATAGATTCCTTTTTTTTTCAACATTATCAAAGGTTGAAAAAATTTGAAGAAGCCAGTTACGTCAACTCGTTAAATTTTATGGAATAGTTGATTATTGTAGGCTGTAGGTATCGATATTATATTATTATTAGTTAACCAGACCGTTTAATTTTAGGAGACCCAATGCACTACTGTATTGTTAGGTACTATAGCTAGTTTTCTCGTCATGCATTTCTTTCGGAAGGAGACGATACCAGAGTTGTCTGCTTGAGTACTTCCGTTTTACCTCAGTCTGCCGCAGAAAAATAACATTGCTCTCTTCGGGTGTGAATGGAACGAAGATTAGGATATTTTCTAGATACTGTTACTTTATATGCTATGTCACAATGTTGACAACGTACAATGTGGTTTTTGTGGGGGTTACAGAGATGTACTGGAATCACCTATGAGATTCGCTGCATATGTATGTAACTACAGATAACTATATCAATTTACTATCAAGAATTCTTGTTTGTCAACATATTACCTAAATAAAAAAATCTTTTATAGTTTCCAAAAATTTGTAGTTAATGAAGCAAATCATTAAAAAGTAAGAGACAAAAGGCTTCGTTCTTCGTTTGCTGGCGGAAAGACCCGAATTACTTTGAGATTAGTTAATATTACACCATTCGCCTGAATTTGAAAGGCACAATTTTGTCGCGAGAATCTAGTTCTTGGTTGTATATTAGACAAATCAAATTGCTTCATACCAACATACGAGTCAAGTACAAGTATAAGTTCATTTCTCTAGCCGACAAATTATAAGCGTAACAAGATTTCCGAATGGCATGTCCCTAAGGGCACCTAACAAGCTGTGTAGGGCTGCAAAAAATAATACCTATGAAATTGCCGATTTTGTCGTTCGTAGATCTTACTTATTTAAGACATAAATAAATTTATTTTTACATTAAATTTTAGCTATCATTTTATTATTTTAGCTATAGAATTTATTTATTTAAATTGAGTAAACAATCACGAAAATAGATTTAAATTTATTTATCTGAATTTTGTTTCTTTGAATTAAAATGTATGTTTTTAGTAAAATAAAAGTCTACTGGAGTTGTATTAAAAAAAATCTGAAACTGTGATTTTATTTTATTAAATATACATATTTTAGAAAACTAAAATAAAAATAAGCTTACAGATACAAAACAGAGCTTATATTTTACAAGCGAAGTTATGTGTAGATTTAATAAAATGTATATGTCTCCACGTAGGTGGCCACCGGATATCTCCGATCATCCTCCGACCCAAAATGGATCTTCTGGATGACAACCACCCGCTCTTAAAAAATAAGGCGCTTCGCCCTTTCACCGCTGGCCGCTAGAAGCGGCCCGCCAGATTCTACCCGGTTATCCACGCCCTCTCTCTCTAATAGGTCAGACTATTAGTCGTCAAAGACGTTGCCCACGGTGCACCATGAGGAGGTCATCTGATGTCGCACCACTAAAAGTGTTATTGACCTGCATTTTCATAAATTTCAAATTCTATTATGAAAACCATAATGCTAATAATTACTTAAATGATAAAAATGTTTGAAGATGTTTCTATGATTCAGTAGTTGCGTGTAATATCAACAGACGGTACAATTATTAATTGTTGCGAAAATGTATGAGATGAACTAACATATTAACTAATATTGTAATGGAAATTGGACTCTAACTTTATTTCGTGGCCATCTCATTTACATTTAATCTTACATAAGTTACATTAAATCATGTATTGTAAATGACCGTTTAAAAGAAGAGATCAAAAATAGATCTTCTGTGTTTCTTGTACCTCTAAAAGTAAATAAAATATAATTTGAGCTTCAAATTAAATGTAGCGCCCAATATACCATAACAATTTTACAAAACGTAGGTTAACATAAGTGAATGTTTTATTGAGACATAATGTACAATTTATAATTACAACATATATATGGTTCATTGACTTCTATTTTATAAATTAAAAAATTACTATTAAAAGCAGTCACAATAACTCGATCGTATAAGCGTCTAAAAGAACGTTTAGATTTGTTTATTAATTCAAGCCGCTCAATTCAGCGTTCAATTTGAACTCTTATAAAATGAGTAAACCTCATTTCAAACAGGAAAACATCGGAAGTAGTTTTGCAAATATCTACTATCTATACCTTTATTATCCACTTAAAGCACATAATTATATTTACACGTGTGCCAACCCTAGTGGAGGTGCGCAGGAAAACCGCGACTCGATGTCGTCCCGTAATTACATAAAAATAATCACATCATCCCGTCACAACAGAACGTTTGCTGCCTACAGTTTTATTCGTGTCGCTGGTAACACAGAAAACGAATTGCACCGTCCGGGCAATGATAACGTACAAATTCCAAACAACGCCACGTACTTTTTAGCCAGAGCTAGATTCAGTATTTAAATCTTCTACGCCTATTTCTTGCGTATATAAAAAAAAGTGACAAATAGTACAAAAATAGAGAATAAAACAAATAAAGCTACGCTACAATAAAACACCAGTATTCGCATTTAGTGGTCGCCACAAGCTGCGCATTGGTTCAAACTAAAAGTTGGAAAGGTCGCGTCCAAGCCACAAGCTGTGAGAATCGGTTGTGCTCGTTACTAGTGACCGCCATGCTTACCTCGTCTCGAACAGTCATTGGCTTCTCCACAACCCACAATCCTTTCTTGAACTGTGTAATAATAAACAACAATAAAATTTATTTTGCTAACCAATGATATCCGGGTTTTAGCGTTTTCAACCTCGATGGCCCAGATGGTCCTTGTTGGTTGACAATATACAACTTTGAATTTTTTCGGAGGTGCATTTAAGTTGCCTCACGGTGTCTTCCGTCGCCATTAAAGCAATAGATGAATATAAATAAAGAATTCTAAAAAATACATTAATTTTGTTTGACAATGATATATGGACTTTAAACCTCCAGTGGTCGTCTGTTGCCGAGAAATTTGCTTGTATGCTATATCTATACTAATATAATATTATAAAGAGGAAATATTTGTTTGTTTGTTTGTTTGTAATGAATAGGCTCCGAAACTACTAGACCGATTTCAAAAATTCTTTCACCTTTGGAAAGGTACATTATCCCCGAGTAACATAGGCTACTTTTTATCCCGGAAAAATCGACAGATCCCACGGGATGCGCAATAAAGGCTTCGCTCAAAAACTACTGCACAGATTTTCATGCGGTTTTCATCAATAGATAGAGTGATTCTTGAGCAAGGTTGTGCGGTATTTTTTATCTCGGAAAAAACAGATAGTCCCACGGGAAGCGCGATAAAACCTTCGCGCCATAAACCGACTTCTGCGCATATGTAGCCGTGGGCAAAAGCTATGACCCTTAACCCTCTATAGACCCTATCCCGAAATCCACGCAGGCGAAGCCGCGGGCAGAAAGCTAGTAGTTCATATATAAAAATGAAATCACTATATGCCCAGTATATTATATAGGACTAGGGCCAATAGAGTACCCGTGCTAGCTGACTCATACATTTTTTTTGGCCTTTCCCTTTTTAATTATTGTTTAACAAAGATTGATTAAAACATTATTCAGTTTGCACTTTATTACTGGATTTTATAACTCTACTTGCTAAACCTGATAAATTGACATACCTATTAAGCTTATTAAAAGCTACTGCATTCAAAGAGCCTCGCTGGAGTATTTCATAAATAATCAAGGACTCTGCGAAGTCTAACCTCTTCTCTTTTTACAATTTTCAGTTTATCTAATTGCAGGAGGGAAGCAGAGATGCCTTTTGTAATTGGTGCATAAAAGTTGGAGCAGTCGAGTTAAGTTATTACTTTAGCTTAAATCTTGGATTAAACCTTCATTTTAGAGACATTTATTTCTTTAATGTTGATGTTGGTACATCAGTTAATGTGATGTATATATAGCAATTTTCTAACCCAACATTTTTGTTATGTTGTGTTAAAAAGCAGTATTTTAACTCTTTTTATGATTACAATATGATGATTTCAGTAATTTTCTAGGACTGATAACAGAAGTACCGATTCATTAAATTTGTGTTTACTGTCACTAAGCTTTTCAAGTCGTATAGATTTTCCTGTTGTCATCTTGAACTCTGTACATATAATATTAGGTTAAACAACGTTAAATTTTAAAGGGGTCACTTTACTTAATATAACATTTGTCAGAGATTTGTTCATTTATTTTCAAGAGCTCCAGACCTGATGAGGCCACAGCTTATACGAATGCAAATCCCACGGGCCGTTTAAGTGGAACGCTCAAAGATCCCGTGCTCGGAGGTCTATTTGCGCAATAGGATTCTGCCTCTACAAAATCTGAATTTTCTCCACAATCACGCAATTCCTACCCACCTCGCTTCAGCAACATAGATTCAAGCGAAACGGAAAAGAAAATGTCGATGTTTTACGTGATAGAGAAATATAAGAAAATACGGATATACGGATAGAAGTAAGTAAGTTTTGCTCACAATTAAAAGCAGATTCCTCTGTATTCGATCTGTATAAATTTATGTATTTGTATTACCTAACTGTTCAACGCTGGCACTGTGAATACAGCACTGACCGAAGAACGGGAGACGCGGGATCGATCCTGTCATATACCATGTATAATTCGTTTTTCGAATTTCATATGTAATCTACATATATATTAAGACTCTAATTTTGAAAGAAAACATCATATGACTACTTGCATACATCTGCGAAAAAATTCAAATGTGTATATTAGTCTTTCAATTCACTCAGAGCTAACGAGGTTGACTAAGGCCTAAATCATGCTCCTCGGTGGGTACGGACAAGGTGTGATTATCCTTGTGTACAACTACACAGTAATATTGCATGTAAAAGAATGGCATTACATAGCCTTAGCATACTTTTCGAAAATTGGTACGTAATTAACTACTGCAAATCGGTAACATTGTAATAATTTCACTTAATTATCTTCATTAAAGGAAATGCAGATTTATTCGCATAATATGAATATAACGTACGTACGAAGTCCGCCGGGATAGCTAGCAATTAATATTTTACGTACACATACATACCTATAAATAAATAACAGCTAATTTAAAAATATTAAAAAAAAGAATAAGTCTCTGGCATTACTGGTACGTCATGTTGAGTTCATAGATATTTCTAGTTAACTATATAAGACCAGATAAAATAAATAAAAACGAAATGAAACAGCACCATCAGTAAATCAACGGAATAAGAACAATTAATTAAATGTTCCAATATCACCAGTAACAGATATAGTGGCCAACCGATGTCCGGGTCACATTAAAGGAAAAGAAACGCTAAAACCCCTAACAAATATGGGCCATAAAGGCTCTCGAGGATGCATGGCTTGGACAAATTAGATCATTCCTTTATAAGCTCATACGAATAAGAGAGTTCATTTGATTCAATCTGAAATCACCGAGCGCCATTTTGTCTCTTTCGTGTTTTCTCATGCAAAGAGGTTCTATGAGGATTGATATTGATTGTTCGAATTTTGAAGTTAAATACAACAGGGGCTTTATAACTTTTTGCAAAACATTACTATAATAGAAGTGTAGTGAGAATCTTTGATAGCATGTATTTTTAACTGCGCTGCAAATTTTATTTCACCAGGTCTCGGATAGATATTACTAAAATTGTCTTAAAAAATATCATCAACTTGTTACTATTTGTACAAGTTTGTTGATACCACAGAAATTGATATAAAGGTGTCGCTGAAACTATGAAATACAAAATCCAGCAAGAGATCCGTTTTGGGAACGTTTCAGTTTAATAGTAGAGTAACGGACTAAAGGCTTAATAGAATTTTGGTGGTTCGGTTGTAGTTGTGGCAATTAATAAAGTATGACTTACGTTTTAATCTATTTCCTCGAACCAGTCCCAAATAACTATCAATTTATTTGCATATAATGACAACATAATAGAAATGAATGCACAATATTTATTATCACTACACAAGACACCGGATATAAGCGTAATAAGTACTAGTGCGAATGACAGTGGCGTTTTTCTAATTATCACTGCGTATGCGCAGGAATATACAAGCATATGAAAAGCAATATCAAAAAGCGTGTGCTCCGCGTGGTGACAAGTTCTCGACTCTTAATTTTTTCTTTCCCTCAGGAGAGAGGCTAAGAATCCTCACTGAGGAGCACCAAAAGTACCCAGGATACCCCCCGCAACGGCATGTGTCACGGAGGTTATGTTGCACTCCACACGGCCAGAGTGATCCTCACAGGTAGTCGTGTTAAAATATTGTAAACCACTATCTACCTATTGCAATTGAGAATTTGAGTTTGCTGTGTCCACTGTTGAGCACACTTTGTTATATGTAACTTACTGTATATCCATCTATTATCTTTGTTAAACAATAAATTACTGTACTGTTACTATGTATTATTTACTTTATTATTGAATTATTAATATATAACATATATATATACCTCATTTGATAAGTCTGACCTTGTACAATAGTGTATATAAATAAAAAATTGTTTACAGCAAAATTATTGTGTACAATAGAGAATTATATATGTCGGCAAAACTGAAGCTGTTTTGACTGCCAAGGCACAACGCGACTTTATCATGTCAACTGTGACGCTGGTATCGTCTTCCGGTCGGCATCTCGACGGACCGCGCTTGTCGGCAAAACTGAAACTGATTTGAGTACCGAGGCACAGCACGACTTTACCATGTCAACTGTGGGGCTGGTATCGCCTTCCGGTCGGCATCTCGACGGACCGCGCTTGTCGGCAAAACTGAAGCTGATTTGACTACCGAGGCACAGCACGACTTTACCATGTCAACTGTGAGGCTGGTATCGCCTTCCGGTCGGCAAAACGGAAGCTGATTTGACTACCGAAGCACAGCGCGACTTTACCATGTCAACTGTGGCGCTGGTATCGCCTTCCGGTCGGCATGTCGACGGACCGCGCTAGTCGGCAAAACTGAAGCCGATTTGGCTACCGAGGCAAAGCGCGACTTTACCATATCAACTGTGGCGCTGGTATCGCCTTCCGGTCGGTTTGTCGACGGAACACGTTAAAGAAACGTTGGAGCGAACACAAGGCAATCTGGTTTCGGCACGTGTTCGGTGTGCATGTACGATGGTCCAACGGATCTTTGCCTGCGGTTGAATCTTTGATCTTGGTTCCGTCATGTCTAAGTCGCATAAAAATGCCGAAGGAGTATCTGCTTCGACATATATAACAACATTGTGTCTTTTCCGTCTACATAAATAATACGTAACCTTTTCCGCCCTCGGCAATCAGCAATCCAAACTGAGATTCACTGTATCAAAACTTTTGTTCAATATTATTTTATATGTTATACTTCCCGTTTTCCCATTGACATTCCCCAACTGGTGGGGAAATCATAACGTTATTGTTAATTTTCGCTTTGCATATTATTTAACCCTTCCCTTCGTGTAACGTATTAATTAATCGACTAGTTTTGCATATTTTGACAGCGGCGCTGTTATAATTGAGAATTGCTTGCGGTTACAGTTATACAAAGTATACATAATAGAGCCATCTGTAGAAAATTATTTATTTTCTGTCTTTACGACAGTCAATATTTCATCAAAATTGTCGTCGAAACAATATGTTTGAAATGTTCTAAAGTCAAACCTACTAAGGCTGCGTCATGTTCAGTCGGTTTATTAAGGAGTAGTTGTCACATAAATTGTTTGATTATTTTAATTATAGCCTTATTTTATTATTATGTTATAAATACATGACTTCAAAATTATTTTTTGTTAATTATAAGGATATTAAAGTGTGAAACATGCAAATTTTTTCACAATTTTCTTTAAAAGCTTCATTTGAGTTCAATAGTATGTTAAAGCATACTCGTGTAAGCGCTTGAGGAGAATGGTGTATTAGTTACTGGACCTTGTACTTAAATTATTAATTCATACTAGGATTAGCTTTCGTCAGTTGGAGTCGTAAAAGTTTTTTTAAAGCGTTTATAATGACAAACATATTAAGTGATCGGCTACTACGCATTGGATCGCGAGTTCAATTCACTCACGGGACAGATATTTTGTATAACTTACATTTGTTCCGGGCTGGGTGTACATGTACGTGAGATTCTATGTTTGTGACTGCATCCACGACACACAATTAAAATCGTAGTGTGGGGCGACGTTCTTTTAACCAAGAAAAAAATGCCGCCTATAAAACATATGGTTCCTGTAAGATTCGCAGCAAATCTGCAACCCTTAATCGTAATGGACCTAACACAGCACAAAATCGATTTAAATACTTTTAACTACCTTTGTCAGAAGATAACAAGTAAATAGTAACCTACACTAACTAGAATCGTTAATTTGCAGCTAAACAACAAAACATACACATGACATCTCACGCAATAGACTTAACTTTTTGTTTTGTTTTTTTTTTTTTTGTTCCCCTGAGGAAAAATGCATTAAATTGGATACCCCAGCTGTGGCGAGCTGGCGGTTATGTGGGGCTCTCCTCTCTAGAAGGGGGAGGCCTATCCACTAAAAACCTCAGGGATTGACTTCCTCAGGCATGTAGGGAGCCCCCGGGAACGCCAAGCGACTTTCGGGAAAACGCAATAGACTTTACCTAAGATTTATTATTTTATTTCCGGGAGTTACGAACGATATAGCCTTTTTGCTATTATATATTTATCAAAAGAGGAGATGCTAATCGTATAACGTTTGTCCTTCGTTTAGGTAAGTAAATAGTTATAAATAAACATCAACTTTGATTGAATTAATTTAATTTAACATTCTTATAAAAAAAATTACATTAGTAGATTTAGATCTTAATCTACTAATGTAAATTTTTATTATTAAGTAATTGTAATTTTAATTGTAATTTTATATATTAATTAGTTCTTGATTTTAAAATAACTTTAATCCGTAGTAGATAAAATAAAATATTGATATTAATAATTTTGCAACTCCAGCAAGCAAGTAGTAAACGTCTGGGTGTATGGCCGGCGAATGTTGGCTCGTTCGCTCCTACGTTCGCAGATCTCAGGTCATCATCGTTCGGTCAGTGGTAATGAGTCATGTATCGATGTACATATAACCATTCAGCTATACTCGTATTAATAACATCGCTCGTGCGCACGATATTAATTTTTTAGATTTTAACTTTTGTAAATAGTAGAATTAGGTATTTTTTTAAATAATATATTAGATTAATATTATTATAGATGTAAATAGATATTTTGTTTATATTTTAGTTGAAGACTATTTTTCTAAATTTGTGTTTAAATCTGGGTATTTAGAATAACCACCGTTACAATCGTTATAGATCCGCAACCAACCCGCACTGGGCCAGCGTGGTTGACTAAGGCCTAATCGCCCTAACGTAGTTAGGGTAGGCTCGAGCCCCTCGGTGGAGACGTATATGAGCTGTGATGATGAAACGTCCCGGTGATTAACTCCAGATCGATCAAAGAGGCTCGACCGATATGTGACCTTACAAAAGAAACGCAACCTAAGTCCTTGGGTTCTTCCATCTCTTGACTTACTCGTGTATTGAGAGCAACCGCTCAGCGAACAGCAGAGGGATCGGTACAATGCATATACATAGAAATATTGCACCTATACATGTAACGAAGAATTTATTGAATCTTCAATCAATTTATTGAGTCAAGACTTCATTAAACGTATAAAGAGGAGATAAAAAATATATGTACCTTTCGAGGTTCCAATTTTCGACCAGGTGAAATCGTTTTATATTATTTTTTTCCTTGTACTACGTACAAGGTTAAGTAACTCCTTTTGCTCTGTTTTTAACTTCATTATGTGCTTGTAATGGTCCTTGTTAAATACATTATTTTGATTTTAGTCACATAAACAAAGTATAAAAAGAAACAGAAACTACCCAGTTCAAATTCTATTCGAATGTCAAATCAATAAAAAAATTCTACGCGAGCCTGGAGCTGACACGGCCGAAACTGGTCAAAGCCCTGCAAAAAATTAAACCTATTCTGTAAAAATCTTCTTTGTATGCATGATATCGCCATTAACAAGTTGTAATTTTATGATTTTTTTACATGCAGAAAGTTAGTTATCACAAAGTAATAGTCAATAATGTACAACATACAGAGGAAAAAACTAGCAGGTAACTTTTTGAGGTTTTTTTAGTTTAAAATAACCTAATTCTGAAATGCAATTAGTAGTAATGTAATAGTAGCCAACACTTGCACTTTAGAATTAAAAAGTAATGCTGACATAAATATTTTCAATGGCGCTTAAGCTTAAAAAGTAATTAAGATTTAAGTAAGACCATAAAAAATTCCAATTTTATAATTAAAATCGTATTATTATCAACAGGTGAACCTTACCAACTCAGAAGATGTTTTGGCTAACGAAGTTCAAAGCCAAGAGCATCTTTGCGGCCTAACTTAAGCTCGTAGTTAATCTTGCCTCATCTACAGCAAATATATGTATAACATAACTGTTATCTATTCCAAACTTCATGGCACCTCTTTATGGTTATATTTATAATCAATAACTTATTACCTACACGTTTAAAAACACGCTTTTTTCAATTTTTATACAATTTTCCCGTGTCATGAACAAAATAAAAATACCTGACATAGATAAAAAAAACTATCGCGTGAGACTACTACGATAGAGTAAATAATAATAGTTTATCATAAGATCGTCTTTAACAATCTGGAGCGCCTACACTTTTCAGTCCGGACTCATCGGATATATTTCAAAGCCAATACTGTTTTAAGTCACACGAATAAGGGTGAGGAATTAATAATGTAAAAAATCCAAAGCTAACTTCAAAACCTTACCTATATTATATGTATATAGTACACTACTGACCGCTAAAATAATAGAACATCAACAGAAGTAGCTCACGATGGTCACAGTTTTTTGAAGATAAACGCCCAATTCCAGATTCTTCAATATGTACAAACTTTGCTACAAAGGAAAATTTAATCCTGTCTTATGTGTGACAAGAGCGATGCCAGATCAGATTTTGAAGTGTTAAAATATGTTAACTATTTCAAAACAAGGCCCTTTGCTTTGAAGTAGTATATATAATATTTTTATTTACATTTATACTTATGTGTTGTTTTGAAGTCGGTTTTTGGATTATTTTCAATAATATTATTATTTTTGATTTTGATGATTTTCTGAAAACCCTCCAAATCAATGTCGATAAAATTTATATGGACCACCTACAAAAAATATCTTAAAAAACTCTCATTAGCTAAACGATCGAGTAACTAATATACAAAAAAACTTCTAATCTAACGTCTATCTAACTGCTAATCTACACCTCAATGAGCTATAGTTTAAAGGATATTCCGTAGTAGTCACATTGAATCATAGCAACATGCTCTACATTGATGAAATTGAATTGATCAAAACAGAATCAAGTCACAGGATTCTCAACTTGGGTCTGTTAAAGCGAGTCGAATCGTGGCGAGCATAATTGGCGGCGACCCACTTACGACGCCGTTTGCCTGTGTTGCAGATCCCAATCTCTTTTGTGTCATAAACCTCTTTCAAAATTGTGTGCTAGATCCGGTGGACACCCTGCAGCTACATTAGTACCAATTTCTAAATCACACAAAAAATTTAAGGTTAGATCTATCTAAAAAAATTCGACGCGTTTTTACAAATTTCTCAAAAAAACTTTTACAAGTATCAGTCACTGAACATCTGAAAATATTATCTAATTAAAAAGAAGTCAATCCAGCATCTAACATTTTAGTTCTTCACTATCGAAACCTAAGTAATTATCATCCAGCCCCGCTTATTTGTAGACAGATTGTGGACCCCCATTATTTTGTTAGGCCTATCGTAGACCCCCGTTGAGTCTCCCGCGGACCCCTTTGGGAATAACTGCTCAAATACAACTTCATAAATTCGTTGTAGACGGTTCGGCGTTATTCAAGCTACATATTTGCGAGCGTGCTCAGGCTACCTAACCTTATCCTGCCGACTCCATTCTGTTAATGAAACCCCAGGCATAAAACGTACCATCTATATCTAGTTGCAATGCGGATCAACTGAACAAACTACCAGCGTCTGCATTTTCACTTAAATACATTTTGTTATCAAGGGACCCATAACATTAAGCGTTACATATAATCTTTCGTCATAATTTCCAAGTCTCAAATAATATTTACGGAAATATGATTGTAAAATCAAACGATTTTCAATATATTTTTACTTTGTTTTAAGATGTTTATACAATTCAATAAATAATATATACTTTAATAAAGACTAGACACTAAAAGTAATCTTTAAAAAATAACAAAAAATAAAAATATTTAAAAATAGGTTCTATACTAGAATATAGCAAATTATATGTGTTTATAAACATATATACTTTTATATACGTGAATATACATTAAAGTAATATAAATGATATAATAATGAAACTTAAATAAAATTAAAAACTAAACTATATATAAAACTAATATCTCTAATAATTATTTAGTAAAATTAAAAACTAAACTATTTAAACACATAAACGACTAATGACTCAGTGGTATATCAATACAAACATTATTTATTTAGTTAATAATCTAAATACTGGGGTGTGGCACTTTTTCGTCCCCGACTTGTTTCGTGTCAAATAAATATCTATATTTTACGTCAAATACAACTTATTACATATAAATTAGGATCACAAAACAAAATCCGCACAAATTAATTATGCAAAATTTATTCAAATCATTTAATTTATTGAACAATTCGCCAATTATGTTCCGGGGCATATTTAATTTAGGAGTTTTGCATCTCGTCAGTGACTAATCGTAAAAGACGAACAAATCTATACTAATATAATAAAGCTGAAGAGTTTGTTTGTTTGTTTGTTTGTTTGTTTGAACGCGCTAATCTCCGAAACTACTGGTGCGATTTGAATAATTCTTTTTTTGTTGGATAGTCCATTTATCGAGGAAGGCTATAGGCTAAATAACATTACGCTATGACCAATAGGAGCAAAGACAGAGCGGTAAATGTGTAAAAAACGGGGAAAATTATTCATTTTTGAAGGCTTTCTTTGCGTGCGCTGCGAAAACGGTTCAAGATACACAAAAAATATGTATGAAAGAATTATTCCTCTATACATGATCTAAAAAAAAGTCCGCGACGGCATATGTCTATCTTTTAAGGTTTAGTCACAATGACCGTTTTTATGGTACCAAATTTGTAAAAATTCTGCGGAAACTCGACCATTCCGAAAATCCCGCAAGAACGGGAACTATGTGGGAAAAACCAAAAATCTGCCGGAAGTCACTATTCCACGCGGACGAAGTCGCGGGCAAAAGCTAGTTTTATATAAATTTGTTGTAGACTAGAAGGAAGAGAATAACTTTTTAGGTTAATAAAATCAAATCGATAGATAAAAACAATTAATAAAGACATGCCATAATTATATAATTAAATATCTTATAATCAGGATTAATTTATAACAGCATGTCTATAGTTACACATTGAATGAGGAAAGAGTCTACAAGCACTATCGATTATAGTGTTTAACCGCATAACCACTAACATCTAGAGCGATATTATGGTCAAATGATCTTGTAACATTTTAAAAAAATTAAATATTAACTTGTCGATCTTTAAAGATTTTTACCCTGTGTTACGAGTATGGGTACAGTTGAAAACATAAAATTCATACATATGCCCATACCAGAACATATTTCGTGCAAAATATTTGTGTTCTACTACCGGAACGTAAGTCATACAAAATAGTTGTATTCTATATAGGTATTGAAATCTTTTAATTTTTCCAAACCCTTATCTCTCCGATCATATTTAAGTGGCTACGATTGCCTTGACTCAGCCCAGCTCCTACTGCCTGAAAATATTTTCGTCTTTATCGTCATTTCGTCTATACTTTCAACCGGTTTCCTGTCTGAGGCACAGAAGCAGTTAGTATTGTATAGGCTCCCCGACCATCGACACATCAAATGCTAGAGATGAGGTATCCATCCGCAACGACGGCAGACATCCAATAGCGTCATCAGAGCATTGTAGCATGAGGAAGGTCAGGGCGCTGTCCTCACCATCAAGATTTTTACTTTTCATATTTGTTTGACTTAGCTGAGCATGATCTACTAATAAGGCGTAACAATTGGTGTGCATTAAGTTCGTATTTATTTTTGGTTTTGTCAAAATAACAGCGCTTTTTTAGTAATCCGCTAACCTGTGCGATTTAAGACATGTGCTCAGGCAAAGTCGGTTATGGGATTTGCAACAGATAATTTAATATTACAGTGTTTTGCACACTTCCTCAGTAGTCGGCTGTAGTTAATTTTATTGACTTATTTATGAAAAACAAATAAAGATGAAAGTCAATTCAACTTGGTTCACATCACCCTCCGTATTAGATGCTATAGATGCTTCAGAAATGTTCCACTCTGTAAATGTTCCGTCTCGTATTTATTCTGGTTTATACACGAATACGGTAACGCGTAGATCAGAGCTGATTTGAACTTCGACAATAGGCTCTCGTTTAGGTGAGTTAAGATACTCGACTTAAAGTGCTGGTCGAAAATCCGGAACTGAAATTCATTATAAACATCAATTCAGTCCTAATAGGGATAGGATTAAGGTAGGTGGATAATACAGTTGTAAATACTCGTAGTTGTTTACGTTTCATGTACAATATTAATATTTGAGTTTCGTTGTATGATGTACATTATACGCATTACTTTAATTTCTCTTATTTCCATTATACTCTCATTTTGTCTTTGTTGTAGGTGTGTCTATGGTCAATAAATCTACGATTCAAAATTAGTAGGTACAGAAAATTGTGAAGTGTCTTTGAAATTTCAACTTGTCAGCTACTTAAGATGAAGAAACTGAAATTATCATATCTTAAGGATATCCAACACAATGTAGCCCCACGGTGAGAAAATACTCTGTATCCCAGCTGCGGCAATAGAAATAAGCACATAATGTTAAATTAAATAACATTTACTACTATTACTACGATTAAACAATAGATGAATCTGAACTAAGATAACTTGGACACTATTTAATGAACAAAGAACGACAAAGAGTTTGAAGTTTGTAAAAACCAGCCCAACTTTTTATCCCTTAAATCCCTCCGCGGGTTTAATAAATTTCCATTGTATCCAAAACTACTTCATTAATTTGGAACGTGACAGGATAAAAACTTATTCAAAGGACAAGTTCGAGTTTCCTGAATGAGTGCGTACAACAAGCTTTGTTTGATCAGTTACCAATTCTTTTACTAGTTTATTTTTTTAGCCATGTTTTGCACTTATTATTCGAGCCATCGTGTCAATTCACCTTCAGAACCAAAATTTGAAACCAACACGCCTCCAGCTGGGTGTGAGACAAGGCGACGTTATATCGTCGATATTGGTCACACAATACAGGTTTTCAATATCAACGGCAAAAGCATGACGTATCTTTGTTTTGCCGCTGATATGTTAATCATAGCCATAACCATAGAAGACTTGTGCATAATACTCAAAGTCCTCAGATATCAAAGCCTCCAGACTCAGGAGAGCAGACAAAAAAACTACGTATTTCTACGAATTCTATACTGAAAGCCGATGACAAAAATAATTACCTAAAACAAATAATCGAAATATGTAAGTCTCACTTCCAGAAAGAAGTCAATCGACAGATCGAAATCGGTTAGGCACCGTTGGAGAAGTTTTGCAGCATATTCTCGGCTCCTCTATTGTATGGTCTCTAGTTTTACCCAAGACCAAAGTCTTGTGCTTCGTAAGTGTCGTTGTAATTTTAAGTGATAGATAAGTCTGGCACGAAAACTTTAACGCTCACAATGGACCTTATAAGACAGATCAAAGTCGGCGGAAAAGCAATGAAGAGGCACGAAGTTTCTCCGCCAGATCTAATCAGACATTATGCAATCCGCAGGCTCCCTTAAATGGCAGTAAGTGCGATGACTCCCATAATACCCCACTCCTAAATTAGGATAAGATAGAACATCGTGTTTTATTCCTTTATGTCGAAGGCTTAATGCCTTTATGTTTATTCCTCAATAAATGTATCCCATCATAAAGAGTCCATATCTACAATGTTATTGTTCTTTATTTGGGATACCTACAAAACTTCATAAAACTTGCAAGCAAGGCATTGATAGTTTTCAAATTTCTCAATTCCTCCGAATACTGACGATACGAACATTCTTATACGGACAAAAAAAACGAGTCATGTTATACTTGACATGAAGGTTCTTTCAAGTTTCATTCTTAATAAAGGGTTTTTCAATAAGGGCGGGTAGATTTTGAAACGAAATTAAACAAGCTGCGTATGAGGTATCAACAATTTTTTATTTTATTTAAAAGGCACATATATGCCATTAAGTATGGAAGATGACATCATTCAAATGCCCGCCTCGGCTTCTCACAGTGGCACGGATCCGAGTGGTCCAATTTTCAATAACTCTTCCGCATAGATCCACCTGAATTTGAGCGATGGCATGTGTTATGTTCGCCTTTAGGGCATCGGTGGATTGTGGTTTATTTGCATAGACCTGCGACTTCAAAAAACCCCACAAGAAAAAGTCTAGCGGGGTTAAATCGCATGACCTTGGTGGCCAATTCACATCACCCCTGCGAGAGATAACCTTAGTCTCAAATCGCTCATGCAGAATGTCAATCGTGGCGTCCGCTGTGTGGCACGTAGCGCCATCCTGCTGGAACCACATGTCGTCTAGGTCCATATGGTTCAACGTGGGCCATAAAAAATTGGATATCATCGTTCTGTAGCGCTCGCCGTTGACAGTGACCGCCTCACCAACGTCGTTTTCGAAAAAATACGGACCAATGACGCCGCCGGCCCAAAATCCACACCAAACCGTAACTTTTTGAGGATGCATTACCACCTGATGAACCTCGTGTGGGTTTGTGTTGTTCCATATACGGCAATTTTGTTTGTTAACAAAGCCATTCATCCAAAAATGCGCCTCGTCGCTAAAGATGATTTTTTGCCCGAAATAGGGATCATCTTCCAAACGATTCGAGGCCCAGGCAGCGAACAAACGACGTTGTCTATGGTCATGAATTTTGAGCTCCTGGGTCAGTTGAATCTTATACGGGTGTAACCCTAAGTCCCGTCGCAAAATTCGCCAAGTTGAAGTTTGCGAAAGGCTGAGTTCTTGTGCACGGCGAGGAATCGACTGCCTCGGGTTCTGCTGTACACTTTGACGGACCGCCGCGATGTTCTCGGCTGATCATGCGTTTCTTGAACGTACAGGTGTGGGTTGATCGATTAACGAACCGGTTGTTTCAAATTTTGCCACCAAACGCTGAAGAGTCGACAGTGAAGGGCCACCACGTCTACCGTAAAATGGGCGCAATGCACGCAACGTTTGCACTAACGAATACTCATTTTGATAATAAAGTTTTATCATTTGTACGCGCTGTTCAATCGTGTAACCTGCCATGGTGATTTGGCATAAGCAACTGAATAATAAGCAAAAGATTTGACAAGTGTCACCAAAACAAAATGGCCGCCACGGGCCGCCAAAATCTACCCGCCCTTATTGAAAAACCCTTTACTATAATCGTTCCAGTCAATACCCTATTGATTATGTTTAACAAAACAAAACTGTTTTTTTTAAAACAAAACGTGAAAGTGATTGTTAAGCCAACTGACATCCAGGAAAATTTCTTTGGATTTGCATTAAAAATGGATCTATTCCCGCTTCTAACCCACTTAGCTCTTAGCACCGCGTCGAGAACATTAAATTGTAATTAAAATAATGGGAACACATTTTTGGGTTGATTATCCAATTTCATTTACATTTCGGATAAATTATTACTCTGATCTTACACTGATTAAGGGATGATGACGGCGATTACGGAAATTCGAGTTTGAAGTTCAAATTCCCCATTTTACACGCATTACTTATATTTTTTTAAATCAAATATGGATATACAAAGGTACCGAAGATTTTGTTTTTTACAAGGGCGACGTCAACATGTTACTTTTCGCGTTCCTAGTCTAAAGAAACTTGGAGCACTATAACGCTCAAAGGTAGAATTAACTTTCCTAGAAAATTTTAGAAACTGCTTAAAAGGACGTCAACATTCTGAAAAGTTACTAGAAAGCTATAGAATTTTATAGAACAATATAAAAATAGTCTAGTATTTTAGAAATAATAAAAGGAAATCAAATGTATTGGTGCCCGAATATAAAGCCTGTAGACGTATCACAAGTCTAGGTGATTTGAGGACAAAAAACTACAAAATAATTTGCGGTCTCTCGCTAAAACAATTAAATTTCTTGCATAAGATTTTTTATGCATTTGTTGAAACTTGTAACTTTTTTTTTATAGGATAGGACGGCAAACGAGCAAACGGATCACTTGATGGTAAGCGATAACCGTTGCCCATGGGCACCCGCAACACCAGAGGAGTCACAGATGCGTTGCCAGCCTTTTGGAAGGGAATTGTAACTCGTAACAAATTACTAACAAAAATTGGTAACCACCCCGAGCCCCTGAATCATCCGATTCGTAGACCAAGTCCGACTTCACATCGATGCTCCCTTTCCACTTCTTAATCAACATTTTGACCATAGTGAGGAATTTTGAATGAAGCACGTTAAAAATTGTATTAGTTGCACAAAGTGAAGCGATGGACTTGTCACACATTACGTACTATTAGTTATAGTACTAAGCCTCCCTACGAGATGTGTCCGCCGCATGGTGACTCTACAGTTCGCCTCTACAAAAACTTATCGCCTTTCCTAAAACTGAAACACGCCGTAGAGACAAGATAATGGATTTCCACCAAACCCGACATGAAAAGAATTCGGGCACAGCCAACCGTAAGGAAACATGTTACATTTAATCTCAAATTACCCTTGAAAGCTCAGTTCCCGCACAGTGCCGGATTACCGTCCGCCATTTTTCCAGCCGACCACATTAATTAAGAGTTCCGTTGCTAAGTCTGTAGTAACAAGTTTTTAAATAGATTGTCCTTAGTTCGCGGAGGGTGGGCCAACGATTTACCTAATTTATCTGAGCCTCTATTAACCCGCACGGTGTACCTAAATTTAATTGTGTCAGGAAGCTGGCGTAATCTTTCTTCGCCTCACCACGTAAATTGCTGCGGGACTTTGCGGATCTACTTTTGACAGGTCAAATGTTGTTTATATATACTCGTGTATTCGAGACTCTAAGTACATTCTTTTTCATGAATGACTACTTAATTGCCTATTTAGTTTACTACATAATTAAAAATAATTCAGATATCCTCTCACAAATCAAACTTGATATAGAAATCGCCGCGTTTGAGACCTTAGTTTTTTCCGTATAATTTGTTACATTGCTAACAAAGCTATTGGTGATATATTTTTATAGGTACCTACTAAATTAAATTCCCACTCTCATGATATAAATATTCATATAAAAATAACAATGAAATTAAAAAAATAAACACTTGTATCCTTAAAATAATTTCCTTGTGTCTAAATGTATTAAGTGACTATAGTGAATATCTTTTGTAATGATATATAAACAATTATATTTTCTATAATTTTCAAAGTATATTAACGAAATAATAACTCACCCCGCGCCCTGAAAATATTTGAGATTAATTACCGATATTTGAAACTTGAATATTGAACAAATAATATCAAAATCATTCTCAACTCGCTATTACAAGTAGTGACCAATGTGAATATAGCGTACATAACGTATTAACTCTACAAAATTTAGGTCTTGCACTAAATCGCGGTTAAGAATGATGGTAAAGGGCCTGACTTTAGGTATACAGAATAGCTGCAGCAGTGAAAGCATATTGCATACAGTCATGTATACAACTTTATTTTTACAGTGCCTGTTACATTTAAGTCTCCCGAATCAATACACGAGTAGGGAAAATAGGGACGCCCAGAATAAATTTCAGTGGGGCCAAAATGGAGGATACGTTTATCGCAAGGGTGACATTATAGCTCGGAAGGTCGGCCTGTAAATTATGCCATCTTCGACAGCAGAATATATGCGAAGATTTCACTAGGTACGAGATACAATTATCAAGATTAGTAACAACTTACGGTACCGGTTAATCGTATGAAAATCGATTAGATATATCGATTCTTTGACCTTTCTCGATTCTCGATTTCAATTACCGATCCTGGCGTAGTACGCTATTTCTGTTGAAAACAAGCAGTCGATATATATGCCAGGGGAGTGCGAGATTACAAGGGCACTCGGGAACGATACTCAAACGTTTTACAGTAAAATTCAATTGTTTCCTTCGATACAGAGATGTAGTTTTATCTCGTAACAAACTTCGCAATTATATGATACTTACTACTGGAAGAGTTCGAAATTTATGAAAAGTTCTTTGATATTTTGTGCTATAAAAAGACCCGACTAATTTGTCTATGATATTAAGGGTGAATTTTAACACCCGTATTTCATATGAATATTGTTATTAGGGTTTTATCTGCTGTTAGCAACAGCAGATAAAACCAGAAACAAATCATTTCAAATTTTTCTGATCAGTGAAATTTGTGTATAATTTACGTTTTTCTTAATTTCTTTAGTCTCTGCTCAACAAATAGAAATATTACCCAACTACGGTCCCGATTCTTGCCTGCAGGTTGGCTATAATCTGTACGCTTGACTGATCAGATCTCCTCGCTGCGATATTTAATCCGTTATCAAAATTGAGAGTATAGTTATTTATGAACTTTATTATTACAAATTAGAAGTATTATTATATCTTATAGAATAAATACATTGTGGCGCAATATTTTGGGTTTTTTAAACAAAGTTAACGCCCAGTGTAACAGAACGCATGATGATTTGGAAAATCATATTGTTAGCTATTTTTGTACCTTAACGTGAAAAAAAAAGTAAAAATTTTGTAATATACTTGAAAAAGCTTTTTAATGGTTAACAGAGCTTCGTCAAGTACATTGATTATGACTTGGCTCTAGATTGGCAAATGTTTGTAATTTCACAGATAATGGCACACACGGGATGCATACGCAATTAATGCAACAACAAACTTTGCGATTTGCGAATCAAAGAGAAACTACTATAGACCACTTCATTCATTCGTCATTTAGCTGGCACTAACGTTAACTCAAAGCAGTTCGTCCCCTTCGGCCAATTAGGCTCTATTGATAAATCCAAAGAAAGACTATTGTCAAATAAATAAAGTATTTATTTACAAGTATGCGCCCAACGTGGGGCACAACTGTCACATCACTCCCTGGCCCGGCTAAGACAAGGCAGTGTTGCGATCAGAAAATAAAATTAGTACAAGATATTAACAAAATATATTTACAAGAAATTTAGAAAAACACAACAACAGACAACAAAGAGTTAAGTGTATAAAATATGGGTTCCTATAGATTAGAAAAATATTTGCTCTCTCTATTAAAATTGAAGATAAAAATTAAAAATACACACCACCTTTTTTTAAAAAAATAACAAAATAGTTTTATTTAATCCTACTAACTTGTTCTTAAAGGTGTAACGTAGAAATTACAGGAATACCAGCAGTTCTTACATACTTCAAAAGACCGTGATACGTATCAATATCAAAATAATCCCTCCTCAGCCTCGCCTAAAAAATACGAAAACACATGACGAGATATAACAAAACACAACTATATGCATATTACCTATATGAAAACAAATGCGCTTACCCATAAAAAAGTAATATAATACAAACATCCAGCTTAGATCTTCGTATACAAATTGGTGGTACATACTGCAATTATAATAAATTATGTGTTAATAAATACTTATAAAATATACAAAATAACATAAATATATATGGTTTTGTATTTCTATGAAAAATATATAAACTTACCCGATCGACAAGTTATAAATGTTTTGAGTATTAATTTTTATATAATTAATATTGCATTTATCTTATTCACTATAAAATGCTATATTTTTATTGTATTAATATCGTTTTATTGAAAATATTTATCATTTATAAACATATCTCAGCAAGCCGCTGTAAAAACGCCAAATCCAAGCCAAAAAAACAAAAAAAGATCGAAATATTTTCACCAGCGCCGGGGAACGCTGTCACCGCGTATGTGTCTAAAAATATTGATTAAAACCTACAAGGAGGTTTTAATCAGTAGAAGTATTTACGTGTTTATTTACTATGCGCCTATTTGATAAATGTATATAGGTATGGTTTATTGACTATATTTATTTATAAATACAATAATAATATGTCTAATATAATAAGTAAGATTAAATACATAAAAGTAGGTAGATACTTTATATTATATACACGTATATATGTAATAAAAATACACCGTTACAGTACACCCCTTCCAATGAAAGTTTCGAACGCAAGGAGAAACTATATACGCTGCCCTCAGCGTTCTAATTAAGGAAAACTTCACAAATTGACAAAAAAAAATTTATCAACAGAACTTGCGAACCCTACGCTACATAGAATTTGAACACCAAAATTCAATACAAAACCTATACCTAAACAACAGTCAGGAATAGTAATTGAAAACATTTCACAAAACAGAAAAGAGGTTTTCATGGGAAAATCCTTTATCCTTAAAAATAAATTTACATAAAATTATTATATACATTTTTTTTTATTACAAAGTATTGAATTAGTTCTTTGTCAAAACTTCAAGGTCGAACCCTAGAGTCACCATCCGCTCCGTCTTTTGTATTATTAGTGTAGGCTTATTTAAAGAGTCACCAACCGCTCTGGTGTAGGCTTAAAAACCGGTTGCCCTGTCATATTTGCACAAAATAAGTCAATAACTATGATTGACAACCTAGTGATGAGTATCTAAATGTTACTCACACGCAGCGTCACACACTAAACAACATAAAAATTTACAAAATTTACATATCTATACAATTTATGTGCATAACTTATATACTACTACTTAACCTAACAAACTAAACCTAAACTCTATATACAAAGAAAATACTTACAAAATATACACGAGGATATGAGTGGAGCATCGGCCCTTCGAACTCATACCTCATGGTCAGATCCCCCATGACCAGTCCCTACTGCACAGATGAAAATATGCATCCCCAAAGACATTACTCGCCTTTACGAGACCCGTGTAGGGGTGGTGCTATTCTACTCCGGAACCACACAGAGAATGTAATTTACAACTTTACATCCTTTACATGCCAGACGCCTATATTTCTGCCATTTAAATCTTCCAACTCCAAAACCAGGGGAGAAATTACACGTTTTACTTTACATTTCTCATACCTTGGAGCTAATTTTGCGGTTTTATACCGAGCAGCATCACTTTGTGTATACGTTTTCTTAAAAACTATCTGTCCAACATTATATGTCGGCGCGGCACGTCTGCGTAGGTTGTAGTGTTTTGAATTTTGCTGATGAGCCTTCAACAAATTCCTATGGACCTTGACAAAAATATCCGACAGGGTTCCTAGCTCACCTGCATATTCATCACGAGGAACTAAAATATCGTAATTACTAGTTCCTGGATTTCTATAAAATGAACCATTAATAACTGGCTCCCGACCATGAACCAAGAAAAATGGTGAGAAACCTGTTGATTCATTTACTGCACTATTAATGGCAAACTGAACTCTACATAAATTGACATCCCAGGATCGATGATCTTCCTTTACATATGAAGCGATGGTGGTTATAATAGTTTGATTATAACGCTCCACTAAATTTACCTGAGGTGCATAGCGTGGACCTAAATGAATGTTTGGTACTGCATATGTTTTTAAAAGAGCTTGGAATTCCTTTCCCGTGAATTGCACACCATTATCAGCAATTACGGTCTCCGGAATCCCATGCGTGAGAAAAAGATATTTTTCTGTAGATTCTGATACAGCTGCACTCGTTGCTCGTCTGAGCGGTATTAATATGCTATATTTCGAAAAACAACATGTTATGACCAACAAATGCAATACCCTTTACGAGACTTTGGTAATGGCCCAACCAAATCTGTTGATATGACTTGAAAAGGACGATAACAACGCTTAGGCTCACCCATTTGTCCAAGCGTGAGTGTTGTTGGTCGTTTATAAGCTGCACAGACATCACAGTTTTTAATAAAAATCTTAACGTCCCTAAATATGCCAGGCCAATAATAGCGTAAACTTAATCTACGATGAGTTTTAAATATACCAAGGTGTCCCGATGTGGGGGGACAATGATTATCTGTAATAATTTGCAAACGTCGATTCTCTGGCACCACCTCTTTCACATCACTGAGAGCACTGTCATATCACTCCCTGGCCCGGCTAAGACAAGGCAGTGTTGCGATCAGAAAATAAAACTAGTACAAGATATTAACAAAATATATTTACAAGAAATTTAGAAAAACACAACAACAGACAACAAAGAGTTAAGTGTATAAAATATGGGTTCCTATAGATTAGAAAAATATTTGCTCTCTCTATTAAAATTGAAGATAAAAATTAAAAATACACACCACCTTTTTTTAAAAAAATAACAAAATAGTTTTATTTAATCCTACTAACTTGTTCTTAAAGGTGTAACGTAGAAATTACAGGAATACCAGCAGTTCTTACATACTTCAAAAGACCGTGATACCTATCAATATCAAAATAATCCCTCCTCAGCCTCGCCTAAAAAATACGAAAACACATGACGAGATATAGCAAAACACAACTATATGCATATTACCTATATAAAGAAAACAAATGCGCTTACCCATAAAAAAGTAATATAATACAAACATCCAGCTTAGATCTTCGTATACAAATTGGTGGTACATACTGCAATTATAATAAATTATGTGTTAATAAATACTTATAAAATATACAAAATAACATAAATATATAATATGGTTTTGTATTTCTATGAAAAATATATAAACTTACCCGATCGACAAGTTATAAATGTTTTGAGTATTAATTTTTATATAATTAATATTGCATTTATCTTATTCACTATAAAATGCTATATTTTTATTGTATTAATATCGTTTTATTGAAAATATTTATCATTTATAAACATATCTCAGCAAGCCGCTGTAAAAACGCCAAATCCAAGCCAAAAAAACAAAAAAAGATCGAAATATTTTCACCAGCGCCGGGGAACGCTGTCACCGCGTATGTGTCTAAAAATATTGATTAAAACCTACAAGGAGGTTTTAATCAGTAGAAGTATTTACGTGTTTATTTACTATGCGCCTATTTGATAAATGTATATAGGTATGGTTTATTGACTATATTTATTTATAAATACAATAATAATATGTCTAATATAATAAGTAACATTAAATACATAAAAGTAGGTAGATACTTTATATTATATACACGTATGTAATAAAAATACACCGTTACACTACATAGCCTTTCGACTCGTGATTCCGTGACGAAGGGTATAGGGTATTAGGGTATAGACTCATGTTTCTGTATACAAAACATCAAACTTGAAATTATTTAGCAAAAACGTTTGACCGTAACTCGTCTATCCTATTTCAATCATTATTCGAATGCGAGCGAGAATCGATTGCATACTTAACTAAGCCCGTCACTAATAGTAGATGCGATTCCTAGGGTATATTGAAATCTCCAAGTCCCATGGAGAGCTCTTGAGCAACAGCTGTCACTCGCACACAGCGATTCGATTCCATCACCTCTATTTGAGGGAATAATCACGAACTGTTTGTATAAAAAATCACATTAAATAATATTTTCTTTAACTCGTTAATGACGTAATTATGTGATTTACTGAAAATAAATCATTACAATTGTATGTACATTGATAAATTACAATTGTAAATTAGGTATATATTATCCGACTAATAAATGTGAAAGTAAAGACTAATAATTGTCTATTATGTTTCTACCTGATTTCGATCGGCTGAACCGATTTCGATGAAATTTAGTATGATTTAATTTGTGACCCCGGAGAAGGTATAGGATATTTTTCAGCCCGGAAAAATATCTCCTTTATTTGGAAAAACTCATTGAATACAACTAGATCGATAATCGTGTAACTTGATTCATATGTACATAAAAATATTTTAGCAAGTAAATCGTTCAGTAATTAATAAAGTCTATGAATGTGCTCATGAATTTTAAATAGGTTTCGACATAACATTTTCGCATTCTGTTCTTGCTAATATATTTCTTCACTTCGCTTCAAATAAATCACTATGAAAAATTTACAAGAAATAAGTTTTAAAAACTTTAATGGTTATAGTTAAAGCGCAATTTCAATTCAATTCGTTTATTCATAACAATGTACATTGTGTCGAATACCAACAGTAATAAAATAATAATTAATAATAACAATTTACCTACATGAACAACAATACAATAATTTATGTCAAATTCAATTCATTACTAATAAAATTAGGCACTATTTAATTATACCTTTAACGACAACAATTTACAAGTTACATGTCTACAAAAAATTAGAAAATAGAAGAATAGAATTTGGTAATTTGGTATGTCAAAATAAATTCAGAAATCAATGTCAATAAATTAAATGTTTATAGTAATATGTCCAATGATAATAATGTCAAATGAATTTCTCTAATAATAAATTTGGTAATAATAATAATAAAAACAAAATGCAATCTAATACCTATCACCATACACTATAATAATGGTCTACAAAATTCGTCAATAGAATAAAAGCATTTTTCCAACAAAAAAGTTTTCAATTTAGCCTTGAACTTACTAGAATACAAGTTACTTTTAATGTCAATAGGCAAACAATTGAATAATTTTATTGCTTGATATGCCGAGCTGTGTCTAATTATATTTAGCTGCGGTACATATTTATGAAATAAATCCTTACGTCTTGTATTTTCTCGTTTACTTTTCTCATCAGGTGTTTCATATTCATGAATATTTTTAGCTAAATTTGTCAACAACACCAGAACATACAAGCAAGGAACAGTCAAAATTATAAGTGCAAGGAAATGCTCTCTACATGATTGTTGTTGATGAATGCGGACCATAGTCCTAATTGCTCGTTTTTGCAGTACGAAAGCTTTTTGCACATTATACTTGTAACTGTTGCCCCAACACAATATACTGTATCGTAATCTTTTTTCCGTCTTTTTTACCGTGGGAGAGCCATGCTTCGGCACGAATTGGGCCGGCTCGACCGGAGTGATACCACGGCCTCACAGAAAACCGGCGTTAAATAGCCCTTGCGCTGTGTTTCGCCGAGTGAGTGAGGGTACCGGAGGCCCAACCCCCCTTATTCCCCTCTATTCCCCTTATTCCCCCTATTCCCTTTTAAAAGGCCGGCAACGCATCTGTGACTCCTCTGGTGTTGCGGGTGTCCATGGGCAACGGTTATCGCTTACCATCAGGTGATCCGTTTGCTGCCCTATGCTATAAAAAAAAAAAAAAAAAAAAAAAAATCTAGACTCTACCAAAGCATGATATACAAGTTTAAGGTGGGATATATCAGCTTCATCTCGAAGACTTAGGAGCACATAACAGGCAGAACTTATTTTCCCTTCTATGAATGATAATTCCTCTTTCCAGTTAAGATAACGATCAATACTAACTCCTAGAAATTTCGCAACCTCCACTTTTTGAACTATTTCATTATCCAGTAATACATTTATATCAGAATCATTATGACCTATAGTATTAGTGCGGAACAACATGACATTAGTTTTCTTTTTATTGATCATCATTCCATTTGACGTAAACCATTCACTTATTTTTTCCAATGCAAAATTTATATTAGTTTCTAAGCTTTCGAAGTTATTACTGGATACTATTGCATTTGTATCATCTGCAAAGAGCACTAATTTGGTAGTTTCCATACTTGAGAGATAATGTACTAAATCATTCATAAAAATTAGAAATAATATAGGTCCGAGTATTGAGCCTTGTGGAACGCCAACTGTAGTGTCAACCATCCGAGATTTAATTTCACTTTCACACATTGTGTTCGTATTTAACGTTTTTATTCCGACATACATTTTCCTATTTTGCAAGTATGATTTCAGGAGTTTCAAGGCATTTCCCCGAACTCCATAATATTTTAGCTTCTCCAAGAGTAGTTTATGATTTACTTTGTCAAAAGCAGAACTTAGGTCAAGGAAAATAGCAGCTACCTTCATTTTATTATTTATTCTACCCACGATATCATTGACGAGAGTATTAATTGCATCTTGCGTTCCAACCTTGTACTGATAACCATATTGGCATTTATTCAGTATATTATTTACCTTGAAGTGTGTAACTAATCTAGATTTGATGACTTTTTCAAATATTTTAGAAATCGTAGGTAGCAGTGAAATAGGCCTGTACATAGTTGGATCCAGTCTTGATCCCTTCTTATGAACAG
Source organism: Scirpophaga incertulas (assembly GCA_036419045.1). Classification (NCBI taxonomy): domain Eukaryota; kingdom Metazoa; phylum Arthropoda; class Insecta; order Lepidoptera; family Crambidae; genus Scirpophaga; species Scirpophaga incertulas. Next base: position 10,031,245 of record CM071628.1, on the reverse strand, counting down.
GTACCACTTTCGCAATTTTCAATTGATCAGGAAATGTGTGTCCTTAGACATATATACCTCAGACATAGTTCTAGTCTTTCAAATTGTTAATTTATTCTAATACTTTAGGAATTATAAAGAATGAAGTTATATAACGCCCATTGGCTCTGACTAGTAGCATAATATTCATAACGTCGTAAGTGCTCCAACTCGACATTATTATATAAATATGGTTTATTGTATAACTACTTCAATCAAAACATTACCCTATTATTAGAGATTAAATATTATTTCTCTGATATCAAGTGCTTTTGACCATCATTCTTGCTAAGACACCGCGGAAGCACGTACGTGCACAGCTTAAATAAACTTGCAAACAAAGTTAATAAAATATATAAACCGCATATGCTTGAAACATAGCAAAAGGCAACATAATCGCAGGCGCATCATTTTAGCTATGTTATTTACTAGTCATTATTATGTAGTCATCATCTAGACAATGTTAGTGATGGTGGTGTTATTGTGTATGCTCTTTATTATACTACTGAAATATTAATTATGACTTATTCAGCAGCTGGCGATTATTTGTTTGTATAATTATTAATTAAGTTATACGTGAATACGTGGATAGCGCTACTACTACATATACAATACTTACTACATTACATTTCTCTCTCTGTCTCTCTGTCTCTCTCTCTCTCTCTCTCTCTCTCTCTCTCTCTCTCCCTTACTGTACAATATGACTAGAACCAATGAGTGCCGTTGGCGGTCACAAATCAAGCGAAGTAGTTTTGCCTTTAGAAGTACCTTTACATTAACAGTGTAATCCTAACCTACGTTTAAAGATAATTATCAAACTTTATCAGTTTATAAAGATAATAATAAAATTGTAAAAATTATACATACAATGTAAAGAAAATAACGTATAATAATTATAAAAATAATACGTACAGCTAAGCATTATTATTATTTATATTATATTTAATATATATTTTATAAATAATATTTTTTTGTTACAATAAATGAAATGAATCAAACAAATATCCTTTATAAACTTTAAAATAACTCGGAAATTGATTGATTCAATTGATTTTTGAATAATTTTAATTTGTGGTCTAGTAAACAAAGAAACAAAAGAAAATAAAGAATTAACGAATGTAAAATAGTTTTCACTCTTAAATAGGGTGGAATACAATGCTTTGGTCCAAATCCAAGTTATCTTCTATTTCTTTTTTGGCGAGCTTATATAACATTGAAACTTCATCTGATGAGTCTGAACATTCCACGCCAAATCAGTCAAGCTACCTGACAGAATCAATTTCATTAATTAATTTAATAAATTGTAATATAATTTTCGCTACCAACTTAAATTCCAGAAAGATCGATAAGCTTATTGCAAATTCCAAACTTGTTGTACGGTCAAATCGTATTTAGTAGTGCTGTTGTAGTGAACCGTTAAGCCTTCAGTATACTTAGTTTAGTTTCAGTGAAGTTTCAATGATGACTATGTCGAAATGTAGTATTTAAGTGTTGCTTTTTTCTTGTGTTTATTTTTTTAAATACAATACTTTTTTTAATTCCTCAACGTTATCTACTTTCTGAATAGCCCTGGTAGTTTTTATATTCATGTATTGGAATAAAATAAAAATAGGAATGGAAATATATCAATAAGTCTCTTGAATATACGTGTATGGAAATACTATAAGTAATTGCATAATCTAGGAAACAATTTATCTATATCATTTATAAAAATGTTTTATTTAGTTAATCAAACAAATATGCATTAAATTTAAAAAGCATTGTATAATTCACACTTTGCCCTTTTATTTTATTCATTGACTGTGTCAATGCTCCAAATAAGTAATTTCCTAGCTACAAAAGTACAAGGACGTTTACTCTTACACAAACATAAAACAAATGAAATATGTTAACTCAATATCGTGTGAGTTCCGATATTGTTAGAGGTCTTGCTCAAGGTTAAGTACGCATTTAAAGATTAATGCAAGGACGCCAAAGCGCCAACGTAGCTTCAATCAAGCAATCAACTTGTCACCTATGAAATATGATATGCTGACGCCAGTACATCATTAAGCAACTTCACTTTAGGCGAACATCTTTCAATCGAAGCTCAGTATCGGAGCTGTCAGGTCTTGAAAATGTCGTATTACCAAAACAGTCTGTACCCCACAAATCTGCCGGTGCCAAATGGCTATCCGTCTCAAGTGGACAATAAACATAACCCCATTTTCTTGGATGTTACTCCAGCTCGAACTCCTCTGAAGCCCTCCTCACCTAATGCTGTTGTTCCTCTTAATAACAACCTTGTCAATCCAAACACTACAAGGGATATCATCTACGAAACCCTCAAACCAGTATTTACTGTACTAAAAGCAATGGGTGCTCTTCCACTGATGAAACATGCGAATATGAAAAATTACTACAATATTTCGTCGCCTATTATGGTGTACTCTGCCATCGTGTACTGCTCACTGTTGGCCTACATTCTGTATATGTCCCTTAACAAAGTTCAAATAATGAGAACGGCGGAAGGAAAATTTGAGGAGGCTGTCATTGAATATTTGTTTACTGTTTATCTTTTTCCCATAATGGTCGTGCCTCTTATGTGGTATGAGACACGAAAAATTGCGGGAGTGCTTAATGAATGGTTAAATTTTGAGGTAATCACACATATAATAAATGCTTACTTCCTTTCGTTATCACTATATTTCTGACATGTAATCATTGATCTTTATTTTGCAGACAGCGTACCGACAGTTATCCGGAAGAGTCCTCACTATAACGCTATATAGAAAGTCGTGGGGGATAGCTATAGTGATACCGATTCTATCTACAACATCAGTTATTATCACGCACATGACTATGTTGCATTTCAAACCATTGCACCTTATACCATACGTCTTCCTGGAGATACTGACGTACATGCTAGGTGGCTACTGGTATTTGCTCTGCGAAACCTTAAGTGTTTGTGCAAGTGTTGTAGCTGAAGACTTTCACCAGGTGAGTGTCTTACATATTATGCGTCCTTGGTTTTTTTAAGACTAAGGTAATAACGGTGATCAAAAGAGGTTATAAATATCAAAAACTTTTTTAGGCTTTACGCAACATCGGGCCTGCTAAAAAAGTATCAGACTACCGTTCACTGTGGCTCCGATTGAGTAAAATCGCAAGAGAAACAGGCCTGGCAAATAGTTACACATTCATATTTGTGAATTTGTACCTTTTCCTTATAATTACTTTGTCAATCTATGGCCTGCTTAGTCAGATATCTGAGGGTTTTGGGATCAAAGACATTGGATTGGCTGTGACTGCCTGTTGTAGTATTCTTTTACTATTTTTCATATGCGATGAAGCGCACTACGCTAGTCATAATGTAAGTACAATTTAAATACATGATAATTGAATTATAAAATGATAAGAAAGTTGCACTTTGTGATATTGTACTATACCGCCACCAAATGGTTCCCTTTAAACTACTAGATCTGGAGATCATTGTTACCAGTCCCCATTAAAATAAACTAAATAACCTAGTCACAAAGATTGTTGCGTTGGAGAGTAACAGATTTCGAAATCAATCTTACCTGCTCGAGGTAACTATACTATATAGACGAACATTTATTGCTCCCCACCAATCCACACAGACCTAGCGTGATGTGTGACAATCCATAACCCACTAATGATTTCCAAACCGTAAAAGCCTCAAGTGTCAGCGGTACTTAAGGCCATGATGATACTGGTGAATGTAGATACGGTTTCTGTACCAGGAGTGCTAAATATTCCCTCGCGATGGACACCTTGCTTTTTTTTTATTTGTTTGTTTTTGTCGATCGACCTTAGCCCTGGCAACATATCGAGGGTATAGCGCTCAAACCCAATAAGTACGAAATTGTCACTTTCGAGATATTCAATATTTAAGTTTTAAGGGCAAAAATACCTATGTTATTTAAATAATACAGTTATAATGAGTGTTTGTAGTAAAAGTGTGTACGTTGAATTAGTGTAAAATAGTATTTTTAAGTTTCTTAGATGGTCCATTTTATCATAACAACAATAAAAGTTGCAAAAGGTACCGACTTATTGGGTTTTAGATCTAGACAAATTAAACATATAATGTATTTTAGTAAATGGTTTATTTGAAGAATCACAATGAAAGATTCATTCATCTTCACTTTCGAAGGTTGTATGTTTGGTGTACGTCTTCATACTACCTGGGACCTTCATACTATCCATGCATGGAGTCCTCTGGTATAATAAGTTTCTCTCACATATTCAAGAGATCTTTCTTTTTAGCCAGACTAATTGGTAATTGAGTGGAATACAAGTGCTCTAAGTGCTCTGGTAATTAAACATTAACTGAAGGTGGGTTAGAATTTCGTTTTGCTCTAGTTTTAGTTGTACTTACGGACATTGTACAGACATCAATGCTACGAAAGTTTTCAGACATGTCATAATTGAAATAAACTTTTAAGTCTACTTTAACATATTTAATCCTTTTTATTTTAAGCCAGTTAACCGTTTCTTTCATATTATCTTTATTTTTTGTTTCTAATGAATGTTTAACTAAGATTTTTCAAGTCTAGCATGTCATTAAATTTAAATTCACTTACTTTATAATTATCAATATCTATTGTTTCTTTATTATTTTAGCTCTCTTTTTTCTGGCTTCTTTAAAAACATTCTTCTACTCACTTACGCTACTTATTGTTTTATTTTTAGACACTGATTCAATAGCTGCGTGCATGGAATCCACCTCCATGTGAGTGTGACCACTCTCTAAGAATTTCTGTTCGATTATTTCTAAATGATCGATGTTTTGAACTGTCCAGAGCAGAAGTGCTGAGATGTACTGATTTCTATTTTGTCCGCTACAGGTCTCAAAAAAAAAATCTAATTTCTTTCATGGATTAGGGTTATTCTTTCGATAAATAGTAATACAGACACGTACCTATTTCTCCCTTTTTTACCATTTATTTCATTCCAACAGAGATAGTATGCATTATTTGGTAATTTTGATTCGTAAATAGTAAAACTCTATGAAACTAATTTCCTCATGTAGTATAATATACTTTCCCCTCCACTTGATATCTGTAAGACATCTTGTAAATCCATAGTAATAGACATAAATGAGTCATCTGTATTAGCGCGAGTTTTATCAGCCTCTTTTTCTGCTTGACATACTTTTTACATTGTAAATGCTCCCGATACTCTTCTTCCAAATTTTCTTTCTAGTCAGCTTTTTCGTATTTTGAACAAATGTTGCATAAATCTTTTTTTGGATGAAAAAAAACTGAAATTATACTTATCATTAAATATTTCACGGCACTTAAATGCTGAAATTGCTACCCTTTCTGCTTCTCTGCAAATGTCTTGATACAATCTATACATATTATTTATAGATTTTACGTCTAGAGCTAAATATTTATTTTTGCTATCTTTACGACAGTAATGGGACTCCATCACAGGAAAGAGTCTATATGTTGTTGGACAAATGCAACGTCTTCAGGACTTGTTCTATTAGGTGGTTCTTTTTTGTCGCGTTGTTCATCCTTATTATAAACTCCGAATGAATCAGCTTTGATCATAGCGTCAGTTATAATGTCTATACTAATATCATGTATTAGTGCCTTCTGTCTCAGGCAGACTTAAATTTGTTTCGGAAAAAGTATTTTTTTCTGACTGTGCGGTCCTCTTTATTTGATGTTTTCTATAGTTTCCTAATCTTTGCAGGCTGAATCTTTAGGCATGAGAGGATTAAATTTGTCCGTGATACAAGGTTAATATTGTAATAATTACGACACAAAACGTTTCGTTCGTCAGGAGTACATTTAAATATATGCATTTAACACATTGAATGGGCTTAGGCACTTTGACCAATCTAGTAACACTATGAGGGTTTATCTTACATTACTATGTAATGTAAGATAAACCCTCAGTTTTTCTCGTCTTACTAATGTTTCGCTTCCACTGTGTTGGTAGAGCTCTCTTTCGTCTCGTTAGAGGTTTAACGGATAATTTTCAAGAATCAATTTTATTGTATCATTTTGACATTAAATGTTCTGAATGCAGAACCACTATCGTTTTGATAATATTCAATTTCATTCAATTCATCAGAATATGTCACGTAAGTAGGATCTTTATCTGAAAAGTCGCTGCCAAAATAGAAAAATAAAACCCCATAAGCTCATTTGATTTGATTTAGCTTCTGGTTTTGTTTGTGTTTTTGTCTACGAGTGTAAAGCTAAATCCCGATAAATACAAACAGTGGTAATTGCCTCTAAGCCGTTGGGTAATTTTATTTGAAATCATTGAACACTCAACACCAATAAATAGCTTTATGTGATTTAAGCGTGAAACAAAAATATTATCTAACCAGAAAACACTCTTTACAGGGTACTAGTTTTTGAGTTTTGACAAAACGCGGTCACTTTATTGGGTTATTACCTGAAGTAACTTTCTTTCTACTGCGAATTCCACTTATTGGATTAGACCACTAGAAAGAGCGTCAAAAATGGATTAAGATGTACTAATAAAACGATTTTTGATTTTTCGACACTTATTGGGTTTTAACACTATACCCTCGATATAACTTATGTACACTTCAAACTGAAGAGAAACTGCTGGAATTTGTGACATGTGATAAATTAAGCAGGGTTCGCTAAGCATTGTGGGGTTATGAGAAATCCGAAAAGAGATTAAGGATACAATAGTCCTGATTTCTGGGAAACTGCTCTAGTTCTTGGTTGCCCAAAAACCTGACCCAAGGTTCGCGTACCTAATACTCAGAATCACGAAACGGATTTCGTTAAAGATCGTTCAATTCGACAGCCCAACCTAGACACGCTCCGACGAAGAAGTGGTAGAAATGAATATATCCTCATATATTGCTACCACTTTTACCTTAGGTAAGGCCGTATCTGTCTTAAATAGTATAAAACATCATATCATCATAGATCTATTTTAAAGCAATTAAGTATAACATTTTGGTCTCGTATATAGTATTACTCGTCCGTATCCCTCTAGGTCTAATTCAAGAAGTAACATTTCATTCTAACTTTCCTCGTTCAAACTAGGTTCGTACGAACTTCCAAAAGAAGCTGCTGATGGTAGAGTTATCTTGGATGAACACGGATGCACAGACTGAAGTAAACATGTTTCTAAGAGCAACGGAGATGAATCCTTCGCAAATGAGCCTTGGCGGATTTTTTGACGTGAACCGCACTCTTTTCAAGTCGGTGTGTATTTTTAACACGTTACTGAAATATATATGACATTTTTATATATAGGTCAATTATTTCTTCTTCAATCAATTTATATATCACATTGTTACTAGATAGATACAAAAATAATGATCTTTTTTAAAACTAGAACTATATATAGCATACGTATACAATCGTGTGTACGTATAATTTATATGTGTAGTTCATTAATTTTCGATTTGACCAACTACAAAAAAGCTTTCACTCTTACCAGCACCAACCTTAACCAGAGCCCCGAGTGTAAGTTTTCACATAGAAAAAAGTTATATCACCATTTTCATTTCGAGCACCATCTTTCTATGAGAAAAGAAAGCGCCTCCAAGCGACGATAGGATGAACAAACTTATACGAGTGTATATTGTACATATACATACGCTGCGCTGTCAATAATTTTTTAATTTGTCAAGCGCATTCACGAGTCCGAAAAGATTTTTGCGAGTGATACAATTTTCACAGTTTCTAATAGCAAACTAACGCAAACGTAATAGAACAGTAACTTGCTTGGTGATTGAGTTTTGAAACCTAACAAATTGAATGTTTTAGTTATTTTTGAACACTAATTGAAACAATATATATTATTGATGTGAGTGCTCACTATGCCTTTGTATAGAGAATGTTAACAGTCGCATTATGATGATTCTAATCGCCTTCGGAGATAACAATCTACTCTTGCCTTAATCTAATACAATATTTTACACAACGAATCAAAACTTACACCCGCATACTTTCAAGATTCCGTTAACTAGCTTATCTTTCGTAACGTTTTCTGTTATTGAACGAAAACTTTAAACTCAATATTCGTCACATCTATCGCGTAATTCAAATGACAAGTGGAAATAATGATCCCAGTAAGCGATTCATTTACTTTAAAGTTGAAAAATTGCAAAGCTTGTCTATTTTACACACACATAACTTAATATCGCTAATAAATCTTGAACGTACTTGATATCTTGATCGTATATACCTGTTACGTTGCAATATATTTACATTATTATACTTTAGAAGAAAGATATATCGGTTTATTTAAAACATGGAAACATATCAATTACCTCTAGTTAAAAGTATATGTTAACTTTACCAAATAGAAAACATATTTGTACATTTTTATAATAAATATCCCAAGTTCATAATATCACCAACAAATATGTAATCCCAATATGCATTTTTTCATTAAAATTTGTTTGTTAGATTTAAGCTAAAATAAGACAATTAAGTGCCTATGAAATAAGTCCAATAGTTGTATAAAGTGTCCGGACTGATAATGAATGGAAAGATGATTAATACATATAATAATTACATATTGTATGTCGCTAATTTGGGAAGCATTTAGATATTTCCGACAAGCATTACTATATAAAATTCGGTAGAATATATGTCAATGATTTTAAATTATTTGAAAACGGAGACAAAAGTTAAGGTTTTATATAAGTTTTGGTATCGAGAAGGCTCTCCCGGTGTTGAGCTCGTAGACTTACAAGTAGCTTGTATTGAACGTCTTTAAGTGGCGGTAAAGTCCTTTAATAATTACAGCTTTTTACTTTAAAAGGACAATAAGCCTACGCGAAGTTTTGTTACATAGGTTGAAGAAGTTGTACCGATAAATCTCGCGTCTACCTTAAACCTCATTACCTGTAACTGACATCATTAAGTTAAACATTTTATATAAATATATTGTTATCCTCTATAAACCTATTAAACTTATTACATTCACAGCTAATGGCGACCATGGTTACCTACCTGGTGGTACTCTTGCAGTTCCAAATCAGTATACCCGACGACAGCCAAAATGAGGATGAAGATAGCCCAGCGAATAACACGTCTTACTTCACAGATCCGATTACTACTACATCTACAACTACTGCCATCACAACTATACTTACTACTGTCGCAAAAAGAAGAAGAAAACATTAACATCATTCTCTTTTTTTATTTTAATTCTTTCTAGATTTTCTATAATGTGTGATCTGATTAATAAAGTATTGGTTTTTGTAATAGTTCTTTGTTCGTAATTGAAATAAGCAAAAAATGTAATGTGAAGAAGTAACTCAAACAGGCGACGACAATTATTACCTTGCCAAACAACATTGTCTACCTGTGTAAATATAAAAAAAAATACGCAAAAAGTCACTTCTTACGATTCAAAAGCCTACACTAAACATCTGGCTGTGTGTGTTTGAATTCTTTCGTATTTTCAATTTGGAAAACATTCTTTTTCGTACTTAAAAAAATTATATATCGAAAACAATAAATATTGGCCAATCAAATTTCATATAATTTGTTCTCAATTCCATACTCAGATTTGCATAGCTCATCTATGAAGAAAATCATAGAAGACTGACAGAGACACTGTGATGATTACTTGTCAACAAATAAAGGCTTGTGGTACTCTGCTATTAACAAAGAAGTTGGTAAATCTCCCTGGTTTGTTAAATTTAACCTTTTACGAAATAGTCGACATTTTTATACGATTATTAATAGATTAAGATCCGGACATGGAAAGTTTAATGCACATTTGTACAGAATGAAAATGGTTTCTTCAGCACGCTGTAATTACTGTTCCTATGAAGACCAAACTTTGAATCACCTTTATACTAAACTAGCTTTCTGCCCGCGGCTTCGCCGCGTGGATTTCGGGATTGGGTGTATAGAGGGTTAAGGGTCATAGCTTTTTGCCCACGGCTACATATACGCGGAAGTCGGTTTATGGTGCGAAGATTTATATCGCGCTTCCCGTGGGACTATCCGTTTTTCCGAGATAAAAAATGCCGCAAAACTCCTCAAGAATCACTCTATCTATTGATGAAAACCGCATAAAAATCTGTGCAGTAGTTTTTGAGCGAAGCCTTTATTGCGCATCCGTGGGATCTGTCGATTTTTCCGGGATAAAAAGTAGCCTATGTTACTCGGGGAGAATGTAGCTTTCCAAGAGTGAAAGAATTTTGAAATCGGTCCAGTAGTTAAGCGTGAAGAGGTAACAAACAAACAAACAAACAAACAAATAAACAAACAAACAAACAACACACTTTCGCATTTATAATATTAGTTGGGATTAGTTGGGATTGCTCGAATTTAATAATTGAACGCCTTATTTTCTTGGATCAGATATTAAAAGTCTTTCGAACCCCTGATAAAGTCCCGCACACTATCCAAGCCATGTTGGCTTATCCAGATGTATATATCAGTTTTTGACTTCAATCTACTGTAATATAAAGAAAAGAGATTTAGAATAATATAAAAGAAGAAGAAACTAGAAGAAGTTGTGTATAGAAATAGAAATATAAGAATAGAAATAGAATAGTGTGAAACAGAAAACTAAATACCAATGACAAGGCAGCATGGTCTCAAGACCTTAGCCTTAAATCAACAAAATATATATATATATATATTCATACCTCGGTGAAGTTCTATTTTTTACCCTTTTCTACTTTTTTAAAATATTGTGTTTAATAGTTAGTATCCTTATCATCTCGTCTGATTCAAGAATCCTGAATCAGCTCGTCAAGGAGAAAAATCTGCCGAAAACCTCGATTTTCTAATTCAGACTTCAGAGCTCCCTAGCGGGAAAATGAGTCTTTAACTTTTTTTGCAACTATTACATTTTTTGCTCAGCTCGACCAGAAGAACAACAGAACAACATATCTCAAATTTAGACCTGGGTCCTGAAAACCACTTGACCATTTTAACAATATCATATACTTTTGAAGATTTTAGAAGTAGCTAGACACTGCTAGTAGCTGGATACTGCTAGTAGCTAGACTGATTGATTTGTGAAGTAAAATCGATCACGATTAAAGCTCAGTATACAAAGTAAAATTAACTTCTATAAATGCACTTTTTGCTTCATATTAAAGTATTATATTGGAATAAAAATGTAGTTATATAAGAAAACCAGAAGATGAAATTAGAACAATTTGTAATGTAGGAAAATATCAATTTAGGGTGGGAAAGTAATATAAAGCGGAAGAAGCCGTGGACGATATAGTACATAGTTACATATAGTAGCAATAGCCATTAAAAAAGACTGCTTTTACATATATTATTTTGTCATTCGGAAATAGAATTCCATTAACTAAAAGTTGTTTATAAAAACTGATAATCGCACTCTGAGCGCGCTCTGACAGCAACCAGGCTATTCAGACAATCCAAGTGAAAACCACTCTGATACACGATTACTGAGCACGATTAGTACGCTCTATGACCATTCAGAAGCTCCGACTGATACAAGCAAACAGTTAACATAAGCACAGAGTGAACAACATTGACAGATTTTTTGTCAATGTCAATTTAATTCATTCAACGTCCAATATCTAAAATACGTAAAAAAATCATAACTAATTACTACTAAAAAGCATAATGTAGTGTTTGATATATGATTATTATTATGTAGAAAAAAAAATCTATTGATCGTTGCTACCCTTTGATTGACTTTGCTGAACAAGAAACAAACTAAAAAAATACGGACTTAATAAAAAAAAATACTCTCGATTGCACCTATAACTTGGTACTTATGCTAAAACTTTACCTCTTACACGTGATATTGCCCAATAAGGTGGCTTATTGGGATAATAGTTTTGAAAAAGATTTTCTGTTGAAATTGATACTTCTGACTCGTCTGCTAAGGTGGTACGACTTCAGAACCCGCCTGAATTGTAACTACCATCTTACATAAGTTTGATATCGGAGCTACTAATAAGAAGGCTGAGAATCCTCACAAGGAGCACGAAACGTACGCAGGAGGTTATGTCGGACACGCGACCAGAGCGGTGTGGTCACGTGACCTACCGACTAAACTCAGTCTAGTCTTGGCCATAAGGGCCCTACAGCTTGAATGGAGTTCTATTTGACGCGCTCGTCGTCTATTTTATATTCCAGCCTTAAGTACCGTGTAAGCGAAGCATTATGTCAATGTCATTGCAGACATTTTGTGTCAATGTCCATATACATTTTGACAATCGAGCGCGAAGTGAAAGAATATTCCGGATTTATTGGTTTCATGATTATAAAACTCACAAAAAAACTAGAGAATTAAACAAGTTACTGTGTTTGTACTGAGACCAAAAATATTATTCTTACTTTTAAAATGGTTGACTACAGCAAATGGAAAGATATTGAAGTGAGTGTACTTGTAATCAGTTGCAACTATGTATGCATAATTGGTATAAATAATCGAGCTTGGATAATTTTTCATGTCAATTGCTTAACAATGTATTGCTATTTTATCAATTTGTTTGTTACTTAGAATTTTTAATAAATGTAGTTTATTTTTGTTTAGATTTCTGATGATGAAGATGAAACTCATCCAAACATCGACACTCCTTCCCTGTTTCGCTGGCGACACCAAGCACGCCTGGATCGTATGGAGGAACGGAAACGAGAAAGAGAGGAACATGAACAAAAGAAAGTTGAAAACTTAAGACGATTGAACCAAACAAAGAAAAAGATTTCTGACTTAGATCCAAACAGTCCCAACATGAGTTCATTAAAGGCAGAACTAGAAAATTTGGAAAAAGAAGAAAAGCTACTTCAAGAGAAGGATACAGAGCTGAAAAAGAAGGAAAAGTTAACCCCATGGAATGTGGATACAATAAGTGAACCTGGATTTACAAAAACAGTCATTAACACTAAGCCACAAAGAAAGGATGAGAACTTGACAGAAGAAGAAAAAGAAGAAAGAATAAAAGAATTCATTGCTGAAAATGAAAAGCTTCTCAAACAGTTTGGTATGCTAAGAAAATATGATGACTCAAAGAAATTTCTGCTCGAACACAATAATTTGGCTTGTGAAGAAACTGCTAATTATTTAGTGATTTGGTGCATTAATCTTGAAATGGAAGGGGTATGTACTTATATTTATAATTGCTGAACTATAAATTGGTTTCGTAATTATATAATGTGATATGGTAGGTACATAAGTCCAGTAATATAAAATTACAAATTGACCAAAAAAAACTTGCGAACCCAATATTTTTTAACGGATCTTATAGAAAGTTACCACCAAAAGTTAATTCAACATATTGATTCTAAAAATGCTGGAGCCTTGCCCTTATCTTTAAGATATGTTTTTTTTTTTGTTCCCCCTGAGGAAAATGCATTATGTTGCATACCCCGGCTGTAGCGAGCCGGCGGTTATATGGGGCTCTCCTCCCCAGAAGGGGGAGGCCTACCCACAGAAAACCTCAGGGATGGCCTTCCTCAGGCATATAGGAAGCCCCCGGGAGACCCCAGCCGATACAGGGGAGCCCTCCTCGGGGAGGCACGACGCCCCCCGGTCACGGAAGGGGCGTGTCCCTCCCGGGTCGCCGTATCCGCGGGCGCAATTTTCTCGCGCCCGCTAGCGACCCGAATCTTTAAGATACTTAATATAGATCTTTTTATTGCAACTTTTAAGATAAATTTATTTATTTCAGAAACATGACCTTATGGCACATGTAGCCCACCAAACCATTTGCATGCAATATATACTGGAATTATCAAAACAGTTGGATGTAGACCCCAGAGCCTGCATTGGCTCATTTTTTTCCAGGTAAATATTTCAATTTACACGGAGAAGTAGCTCCATGAGACTATACAGACATAACTAGGCCCCAATTTTCCTCTTGTGTTACAGCTTTAAATATTTTGTATATAATAGTCTTTGCACATCCACCAACTAGATTGATACTCATAGTAGCTGTAGTTGTAGAACAAAAAACAACAGTACAAAATATATTTTTTAACATATGGCCATATTAACATATGGTCATCTATACTGAAGTACTTGTTGAATAGATTTAACATAAATAATATTATTAACATTATCTAAGGGAACTCATTCGGGAAGTCACTTGTAGATATTGTAATAAAATTGATTATAAATTATACACTCCAAGTAGTAAGTAAGAGTAGCAGAGTTAATTTATACTGAAATATATGAGTGGGTTATAGAAATACATTTATTGATAGACTACACAACGATACGAACAACAATAACAAAACAAAACAATACAATAATGATATGTACCACTACATTATACCATAACTGTGGCAAGCTCAATTTAAGCAGCAGGCATGGCACTGGTATTCTGCTTGCCACAGTAGTGACATCAAGCACGAAAACAACATAACAAGAAAATTTCAAAGTTATATAATGTATATTACAACTACATATGTCATAGTTATTACAACCTATTTTTCATGTTATGAAGGGTGACTTTATAATATTTAAATTAATTAATGCCAATAGCAGTATCCCCACTATTATTGAAATCTGTATGAATTGCAGAAATCATAATTCTGACATGGATATAGTTTTATGAATTTTAGAAATACCTACTAAGTTTTAAACTTGAACTACCCGACTTTCACATCAGGGATGAAAATATTTTTACTTTGCAACAGTTAGAGGTGAGAACTCCTAAATTCACTATTAGATGTAATTTGGAGATTTTATGAGTCTATGACACTATTCAGTAATTCATATTAAATTAATATTTATTAATTGATTGTTATTGATTTGTTAGAACTGATGTTCTATTTCAAACATTCAAAATCAACCACAAATATAACTTTACTACTACTATTGTTAATTTTTTTTTTTAGTTAGTATTATTTTTTTTTTTTTTTTGATTACAGAATTCAAATAGCTGAGAAAACATACAAAGATTCCTTTGAAGATGAATTAGAACAATTTAAGAAAAGAATCCAAAAACGAGCAGCCGAGAAGATTCAGGAAGCAGTACGAGAGCAAGAGGAGGAGGAGCGTAAAGCTCGTCTGGGCCCTGGAGGTCTTGACCCCTTGGAGGTTTATGAAGAACTACCTGATGTATGTAAATATTGTAAAATATTTAAAAACCAAATAATTTACTAATCATTTTCTAATAAACTTATAGTTGATTAAATAATGAATTTATATTTGTTTTATACTATGATTTTTTGAATAATGGAATTGTTTTACTGTTCTTTTTAAGAGAAATCATTAATTAATTATAATCTTTTAAGACTTTTCTCAAAGGGTGTCTTTGAATCAGGCTGTGGACCAATGTGTTTTTCGAATTTTATATGTACATTTATTTGACATTAAACAAGAGTTGCAATATATCTAATTATATTAGAACAGATATCAACGGAAGCATGATTTGACTCTTTAGAAGGTACATCGTACAGCAATTAATATTTATCTACCATCCACAATTAATTACCAAAACTATTTATCATAAGAACACCTTAACACATTGATGTCACAATGTTGTTTTTCCATAGTTTTGAGAGTTGATAAAAAGTTTTTCACAGAATGGTGGTGTCAGTATTTATATTAGATTTTTATTTGGGTACCTCCATCTGACCTGTTTCTGTCATAAAACAACAGTACAGTTACTGTGGTTCATGGTTTCAAAGTAAACATAAGCAGTGAACTTACAGAGTACTGTGACTATATCTTATAACTTACACTGTGTTATACATATAACATTCACAGTGGAGAATTGGGGATTGAAAAGCTATTTGCAACAAATCTCATAGGAACCACATGTAATATAAGTACTACTACCATTTCTTGTTGCTGGTTTTGATAGATAGTTATTTAAAGATCTGATTTCTGTACCTCAATCAGGATTGTGAAGTTAAAACTAACTTATAGAAATGCTTACAGCAAAAGAATGTTAACCATTTTCAAAACTTTTTCAAATAGTATTTCATATTTATCAGACTTAAGTTTTATATAACATGTGCAATAAAACTATTTGACGAATTATTATGTTTTGATAAATATGACTTTGTTTCTTGTTACTATGAAATTTTTGCATTATATCAATATTATTTTTACAGGAACTAAAGAAATGCTTTGACGCCCAAGACGTGCCTTTGCTGCAGCAAACCATAGCAAAGATGCCAGAACAGGAAGCCATCTACTACATGAAGCGATGTGTAGATTCTGGCCTTTGGGTACCAGGGAAAAATGATGATGAGCAGCCCACCATGAAGGAAAATAGTGAAAACATTGAGAGTTCTAGGGCGTCTACTGAAGCTCCTCCACAAGTAACCACAGATGACGTAGACTGATCCCTCCAAGCATTTAAACTTTTCTAGTTAGCTAATAATCGAAGGGCTCATTTCTCAATAGTTTTAAGGCTAATACACAAGTTTGGAAACCATCATAGTTAACCCATATGTAATAAGGTGACTTAATAATAGTCAAACCATAATTCTTACTAGTTCCATATGCCACTACTGATATCCATCTGTAGTGTGACAACTAAGTCACAAATTGTTATTTAGGAAGTACTGCAATGCACCTAAAACACTACTGGTATTTGAAGCGTACTTTGCAGATGGTAGGGCGGACGGAACCGATAAATTTCATCGCGAACGATGAAACAAACGGATTCCTATAACCAACGCACAGAGTGTAAAAAAATGACTCTCGTAACCCATCAATACCATAGCTACTGGCAATGTATGTTGCAAGCTAGTTTGTTGTTGTAACTATGTTGATAGCTGCTATTTTATTTCAAAGTGTCCTGAATTAACCGCACCCATCCTCCCAGTGCGTATGCGCCGAGTTCGCGATATAGACAGCCACAATGCACGACGAACTGCTATTGCCCTAAGCACTATCTAAATATAATCTATCTTATAAGCACATCCTAATATATAAAGCGATAGTTGTAGTAGTAACAAAGGAAATGCTTATTCTCGCAGCACTAGCGGTTGTCGAAAGAAAGCAATTAGTTCTATTGTGAAATAGGCCCTTATAGCTATAAATGAATACTCTTATAGCTCTAATTCAGTACAGTCTATGCCAACACTAGGTTAAAGATATTAAAAATATTTTAACAATTTACTTACATTTATAAAGATTTCTTACAGTTTATTAGTATTGATGGTCTTATTCCGATGCCTATTGAGTTCAGAATAATATTTCAACATTCTAATTTTTTAAATATAAATAATTTGTATTTCTTTCGCTCGAGACCTATTGTTGGCCAGACTATACGAAATTTTCATTATATTACTAATATGTTCACTTGCGCTAGATACATTTGTAATTAATATTAAATGATTAGTAATCATTTTCATTCACGCCATATATTTTTGTAATCATAGTTCTAATGGCATTAAAACAAAACTGTTATTGTTTTAAGATCAATTAAATATATATAGTATTACCATTTTAAATGAAGGAATCCTAAAATCCTGCGACCATTTAATTTGGATAAAATAAAAAGAACGTATTACCATTTTAAATGAAGGAATCCTAAAATCCTGCGACCATTTAATTTGGATAAAATAAAAAGAACATAATACTTCCATAATTAATATAACAAGGTATGAAAATAATCCTGATGTCTAAAATAAAGAAATGCGTATTTTGTAGTTTTTCATTGTTATTTGTTACAACTTACCTTTTCGTCCATTTAGATATTATGCAACTTGAACCCTTCTACCTAAAAATTAGTATTCATGAACTCCAATAATCAGCGGCCCATCATTTTTTTTCCTCAGGAGAGGAAGGCTGAGAACCCTCACAAGGAGCACGAAACGTGCCTAGGATACCCCCGCAATGGCTTTTTTCCTCAAGAGAGGAGGCTGAGGATCCATGGATACCACGCAACGGCAAGTGCTACGATGATTATGTCGGACTCCTGGCGAATCGAGGCGGCTCGACCTGACAGACCTACCGACTAAACTTAGCTTAAGCCTTCGGTCCTAATGACCCTACTGGCTTGACGTGACAGAGCCGCACCTCAGGAGAGGCACGGTTAGCGCTGCCCTATGGAGAGGGCGCTAGAAGAGGCACGGTATACCAAAGTGGATCCGGCCTATATTGACAGGGAACCGTGGCTAAGCAGAAGGCTGCCGATTAGGGGATGACAAAGGTGGGCGATGGGGGGAGCGCCCTGGAACCCGCGCACGAAGTGCCTAAGCGGGAGTGGCACCGACGGATTGTGGCGGCCTGGCGTGCGCAGCTCGAATTACGGATCTGCGCGCGCCAGCGGGCCGTCGGTGCCGTACTCCCGCACCTCGAAGCTTGGCTCAACGGGAAGGAGGAGGTCACCTACCGATTGACTCAGATACTCACCGGGCACGGCTGCTTCGGTGAGTATCTGTGTCGAATAGGACGGGAGGGATCGACACATTGTCACCACTGCGCATCCGACCTCGACTCGGCCCAGCACACGCTGGCGGAGTGCCCCGCGTGGGCCTCCGAGCGCCGAGTCTTGGTCGCAGAGATCGGGCGAGATCTGTCTCCGCCGGCATTGATTGCGGCAATGCTGGCGGACGAGGGAGGTTGGAGGGCTGTGGCCTCCTTCTGTGAAGCAGTAATGCTCCAGAAGGAGGCCGCCGAGCGGGGTCGGGAGATGGCCGATCCTGCTCGAAGGAGGCGGCGCCGGGCTCGGTAGCACAGCTGCGGCGCCGCCGCGGGTCGCCGGCGGGCGCGAGGAAGTCGCGACCGCTACGGCGACCCGGGATGGACCACGCCCCTTCCGTGGCCGGGGGGCGTCGTCGGTGGAGGGGACCGGGGGAGGTGGTAGCTTCCCCCGAGGAGGGCTCCCCTCTAGAGAGGGGAGCGGAGGCTGGGGGTTCCCGGAAGTGGCCTTTGTGTTCCCGGGGGCTCCCTACATGCCTGAGGAAGGCCATCCCTGAGGTTTTTAGTGGGTAGGCCTCCCCCTTCTGGGGAGGAGAGCCCCACATAACCCCGGCTCGCCACAGCCGGGGTATGCAATTTAATGCATTTTCCTCAGGGGAACAAAAAAAAAAAAAAAAAAAAAAAAAAAAAAAAAAAAAAAAAAGGGGATGACAAAGGTAGCGACGGCTCAGACGTCGCCGCTTGAAGGTCCTGCGTTAATTGATTAGGGGGATCGCTACATTGCTACCATAACTGGACATTGCCTTTTAAACAAACACCTGTACACAATTGGTATAACAGACAGCCTTGTGCAGAGGATGCATGGAGGCTGAGGAAACGCCACAGCATGTTTTTATGGAATGTGAAAGTGTGGCCGACCAACGAGAGAAACTTCTCCATTCCCCGGCGTCCCTGCCAGAAGCATGCCAGCAGCCCACGGAGGCTGCTGTTGTTCTGGGAGGAACTGGGATGGATGGAGTAGGAAGGAGGCAGACGCAGGAGGACGCACAATGGCCCAATCGTGAGGCTAAGTGCGGTGGAGCCCAGCCAAACTAACTAGGGGGATCGCTAAGGACATGACGCGGTCTGCGTATCCTCTGCCGATATTGACTTATGACAATTTGGCCCGCTAAAGGCGGTGTTGACGGGAGACCCGCAATGGCAAGACGGAGGTTATACAGACTCCATGCGGCTAGAGCGGTCTGACCACGTGACCTACCGAATAACCTCGGCCTGTGTCCAAGTTCTTAGAAGCATATAGGCAAACCGTGAGGGCGATACTGCCAAATACCTAATGCATCGCGACTGCTCGAATGGTTCTACAATTTATTATGCAGTCAATTTGAAATACAGTTTATTATGTAGTGTGTGTAATTAGACGATTCAGATAGAAGCATGCACAGGCTCCAGTTAAACATTTGTAAGCACAACAGTTGTATAAATATTTTGGGCACCTTCAACAAGGGCCTACTGTTAATTGGGTCTAATGCAGTGGGCCTACCTGATGTATATAATGTGATTTAAAAAATTAAGGACGATTTATATTACCAAAGTTAAGAAGTTTAAGTAAGTAGTGACTAAATGAATATTCCCTATGGCAGCATATATCAGAATCAAGCATATAGTCATAACGACTTAATATAATGCTTCATTGACACCACAGTTCCAAATATACAAGTTTTTTATTGTTTATTCCATCTATAAAAAATACTTTTCTAGGGTTTGTTCCACACTAACATTTTCCTTGTTTATTTAATAACTATTAAGAATGCAAACTTTACGAAAACTTTATACACATTTTAGTAGACATCAAATGATAACAGAATTACTATATGTACCATAAAATGAAATGAGAGTTATTTATTCTTATAAAATCGCTTACTACAAAAATTATAAACAACCATTCATTCGTCACTATTTTGTTTTTTTGGTCACGTGACATGTGTTTCGTTATAAACTTGGATGGATAAAAATAAAACAAGATCTATCAAGTTATAGTAAAAAAAGCAAATAACATCTTTGGATACAATCCCAGTTTGCCTACTTTTTTTTATTTTACAATAAATTTTTTTTCAACAATATATAGTTGTAAATGTTTATGATATGTTAATTTAATTATTAGAAATAAAAAAGTTATTAAGGCTCCAAATTGAAATATATAATATTATTATTTAAAATTTTGCATACATGTCGTTCTATTGATTTTATTTATTTTCTAGATATAAGAATAATGAAACGCTGTGATAGTTAAATAAATAAATACAAGTTCATGGTTGATAGCTCCTGTTGATATAATAATATAGTAATTATGAATATCATTAGATTTGGGTAATTGTTTTTATACAAATAGTGCTTCTCTCCAAATTGTTGTGCCTTATCAAAGTCCATAATGGTACTAATAAATTTATTTGACAACTTATGAAACTTATGGTATGCAATAAAGATTTTGAATTTGAATATTTCCTCTCAGGAGAAAGGCTGAGAATCCTCAGGAGCAGAAGAAGGAGCACGAAACCTGCCCAGAATACCATCGCAGCGGCAAATACTATGGTGATATACATAATCACCAACTAAATTTCGCCGAAGCCTTTACTATAAGGGCCCTACGGCTTAGATGAGAGTCTACCTACGATTGGTAAATATGGAACACTCACATGGCATATTGGAGGAAAAAATATAGTTTCTTCCGTCAGATTATAAGTTTTGACCTACTATTACTAGTGTGCAGTATGAATGATCTAAATGAATTGTAATAAATTTGGAATGGGATTTGAAAGTGAATTCACAAATTGTTAGTAGTTTTCAACTATTTTTTGTATTTTTGAAATAATGAGAAAACAACTAACTGCAAAAGCTTTCATTCTAAGATATAAATTATTAGATTTCTAAAAACATGAATGATCTATTTTTTTGATTATTTCAGGTTTTACCTATTTATTAATTTTACAATCATGTATTAATATATAATATCGATATAGGTACAACATTTTAGTACAATTTTGTTCAATTTGAATTTACAAAGATATTTTAAATCCAACATGGCGGTAACCGGGGTAAAGACCGGGGACGTCTTTTTTATTTTAGATGGTAGCAAATTTTATTCTATTCCTACAATATGAGTATCACATAAAGGACCCTTTTCTTCTTATTTGATCATTTAAATAGTTTTTATTAACGGTGAATTATTTCTTAGCAAATATTTGATAAATGTTAATGTTACTAGAATTGTGATATATAAACTATTTTTAATAGTAAATAAATAAATTGTATTTCCAATGTTTTTCTTAGATTCGTAACATTTATGCCAAATACTACTTTTACTACAATTTTAAGTAATAGCCAAAAATGTTGGAACTTTGGGGCTGATCAGCTAATAAATACTTGAGACAGAAATTTAAGTCAATCAATGATGATTTTGCCGCGCTTATACATTTATAACTTTTTATATATGTTAATATAAAACTACTTAATAACTTACAATTCACTAAAATATTTGGCAAAGATATGTTAATTATGATCACATTTTATTAATTAGGAATCATGTAAAAGTGTAATAAAATACCGGAAACAGTGACGAATTCAACGGATTCAAGTACATGTTAACAATTTAGGTTTAATATTTCTTTTGAATTTATTTGAAAAGCATATAACTAATTATGTGCATAGTGTTTAATATATATATTTTTTATAATGTAGTTTTAAAATATTTTAGTCCTATATCACTTGAAAATAAAATTTTTACATGTATTGCAATGCGTCCGATATCACGCAACATCACAATAATTTTAAAAATTTTCCCAGTTTTTAGGGAAACGATTCCGCAGTGACAACTCTATTTTATCGTAGTGTGTATTGCGCGTAAGCGAGAAGTCGCTTACGCGCAAGTCGCTTACGCTTGTCTGAAGGACAACGGTGTCATTTGTGTGTGTGTCACAATTTAACGCACAAATCGGTTTATCTACTATTCTTAAACCACTTGCATTTACACCCATGAACTGGTTTACAATAAAACTGCGACATTTAAACTTGTACTTTTTATATAACAAAACTACATTAGGTGTGTGGGGGGGTGCTACGTGAGCACGTGCGGTGGCAACTGTGGCCGCCCCTCCAATTTGCTGTAATCCAAATGGAATTCTTTCGCCACCTGCCAAACCAAACGATCATGGTTAAAAAATAATATTGAAAAGTCACCAACAATAATAGACTTTAAACTTCAAATTCCAATGCATGAAGTGTTTAAATATGCAGCAAGAAACTTTTCCTTTAAAATATCCTCATATCCGTATACGTCCCGAGGTCACGAACCTACGCTATCATTTTATGGCGATTACGCCTTAGTCAACCACGCTGGCCCAGTGCGAATTGGTTGAGTACATACACCTTTGAATTTCTTTATCTTATTATTCTTAGACCAGTGAAGAGACCACAGAGCCACCGTCACTCCCTGTAGGCCCGTATTAATTACCTGACTAAGTTAATCGAGGTATTTTCACTTACTAATTTATGATATTAATTGAAAAATGGAATGTGACAACAATGTAGATTAACTAAACTAGACTTATAAAAAATATTTATTAAATACGGTCAATTAAAACAAGGGCATGGACGTGAGGCTTAGAAAACGCACAGGTCATTAAGAATGCAATAAATTAAAAAAAAATTCAATAATTTATCCATGCTAGCGATATTTTGAAATAATCTCAAGGATTGTTTTAAAAGTACATTATTTAAAAAATATTTATTAAATAAGGACAATTAAAACAAGGGCATGGACGTGAGACTTAGAAAACGCACAGGTCATTAAGAATGCAATAAATGAAAAAAACATACAAGTTCAATCATTTATCCATGCTAGCGATATTTTGAAATAATCTCAAGGATTGTTTTAAAAGTATTATCTGTTAATGTAGAGTGGTTCAATGTTAAGCAGGTATAATAGTAAAAAATAAAGATTGTGGTAAACGCGTAGCACCGTTCCTATTGGGCTCACAGTATTTTGAAAAAAATTAACCGCAATAATGGAAAAGTGCAAGTTTACCTAAATTTAATATTGGTCCAGATCCGGCAGGTGTAATTGTGAAACATAGCCTCATGTAAAAGTACCTGTTGCGGTATGGACGAAGGACCTTATGAATTTAATGTGCCTGCCTTACCTTATTGTAACTAGGATGTGCTGGTTTAATTTAAATTTAATTTAATTCTTCAATTATTTAAATATTTGTCCACGTATCTTCTTTTAATAATATGTATTTTTTTGCGGCGATGACCTTAATGTTACTTCAGCCGTATTATAATTTTTTGAATGACAGCTGTATTCTTTTTATATTTGACAGCGTATTAGGCAGGCGAAAATAACGGATGAGGTGCGATATGAAATGAGTTTTGAATTATGTAAGTATGAGCGAGATGTATGAATGTGAATGATAAGGAGAGAGCGCTAACAGTACCCTTTTTATCATTACCTTGCGCCAATTGTGCGCGTCAAAGAAGTAGTAGGTGCCGCGCTCGTACGTCGACGTCTTCTCGACCATCGGCATGCCGGGCGCTTGAGAGATCCACACCTTCTCCTCCATATGATACCGCCATTCGCGGTTATACCTGCGCAATACCAATAATTGTGTCTTTCTTATTTACACTCATGTATACATAATAGATATAATAACAATAATAAACAAAAATATTTAATTAAATTATTAATGGAACAAAAGAAATTAGCTCAACTTATGTTGGTCAAGTCACAGATCATGAACACTATTTTTCAGCCACTCTACTCTCAGATGAATAGGCTATTTTCATGTTATAACATAAACATGTGAAATAATTTTATTTATAGTTTTTGTACTGTTTACAGTGCAAAAATTATATTATTTTTTTCATAAAACCGTAAGATTAATGTTATATTTCTAATTTAAAATCGATGTTTTATTATCTATATATCACGTGACCGAAAACACTCACCGCCATGATTTTCTTAGTATGACGTCATTAGTACTAAAACAAAGTGTATGTTTGTAAACAAATGAGCCAGATAACATAGCATCCAATGTAAACAATAACCTTAATTTCGCGGTTATGTACATTTTTGTATTAAAACTGTATTTTAAGAGAAGACTCGTCAAAAAAACTTATGTACTTACATTAAAATGATCCTCACAATGAGATATAAATGAGATTTTACAGAGTATTTTGTTGGAGTTTGTCCTTCCTTCTAACCAAACATATCTCATATATTCGCTATTCGGAACCTTAATAAACAACTTTTCTGATATTGTCAAAGTAGAATTCTTGCAATTCAACGCTACACACCAACGGTACCGATTATAGAAACTAATTTTTATTTCATAAGTAATCATTCAACACGAACTTTTTACAAACCTAAAATAAGCGTCTCTTCTCTATCTTCTATTGATGGTCGTCTCGAGTTGGGCTTAACACCAACCAACTCGAGTTGAATTCTCTTTGACTCGAGTTTGAAAACCGAATGAAACGTACATGAAGTATGCCGATTATTTGAGACTGTACTCATTTATAACAAACAAGTGTCACATTTATGTAGATTTGAGGTTAACTTGCTGGTTAATTTCTTGAAAATAATGTGACTATAAATTAATTTATAATCAAAATACAATTATGAGCCTATGTACAGTCAGCAAAGTTCCCGGTGTGACATTGGTTATACCGTGGCGACATATACGTTGACTCCACCCACTGATTCAGCAACACCTTTTGACAAATGTGATTTTTTTTAATCACTAGTTAACATCTACCGTGTTATTCCATGACCTGGTTTAGGCCTGGTCTAAACGAAAACTCGGGCTTAACTCAGATTTTAATGAAATTGATATTACAAGACACGGTTTACCCGAAGAACCGGGTTTATCTCTGGTTTAAAGATAAACTAGGCTACCCCTTAGTTTAAGTCTGATTTCCAAACGAAATTATGATTTTTGACAGCTGACAATTTGTAGTTTGTGCATACGTATCTCTAACTAGATGAATAAATGCCGTAAAATATCCTAAAGCAAAGTAATTAAAGTAATAAGTTAAATAATCATTGTTTTATGAACTTAGAATTATGCACAGTTAACATTTTAATTTTCAAAAGTTCTTTATTAAAATATAAACTAGGTAAGTACATACCTTGTCTTGTTGGCACCAATTTTAGGATCTCTTATTATTTTCCATTTTTATAGAAGTTTATTAAAGATATCATTGTAAAATTCAAAGAAAACGAAATAATGTTGTTTAGTTAAATGCTTTGGTGTCAAAAGGGCGGCAAATGTTGAATAGGTACTTAATTTTCGTTCCAACAAGCAATTTTTACAACGTTAAATGTATTTTTATATTTTCTAGTATATATAAGAAGAAATGTAAGTACGAATATCTTCTTATATATACTTTAAAATTAAATTTATCTTATAAAATAAATGTTTTTTATCAACTTTGTACTTTTATTTTCACTATAGTTATGAAGTCAGTTACAAACGAAGCTGCGTGAAATGGAACGATTATTGGTTTACTAATAAAATTGGCTAAAACTAGGGTGCCAAAGCCGTTAAAAACGAACGAATGAATGAATGATTTTCTTTAGACTCGGGTTTTGGAAGATCGTACTTGAATTTATTTTTGTAATAAAATCCGGTCTAAACCAGAGACCTTGGTTTAGACCCGAACCACATAGACCTGGTTTAAACCCGAGTTTTAGAAGTTTTTGTAATAAGAGAGTTTGAGTTCAACCCGAGTTACGTGAATTTTAAATCGAGTTTTGTTTTTACCGTGTTGGCACATCACTACTATCTTCGGCGTTTGACATTTCTTTATTTTAGTACAATTGACGTCACAAACATGGCGGTCGTCATTTCAGCACCTTTATTTTACGATAATATTTTGAACTTTTTTTCCTGCTTGCAGGATAAATATTTTGCAAAAATAAAAATAACACTTGACTATCGCATGTAAACAAACATTTGAAAAAATAGTAGAATAGCCTAACTAAAAAACGCTCATACGAAAATTACTCATTAAAACAATTAAAAAGTTACTCATTAAAACGACTTTTTGTATGCCGGATTATAACGTCACGAAATAATATATAATGGTGTGTATCTATTCAGAAAATAGACCCTACTTATAATCCCTTACAAAATAAATAAATTATTTTACAATTCTGCATTTCAACAGCCCTACATTATCATACGAGGCACACTGCACAGTAATACTTCATGCTTTTTATAATGCTCATTTTAATTAATGACATTGATTGAATGCTAGAATTCAGTTATCATTACTGGCAATACATATAAATCTTTTGTCTTAAGACATTGTGGTAGACATTCCGGCTTATTTGAGAAACTGAAAGTCATCTAATCGATGTGCAAAACTATTTGTGAAGACTGTCGAGACAAGCATATAAACATGAGTCGCCTACAGTTATTCAGCCAATTTCTATGCCCCTTTTTGCAGAACAGTGCCACAATGTCTCTGTGCTTTCGGCGTTTTACCTTCACATATGAAGGGGTTAGTCCCTGAAAAGCCTTTCAGACTAATAGTCCACGCGCCTTCAGACTTTAATAATATTTAAAATATTATTGAATATTATTGAAGTCTGAAACTGATCAGATTTTCAGACAATTGGATTGGTTACCAAATACAGTACACAAATACTTACAGCTCAGCGGCAGCTGCAATTTGTAAAACGTCTCCAACAAAACAATAAAACAAATAAAATAATAGGTCTTCCTTATATCGATTCAGTCGTAAAGGTGCTAGCTTTTCTCTTATTGATCCATTTATTAAGTATTCTGGAGGCACGTGGTAGTCCATATCTTGTGGCCTGCAAGCAGACGGAAAAAAATTTACTAAGCACTAGTTTATACATTTTTAATGTTAAAGAATATGAAGCATTTCAATGTTTCTTAATTTTAGAGGGTATTTTAACTAAACCAACATAGAAAGACAATTTACATTAGTTTCAATCTTCTATATTAATATTATAAAAAGATAAAGATGTTGAGTGTGGATGATTGACTTTAATGTATAATCTGACAATTTATACTTTTATAATATTATTCCTTTCCCATTTGAAAAACAGGGGTAGATTATGAAAGTCTGATGCTATCAAATGTTTGGAACTGATAGAAGGTACAGTTACATTACTGATTTATGAAGATTAAATTTGATTAATGATTTAAGAAAACTGAATCTCCATAAAACAGCAAAGTAACTAGATAGAACTATTATAATCGAAATGTCATAGCAACATAAATAAACCCCCGTTTTCCAAATAGGTAATAGTTATTTATGCAACTGTTGTATAATCATGAGGCGTAGCCGAGTGTGATAATAGTATCACATGAGTGTTTTAATACCTAATTATAACAGTTGCATATAAGACTTTATCTACAATCATGATGCGAATCCTCTATAAAAGATTCTCATAATTGTTTGTATGCGATTCGATATTCGAGTGAAAAAATGGCGGGAAATAACACGATAAGACGAGAATCTGAAATTATGAATTAGTCTACAATTTATTGTTCTTTTTCCAAAATTTTAGCGATCTGGTGGTGAAAATGTCATTGCATGAGAATGTTCTTTTTTGAAATTCATAATATCACGCGTTTGGATGATATAATGATCATAATATCATCGAGTGTTTTAATGTTGGCAATAAGCTAATTGTTATAGGTTCTTTTATAGAGGATTAATTGCATGATAGTAGATAAAATATATTATGTATATAGCATTTGTTATATAATAATTATAAAGGACAGTGTCTTATAAAAACACGTGATATAACCGACAATAATAATTATTATATAGTTGTGAAAATTTAACTTTTAGTGAAAGTAGTGAAAGGTATTACACAATTTGGCCCAAGTATAATAAATGTTGTATAATAGTCTTGTAATAATTTAAAATTAATTTTCCACAGTACAAATTGTCCGATCTTATACCAAATTTCATCATCGACACTCAACAACTTTATCCCTTTATATTATTAATATAGCAGATTTAAATAACGTCAAGTGTAACGCAGGCAAAGCCGCTGGCTGAAAGCTAGTACTCAATCCGTAGGATACGATAATACATTAAACGTTTTTCTATAATAGATGCATAAAAGGTCTTTACTTAATGAATTTATGTATGAAGATTTTAAAGAACTTTGCTCTATATTTATTAACTGATGAGCCAAACTTTATAAATATATATTTTTAAACATCTAATGAGATATTAAACTAACCAATTGCTTAATGTTAACGCAAGAACATTTGTTTTCAGAGCGTTTTAGTTGTAATATAGCAGGTACAAATTCTGATAAAAAAAAATTACTTTCGCGGCTGGATTTTACAATTTAAATACAAGTAATAGATAATAAAAAGTTTCAATAACTCATTAATTAAAAAATTACGAAATAATTAACATTATTACATTAATAAGGTAATTTCATAGGTAACAAGTATTATTTACGAGCCAGTTATATTATCATAAAGCAACATTTCAATTACAAGTTAATTTCATGAGATGATTCTCGCCGATTCGAAAGAAGTTTACTCGCTTTTTTTCCAGAGCTGCTCAGCGAGCGTCACAGCTAAAGCATTCAGAATATTAACATGTTGAAGACCGCTAATGATGGAAAGAAAAGGGTTTCTTATTATAAGTATTATTAATATGTATTATAAGGAGCCCACTCTACCATTCGGTTCTGTTTTTGAAACACAACATAGTAAAAAAATAAACATAATGACAATATCGTTCATCTTTTTTAATCGAATGAATGGAAAAGAACATTGTTTCAGTGAGTTTCGTTTATTCAGATGGCAGGCCTGTAATGCTAATTCGATAATGACAGTCTCGTAATGTAAATATACTATAAATAAATGTTTATGTGAAATCTTGTTTCTTTTTAAATAGAAGCATTTTCTCATTTTTTATGCTTTGCGTTTTAATCGCAATTTCTTTTAGACATCTAAGGCCACATTATAAGTTTAATTAATATTTTTACATTTAACGTGTTATTTTATTGAAAACAAATGTTGCATATTAAATTAGAGGATTTAAAAAGAACATAAAAACAATAATTCAAATTCTTGTTTCGGTTACTCTACTCCCGATTACAGGACACTTCAAGTGACGTTCCTTAAGAAAAATAGGTGAGCTTGACATATCCTGTGTATCAATTTTCTTAGCCGTGTTCATTCATTCTGCTCAAGAAAAATCTCGAATTTGAACTTTTCTACGAATTTTGCAAGAGTCGGCCCCAAGTCTAATAAATGTTAATATCAATAAGGAACTGATGACTAATTTTATATACCTTGTCTTAGAACGATCTTAAACGGCACGCTGTATCACCATTTTCATTGAAAACAAAAAGTGATAACGTAACATTTGTGATTGTCCTAAGCCACAAAGTTTGTGAAATGGGTCGTAACCCCTTAATGAATTTTAATCTAAGTAAAAATACAAGGAATTCTACAAAGAAACCACAACACAATCTGATTTATCGAATGCACTTTAATTATGCTTTCGACGCGTTAGAGTATACCTATAGTAACTTATTATAGTAAAAACCAACATGTACCGATATTTTTTTATAATAGCTTACAAGTTTGTGTTTGTGACTTTATATTTAAAAGCAAAATTAATATGTATGTTTATAAAATGAATGCAAACAAAATATTCGACTCGGGTTCTGGTCCCACCTGAATCGAATATTTCCTTTGCATTTTGATAATTATATAACAGCTCAATTTAAAGAATTATAATTGATTTCAAGACGTGACAGTTCTTGACTTTAATATTCTTTGTCATCATCCTGCACCAGCGTTTCTTAAACGGATTCTTAAAATTTCATGGATTCCCGTCAAAGAAATGATGTATGTATTAAAAAATTATACTAACATGATAACAATAGTAATATCAAGGTTAACTGAGATTCTGCTGACGTCAACCCCCATAGCATGAGCAACAAAACAAGATATGAAAAAGCGTTTATCGTGCAAGGTAACCGCAATCTTGACATTGAAATTGTTCCAGAATATCGCGTTTCGCTGATCATGCTATAATAAATGAACCCATAAGCGGTTCGTGGACCACATATTGAGAAATCCTATCCTACAACGTATACGTGAAGGCTGTCTGTCTAAAAGCCATTTAC
Organism: Scirpophaga incertulas; assembly: GCA_036419045.1. Taxonomy (NCBI): domain Eukaryota; kingdom Metazoa; phylum Arthropoda; class Insecta; order Lepidoptera; family Crambidae; genus Scirpophaga; species Scirpophaga incertulas. The sequence goes on along the minus strand of CM071628.1, from coordinate 10,000,728 downwards.
AATAACCTATCTATATAGAGAACAATATTTAAATTTTATTCAGCAACGCATATTACCGGAATAGCAATCGGCATATTAGTATAGAAATAAGCCCCATTCTGGGGCTTTGTAAAGTGGAATTAATAAACGAATTCTTTACGTATTTGTCAAATATTGTTTTATTTGCCAAATACTAATATATAATTTCATGCACGATTCAAATAAAAAATGATTCATCCTCGGCTACGAACAAAATACTAGAATCTTTTACTACGAGACAGGTTTATTTAAATGGCTATAAGTGAATTTCAAAACTCAAATTTTACTACTATCGATATTCGCTGTAACTTTAACTTAAATTATATCAAGTTGCGAAGGGTACAAAATGCAAATTAATGTATAAGGAACGGGACAGCGGGGCATGGGGATGGCAATAGCACTGCACAGGCATATATATAATCTGTTTCTTGACGTATAACATTGGTGACAGAGAAATTATATGTCACACGACATTTTTCGACTTTTTAAAATTGATCATAGTAGATCAATTTTAATTGTTTTCTTAATCTAGGATGTTGTAAATTGAGTAGGTGTTGTAAATAGAGTAGTGAGTTTCATTAAAATAACTATAAAGTACAATAACATACTTGTACATGTATTTTTTTTATTCAGTAGATATTTTTTTATTGTTTAATGATTTTTATCGAGATACTCTTAGGTGTGAGACTCTAATTCAGATCGACTTCTGAGCAAATGGGATATGAATAATAAAGGTATTAATAAAATTTGAGTATTTGAGACCAGACAGCAAATCCCTGTAATATGGAACAATGAAATACTAGTTGATATAAAAAAGACTGTCTTGTATGGAAAATAGAGACATCGGTTAGAACAGTCCCGAATAAAATTTGACCGAACGTTTCACCGAAAAGGCATTAGTAGATTCTACAAACTATTTTTCATATACTATATTACAAGAAAATAATATGAAAATTACATTGATATTCATGCATACTTGTTAAAAATTATAAAAAGTGCTAATGCTTGTAGACCTAGGCTTTTTGAGGAAACATTGATCGAAGCAGGGTGTTTTGGTACCCGGGACACATGGCGGTCGAATCGCGAGAGCGCGCCCCGCCATGTGCCCCGTATGGGCCCAGAGAACTCGGGGGGTTTTAGTGGGTAGGCCGGTCCTCTTGACCGGAGAGCCCCACACACGGCCGCGCCTTGCCAGCGCGTGCACAAGGTCGCATTTGCCCCCCTCAAAAAAAAAAGGGTGTTTTGGTACAGCGCTTGGAGCTTGTGGAGTCCTTACCTACAGGGCGCGTCCGCCCAAGGTCCGGCGAAGGTGAGATAAAGGTTGTCGGGTGAATTAAGGTTTAACCCAAGCGCGGTGAGATCCTGACCTAGCGCCAACGACACTAAACTGGGGTCTGTCTCCGCCGCCCGGATAAATGTCAACAGGCCCACGATGCCGAACTGATTTGGTATCATTGTCTCTGGTATATTTGATACTTTGCCTAAAACATACAGCACCATCAGTATCACGCATCACATATATGGTGTCTACATTAAAGCTGCCATTATTTGCAATAATGCTAAATTAAATTGCCAACTGGTGCAATAATAGAGAATAATGCAAGCATTTTCTTTTCTCGAACTCAACAATAAATTCGTTTATAATAAACTTAATTTTAAGAATTTCATTAAAATGTACCAAAAGATAGAATATTTTTTATCAGTTGGTTTCATTTAACACCATTGCATTTATGTAACTTTAATTATTTTGAATACAGAATACACACCATAAAAATCCGAATGAGCGCCTTCACAGATGACTTTGGGGGAAGAAAAAATTAATGTCAGAAAACATATCAAGTGTCAACTCTACGTTAATAAATTACATGCAAGAGAGCGTTTAACTTCAGCTACAATAAATATATAAAAAATAAAGGAGCACTTTGTGAAAATAATAATGAAAAAAGCATTTTGATATTATTGCATTAATAAATTATAGAAGCTGTACGTGATAAAGGATTAGCAATAGCAATTGTAATAAAATAGACTACGCTTATATCAATTATATTCATAGATTTATTCTAAAATTTGTATGTTAATATTAATTGATATACCTATACAAACAATCTCATTACATCAGAAAAATATTAAAATATATTTCTAAGTGACTTATGATTAATGATTTACAAAAAGGTGAATTTATTGTAGGTTAGATATTATTATAATGATTATATTCACAAATTATTCTTATATCTATGTTAATATTTCTATTTTTCAATATTCTTATACTGCACTCAGTACACAATAGCAAATTGCAAAATACAACTTATACAGACATACAACAAATAGGTATGTATTTGGTTTATTCGTTTCTAAACCAATGATCCGATAGTCATGGCTATTCGCAGGGTCTTTGAAGATGACCAAAAGAAATTATCACCCAAAAAATGACGTGGCCTTGAGATTGCAACGCATGCCGCGTGCAACAGTACTATATGTATGTATATATCATACAAAACTCATTTTGATAACTCACTGGAGTATATGCCTAGAAAAAAAATATTTTTAAGTACATAACAATTAATAAAACCAAGTAGCTTCTACTGGACAATTTACTTATCGATTTGGCTAATTTCAAATTTCAATCTTATCTAAATTTACTTCAAATCAAATTAAACTTCATCTAATAGATAGGTTTATTGTGACAGTATAATTTTGCCTGCGCTGGGTGGCTAATATAATTATATACGTTTTGATTTGGTTGTTGACAATCTTAACAATCGTTTTCACGAACTGCGGAGAGGAAGATGGCGAAATTAAAAAATTGAACTTATCTATATATGTACATATTAACGAATCTCTATTTCCCTTAAACATGGCATAACACGTGAACAGTTAGACCAACACAAATTCTGTTGTGTTTTTTATTGTATTATTTAAGAAAAAATTAAGAAAATTTTAGAATACAAACATATTAAAAAATTTTATCGCACTTTTATTTTCTAAAAAATCTTTATAGCGTTTTACATTACTGTCTAATTTGACAGCGGGTGCGATTAAATAAATAATTCATTTACCATTTGTTAGTATAAATCGTAAATTAATGACAAAAAATCAGCAATTTTTATTTAAAAAATTCAATGTCGATTTTTTTTAAAACGCTTAGGTTTGAGGTAGGGTGTTCCATAGTGAAATATGTCAGAAAAGATGGGTACTACACGCCCTTAACGAATCTAGGTCGACTTAACCTGTAACCCTGTATAATACTATTTTTATTCAGAAGAACGTATCAAAATGGTCATAAAGTAAAATAAAGGCTCCAAAACTCACAAGAGATCTGTCACTTGGAAAGAGTACTGATGAAGGTTACGACAGAGGATAGCCTAATTAGACCTAATAAGAAGGTTTGATGCCATCCAAAGGGCTATGCTCGGAGTTTCTCTGTGTGATTAAATCATAAATGTCGAAATCCGTAGAAGAACCAGGTTTACCGAGAGTGTACACTACTGGCACATTTCTGGCAGGACTAACGACCGTTGGAGTGGTAAAGTGCATGGTTAGTAGACCTACCACAACTTGGGCTAAAGAATTGGTGAAGATTGCAGGAGCACACTGAACCAAACCTGGCAATTTAATAATACTAGTAATTTAATAAAACAGGACTAGACATCTGTCGGGATCACTAGTAATAAATAAATAGTATTTTTCATAGCATCTTTTCCCTGCTCTTTCTAATATTCAAATAGGTATTCTGTTATTCTTGATCAAGACAAATCAAACGTATAAGTATTCAATCAAGTCATTATTATTTTGTTTTTATATGTATCTGATATATTGAAAATTTACTTTTGCATTTCGCTTTCGTCACCGAGTACATTACAAAATCCAGTCACCAGCATTAGTGCAAGCCTCGTTATAGAACTCACCATCGGGGGAGGTCTGTATTCCTTTCCTAGGTTTGTCCACGGTGTGGTTGGTGTACTCGACGGGTACAGCGGGCGGCGCGGTGACGATGGGCTGGCCGGCGCTTGGCGTCGCGCTGCCCGTACTCGTCCCCGGCAGCGCGGGGAAGTCCTCCGAGGACATCGTGAACTCAGACTGTTCTGACGTTGGCTGCTTCACCATACCGACTGGGGACAAGGTGATGGTTTTTCAGCTTTTTTTTACACAATTTTTTTATTGCTGTATATTGACAAACGAGCAAACTACCCACTTGATAGTAAATAGCTGTTACAACCTATAGTACATGTGACTCGTACTCTGCTCCTGTAAGATCCGCAGCAAATTTGCATTTTGGATGGATAAATGAAAGATGTATCTAAAGTCACTATACCCAGTAAACACTGTCAATCTTACCCTTCACACTGAAACAAAATAATGTGAACATTGCTGTGTTCCAGTGATACCCCAGGTACCCAAGCAGACAACCCACCTAAGCTGACAATAGCAGTGATGTAATATCCCACTGAAACCTGGCGACTCAAAAAAGGAAACTCCAAAGTCACCCAAAAGACAGTGAAGAGATGCGACTCTTACAAGAACCGCATGTACTATGTAACTACGTACCATCACGTGACCAGTCTGCTTGTCAATAAAACGCATTAAAAGACATGTCCAGAAAAATTATAAAAACAAGCAATAGTAACATAACTGTGGAAAACAATATGACGAAGCAGTTTGTCATTATGAACGGTTAAAATTGGGCAGTCAAGATGATGGACATATCCAAGATCATATATCGCTTTATCATTACGCGGTCACCTGATTTACCGTAAGGTTTAGAGCCGGGGGGAGGCGGCGCGGCGGCGGGCGCCTGGTCACCCGCGCCTCGCGCCGTTAGCGACGGGAACTCGCTCAAGTCCAGCAGTGGCGGTGTCGACGTATCGCCGCCCTCGCCGAACACCGAGTGGTAATTGTTGGCCGCGTTAAACCTCGACAGGTTGCCCATGCTTGACTGCGGCAATATACAATAACTGCTGTTCAATATTCAAAATTTAAATTTCAAATCTTGACAAAAATACTTTTTGTAATGGCACACTTTTGCATAGTGCATTAATTTCAAAATTAAAGTAAAAGTTATAATTAAAATAGGTGGATACATTATTACACCGAACTCTAGAAAAGTTTTTGGCTGACATGACGAGGTACGCAGGCTAGGAACGGTCAGTATAGAAATGCAATATAGTGTATATATTAGTGCACACTAGTGATATGCCGGATCGTCAAAAATCTAGAACTGAGGATATAGATCTGAATACGGATATTTGGTGTCAAGATCCGCAGATACGAATACGAATCTTAACTCTCTTACACAATCGTTGTCGGTGCGCACGATCTTGAGTTGAATCATGTTTCGACTTGTATTGCGCGACGGGTCTTTTTTTTGTTTTGTTGTACTTTAATGTGACACTCTGACACTGGGCAGCATAGATAACGCATATATATATGGCATTGGTACATGATTTAAAAAAAACGCGTATCCCAAGCCTCAGAAAAAACATGAGACTAATCAATTGTTTGATTCTGTTTGTTTTGTAAATGGTAGATTACAGTACAAAAATTTAATTGTATGTAGCATTAGGGTACATTTTAGATACATATATTATGATGCAAATAAAACACTTTGAAAATATAATAAAATATTTTTGGTGCACTGACCAACCATAAATAGGGAATTCTTATAGTTTTAAGCATGATACTGTTATCATACCAAAGTATACAAATAGGGACAAATGATTCTTATACATATCTTTAAGATTTTTTATCTTTAAGATTTTTCATTATATATCCGTATGACACAAGTAAGTTTTGCACTGACCAATTTCATCTTAACATTTAGTTATTGGTTGATAAGGTCCAATAAGATATTAGCTGTGTACTAAAAAAACCAGTTTGAGTATCAAGATTTGAGTGTCACCATGCAAAAATTTATTACTAAATAAAAATTTAATTGATACCTAACAATTCATACTCACCAATATTACCAGATTATAGATATTAATATTTGTTGTTGCAACTTTGGGGCCTTCAACAAAAGAGATGGTAGGTAAACACTTAACATAAAGTGGATCATTATGCATTTTATTTGTATCATACTTTATTATTCTAAAGACTTAAATTCAATAATTAGACTATTTAATTATGAAATTTCAAAACTAAAGGGATGTAAGTGGATGAGTGATGCCAATGGTGGTAGTAGCTTCCATATAGTATATCCAGTATAATTTGGTTATCACTTTCCACCAGCTGGCACACATGCTTGTTTGCCACCTGTCTTACAAAACAAAAATATATATAATTCATAAAATCTCACCATTGAATTAGAATTAGGTTGGGATAGTGTTGTTGGCATAGGTACTCTTCTATCCGCAAAAGCTCGTTGTCCAAATAGAGTCGCTCTTGAGGCCATAGAGGGCGGCGCTCCGCCGGGCATGGCTGTGGAGCCCCGGCCCGGCGACAGTGCACCGCCGAACGTTGGAGTAACATGACCAGAAACACCAGACACAAGACCTCTACCACTCACTCCACCAACACCGCCACTAGCTAGGCTTCGAGGCGCTTGCTGGAAATTCAAGTTTGCCATAACCTGAAAAAAATATTAAAATTGTTTTCAACAATTAACATTGTTATCATATAAAAAAGTAACGTTTGTTCAGGGTTATCTCTGATACTACTGTGATACTATTGCAGAAGAAATTTGGTATAGCGATATTTTGCCCAATTCAAAGTATCATTTTTACCAAATTCAAAGTATTAATTTTACCATACTGAAATATCTCTTTGCTATGGGCAAATTCAACATAATGTGGATAATGCTGCAGGTGGATAGACAATTAATTCTAGATACACATAATATCTAATCGAAATCAAACCTAACATATTTAATTACACAGAATGATCTACATTCTATTTAAGGTCTTAATTGTTTCAATATTTCTCATGGAATGTTTTTATTAATCTAGCATTATGTTTTCATTGTACTCTATTAAATTTTTTGTTTTGAAGTTTTTACTCTTTAGTGCAAGGGCTCCAATTTGCTATTTCATTTTTATATGATACAATTAAGGACAAATTGAAAAAGAATATTCTGTTTCTATCAAAATATTAATAACATGAAATAACAAAACACAAAATAGTTGTTTGTAATTACTAATATATTCAGCTGTGCATATAAGTATAAAATGTTTTTCTTTGTGCTTTCTTACATTTCTCACAAAATCAGTACATACCTGTATAAATACATATTTATAATATGTTAGCAGTTACAATGAGGCCTCATAATGTTTGACTACGTAATTTTTATCTGTTGCAATATGGCACTATTAAGTAAAGAGAAACTATAACATATTAAAAATAATTGTTTAGAATTGTATAACTCATATATTTTATATAAATGTGTTAAATGTTTCACTATCTGTTCAACAACAGAGACAAGTGAATTAATATGAAGTTTCAGATATGCAGAATCAAAATACATACATATATTTGCCATAAAACAGGCAAATACACAATTTTTATTCAGTTTAGTCATTTAAATATAAACATAAAGTACATCTACTTGGCTAACTGTAAATCTATTAAATATTTAAACAACAGTAAAATATGTTTATTATCCCTAATCCTAAAGTAATTCATTGGTTTAGTTTTATTTAACACTAACTGACCTGGAAAACTTCGTACCACCTATCAATCAATAAATAGATTTAGGCTGTCAACTGTGGAAGATGGTTAAATTCGAAAACTGATATAATATAGAATAAGAAATATAATAAAGAATTTTCTGCATATTTTGTTTTCCTTGCTTTTTCAAATATTATTGAATATATATATTATTATCTAACAAATTGGTCAAGATTTAGCTAATATTGAATTATAAGTAATGTAACTAACACAACTTTGTTTTATGTATATAGATTTTTCTGTAAAAGAGCAAGCATCATTAATTTTGTTTTTCTAGGCTGTGGGGAAATAGAGATACGTGTCGTTGTTTGGTAGTCGTATTAAAAAAAAACATATAACTTATCATCTGGTCGTCATTAATCATTCCACAATTATACATTGAAAAGATCTGAGACTAAGAGATTATGTTTGTATGAAAATAAGACGATTACCTGTTTTATTTTTGGCTTTCATTTAACAATAATATACAACAAGCAAAATATTTCAGTTAAAACTTGAATTACTGAAAACGTAGCTATGTAACCAATCAAATATTTCTTCATACATTTCTACATTGCTAAGGAACAATACTAACATTTCACATAGCCAACTTTTTATATTTTTGAAATATTTTGTAATTGAATTAATGGTTTAAATGGCTCCAACCTCTTCTGTGGTCCATGTACTCTTGAAATATGAAAATAAAATTAGTAAAGAAATACAATCCTTTAATAGAATTATATAGAAGAATACAAACAAATATATTTCTTTACATATCAGAAGGGTAAAAGCAGAATAAGATGCTCCAGCAAATGATAGGTTAGTTATAAATAAATATATATAATAAAGCTACAAATTTGATATTTGAATAACGACAATAAACAAATTCTAGTTCTTATTGTAGTTCATAACACTTAGTTTATAACACACAATTACACGAATGAATAGACTTTGACAAATAATATTGAGAATCATAACAAAAGTTTAGAGCAAGGTCTGTGACTGAAACTATGGAAATGATGAATAGAACAAACTTTACCATGATGAATTACTGATTCAAAAACCAAATTAAAAAGAAAGTTTGAAATTATGTGAAAATAGGATAGTTATTTTGTCCTCAGAAGAACAATGGCGACCCTGATGTTTAAAATTTCACTTGCACTTGTAATATTCTTGTTTATTTACCTAATATCGACGTCAGTCCAATTTTCACTATTTCAAAACACGTATGGATGGTTCATAATCGAATATTCCCAACAGAATTAGTTTATCCTCTCCAGCGAAATAAACAAAGTTTGTTGACTGTTCAATTTAGAAGACAATTTAGATGGGTTCAAATTTTCTAACACCAATTAATACATTCGTATGAACGTCTCTGCCATCAAACACTGCTATAAATTGTTAAACACTTTATACATCTTTGCGTCACTTATTAATATTCTGATAATTTGACTCAGATTCGTCAAACGCCACATTACCCTAAACAACTGGCGGCCATATTGTTAAAAACTGATGTCTTTTCTAAGGTCACTCAATAGGAATACCTTTTAATAATTTTAAGATTTCTTTTTAAATTTTTATATTGAAGATATCAATTTATGTTCATGTGGTGCAACATGTTTGTTTTAAGACAACTTGTTCCATTTCTAAGAATATTGAAATTAAAAAATGATTCAACTGATTAAATAATTATATTGCCATTATAATAAAAATGTAATGTCTTTTGTGTAAATATCTTGTCATCATCATCATCACAGCTCATTTACGTCCCCACCGAGGGGGGGCTCGAGCCTACCCTAACTACGTTAGGGCGATTAGGTCAACCACGCTGGCCCAGTGCGGGTTGGTTGACTACGTACAGCTTTGAATCGCTTCGCAGATGTACGCAGGTTTCCTCACGATGTTTTCCTTCACCGTAGGAGCGTCGGATAAATGTACATATGAAATTCGGAACGAAAACACATTCGTACACGGTGGGGATTAGATTGCGGGTCTCCCGATTCTATGCGGCGCACAAACCAGTGCTGAGACCACAGCGCCACCGACGCTCATATCATATCATATCTTGTCGTAATAATCGATAATATGTATAAAGATTATAGAAATTATCGATATTTTTTTAATAAAAATTACAAATCTCAACGAATGAATGACGTCGAATCGTCCTTCACTCCAAGTCTTTAAAGTCCAATACGAATAACGGTTCAGACTGAGCTTAGTCAGTAGGTAATTTCAGTCGAGGCGCCTCGATCGGTTTGGAGTCTGACATAATTATCGTGGTTGCGGTAGTATCTATGAGGATTCTCAGCCTCTCCTTTAGAGTGAGAACAAAACAATAAATTAAACTCTGCACCACGCCCTCTCCTAAAGAGTGATTGCCGTCACTAACCATATAATTAATAGGATCAAAGCTCTAGACGATTTTTTCATAAAATATCTAAGCAAAAGTTTGCTTTTTTTATATTTGACCTAATTTTATTTATTTAGAACTCTTCATCACTGTGTACTTACATTTTGTGGTTGATGTCCTTGATGAGGATGTCGTTGATGACGTAAGTCGTCTTGTGGTTGATAATAAGTGTGAAGCATTGGTTGATGAGTATTGGAATGCATGTTAATAGCGTTATTCGCAACATTTTGATTTTGAGGAGGATAACTGCTGGACAAATTGTTTCGTGGATAATTTGTTGGCTGTTTCCTCATATTTCTTGAACGTTGTCACGAAATCATGATGACAGAAGTATTACACGTGAAAACATTTAATTAAATACACGCAAGGCACATAGAAAATTATATCATTTGTGAAACGTATCAACTATATTTCAACTACCCTCTCTTTAATTAACTAATATAGTGCCAATCTATTATAATTGTAAAATCTAATTATTATCTTTGGTTCCAAGGTACCAATATAGATTTGTGAATCAATAATGTGAAATATCGTTATTTTCTATTTCAAGTTTGTTTCATATGAAATAATCAAGTTTCGAAAAATCTCTTGAATGACTGTCTATGACCTTTCCATATTCATTTTATTTTTTACACAATGGCAACATTGAAATCATATGATTGTTCAATGAAGGAGTGCGACTGATAGGCGTCGACTTACTTCTTTGGGCCACTTTTTAGTTTTCTATCTGAATATCGGTTGTATTACGTGTTAGCGGTGTTTTATTTTAACCATCAGCCATGGCGCTCAGCGATGCAGACGTTCAAAAGCAGGTTCGTATGTTATTTATAATAATACATTTAGCATGACATGATATTGGCAATACGATTGATCCAGCCGAGGCATAAAATTTTACTTTCAACTGACAAATAAATGCTCTAATGATTCAGTTCTAGGCCATTTCATGAAAAGCAACATTAAAATAGTCATGATCGTCATACAAATTTTCAGATTAAGCATATGATGGCCTTCATCGAACAAGAGGCCAATGAAAAGGCAGAGGAAATCGATGCAAAGGCTGAAGAAGAGTTCAACATTGAAAAGGGCCGCCTGGTACAACAGCAGCGGCTGAAGATTATGGAATTTTATGAAAAGAAGGAGAAACAAGTTGAACTCCAGAAAAAGATGTAGGTCACTTTACAAAAAAAAAAGACTTATTAGCTTTATCATAGTTAAAGACATACTGCAATTCCTTAGGTTCAACCTATTAATCACATGATATGAGATCTATATAGTTTTTACTTGAAGTTTAGTTTTACATAATCAAAAATAAGATCTCTAGAGAATTCTATGTTAACTTTCAACATCATATGATTAGTTATTTCAATAATTAAATTAAAATATTTCAGAAAATCAAGCTTCAGTTAGGCAAGACCAACTATATATTGTACAAAACCAAATCAATTAATCAATTATATATTTCATTTCTATTGTTATAATCAATTATAACAATAGAAATGAAATTAATAAAGACAAAATTTATAGCTTTGTTTCAAATGTAAAGAAATTTGGCACAATTAGACCTTGATAACAGAATCTAAACTAGGCAATTAGTTGTTCTGTTCAAATAAATAGTTTCTGTAATGATTTACTTATTCTGTTATTGATCTAGGAAGAACTTTAATGGCTTTTCTCTATTATTAGTGCTGTATTAACTTTCAATTCATTGGTGATATCAGTTTGACTTATAGCATTGGTGACACCTGTAGGCTTATTATATATATATCTATTTCTGTCAAATTCTATATTAAATTCACATATCCAATTGCCTTACTGCAATTTAAATAAAAAAATTGGTAGCATTAGACATACATAGTCTGGGTTTAATTAAACTCATAGTTTTTATAAAGTTATAACAAATTTACATTTGTAAGACTTAAAAATTATCATGTTTATTACATACTTTCTTAAATATTTAAATACTCGATACTATCTTATATTTTTAACACAAAATCAGACTTTGTTAGTCTTTTATTTTGCCTAATTAAACACAAAAAATAAAATGATATATTTTTATAAACACAAAAAATAAAATGATATATTTTTATAAACACAAAAAATAAAATGATATATTTTTATAAATTAAAAAAATGTATAAAATTTTTCTACAACCAATTTGAGCAAAAAGGTACTAAGCACTCAAAACAAATATTTTATGCATATGTAATAAGTATACATTGTTTTGTTTTGATGCTATTTGCATAGATAGTCATGTCATAAAGAGCCAGCCGTACTGTAACACAACCAATCTTAAAAATGTTTAAATGTCTTTGTTGTATAAACTGAGATGAGTTCAAGTGTTTCTCATATGTCTTTTATATGTTACTCTATTAGATTCATATTTAAATTTTCTATTAAGTGTTGATGAAGTTTTGGTTATTAGTTGTATGTATCACCAGATTTTTTTAATTGACATTCAGCATAGCATAAAAGACTGCCATATGTCAAAGCCTTATTGCTTGAGCATAATTATAATTAGCATACAACAATCTATGACATCAACTGTGCCTTTGGTCTCATTGTAACTCAAAATTATTCTTTTTTTTTTTTGAGAGAACCATCTGGTCTTTTCGGCATGTACCAATAGCGGGTCAAGATGTACATGAGTTTGTCATAATTTGTATCAGATGAAATTACATTAATCACTGTAGAAAATTAAAAATAATTAACTAGTTTCTGGTATTTGAAGCCGGCCTTCATAGCATATCACTCAAATAAAACATCAATAAATAATAAAAAATTGATATCAATATAAGTATATACATGTAATACTCTGCTCTATACATACAAATATTAAAATCTTTTTTCAGCCAATCGTCTAACATGCTGAATCAAGCTCGTCTGAAGGTGCTCAAAGTGCGTGAAGATCACGTGCGTAACGTACTTGATGAAGCCCGTAAGCGCCTGGCTGAGGTACCCAATGACAACAAGCTGTACACAGATCTGTTGGTCAGACTAATTGTGCAGGCATTATTCCAGGTTAGAACGACACTAATAAACTTGTATAGTATAGTCACTAAAGCATTCCACTATTGAAATATTTACTTGACCACAATACTAATTGTATAACTTGTTTTTGCTTACTATATTTATGGTAACTATTAAACTGCCTCAATGATTCAATATAACAAATAATTATAGATTATTGAAACATACCTTGTCAGTAAATATTTTGCTTGTCATTTCTTTACTGTTGTATAAATGGGCAACATGCAATTATAATATTAATGAAAATGTTGTTATTAAAATACTAAAAAAATATAAAAGAAGGACCACTGCAAGGTTTATATTTAAAATAATATTGTTTTTTAACAATAATTACGAATCAAAAGTAATGTGAAATGAAACGGATTTAAAACACCAATCAGCGTTCAGTGACATCACTCCTGCTATGACAACTTATTTGAGGTTATGAGTTGTAGTAAAAGTGAACAATTAAACTAAAATTTAATTGCGTTTTTTGAATAAAAATGGAATTTGGGTTTGCCAAAGCAGATTCTAGGACTCTGCCAAAAGTTAATGTCCAAACAAAAACAATTGTTTTTGATTGGACCTTCTGACCGGCAACTTATTTGAAATAGATAGACACATTGGCAAAAAAGCCGTGTAATAATGGCATAGTTATGATCACCTGATGTTGATGGATAGTCCATTGTAAATTTTTACAAAATAATACCTTGAAAGTCTAGATAAATGAAAAACCAACTAAAGCCAGCAATGACACGCACAGTACAATCGGTGAGCCAGTGGCAATGACAGACAGGAGTGACGTCATACGAACTATAGGTCCGTATTCGCGCGAAAATTTAAATTGACAATTTTAAACCGCATTTTTTTCAGTAATATACAGTCATTAAACTTTTTAATATACTTGTGGTCTATTCTACGTGGAGTTGTATTACATCTTCCCTATTGTACAATTATATAACTGTATAATATTGTTGTATGTAACAAAGTTTGGACTTGCAAACCAAGTGGCTTCTGTCTACAGCTAGCAATTTACTTGGTAAAATATTGTGTACTAATATTGCTTTATCATTTAAGAACAACCAACACTTTTAACAAATACTAATAACTACAAAGCATAACCAAACTAAAACACAGTCGCTATCCAACGTCTGTCGGTCCCTACGTATGCTTAGATTTAAAACTACGCAACGGATTTTGATGCGGTTTTTCTTAATAGATAGAGTGATTCTTAAGAAAGTTTTATATGTATAATACATGCATAATATAGTAGAGAAACACTGATAAATTTAGACATTTCTAATGTGATGTCGTAAATAAGCACGTATTAAGACCGTAATTAAGACCCATGTAATAGACTTGGAAGCCCTTTACAATAAGCATCAGCATTTTAAATTAAACTTTTTAATTCTACTCGAAAAAATTTCTGAACTTGATTCATAACAATCACCAATATGTGCTCATTGTATTTGCTTTTTTAACAACTTTGTTATGTCTACAACTTCAAACAAAAACAAACTATCTTACATTGAATGAAACAAAATCACGGACTATGTATTTCCAGCTCTATCTGCAATATTTTTAAGAATATTTTAGATTGCTTATTCTCAGTTCATAATATAACAACTTTTAGCTAATCGAACCAGCTGTGACACTCCGCGTGCGACAGGCAGATAAATCTGTTGTGGAGTCCCTCTTGAGCAGGGCCCAGCAGGACTACAAAGCCAAGGTTAAGAAGGATGTGCAACTCAAAGTTGACACCGAGAACTACTTGCCAGCTGAGACCTGCGGTGGAATCGAGCTCATTGCAGCCAAAGGACGCATTAAGGTAAGGCATATGAAATGACATTATAATAAGAAATAAGATTGTTATAAGATTCAATAGATGGAAACTTTTGGTTCCGTTTCGGGATCTAAGTATTTTCTTTTAATTACAAGGCTGTTTCTAACCTCATATATGTAGTGATGGAATTTTAATAAATTCTTAGTGTATGGTAACTGTGTGTTTGATAAATCTATCAATATTTTTAGGATAATTATAAGAAAAGTTTGAAAGAAGTGTAATTGACTGGAAAGAATGTTAATGAGGATAAATGGCTTCAATGTATGTGTATGGACACATGCAGTCCCTACACTTATGTATGGCACTGAATTCTGGGTGTGATAAAATAAGAATAAAAGCATAATCAATGCAGTAGAAATTAAAGCTTTGACAGGAACGGTTAGAGTGACTATGAAGGATAAATTACCAATACTGTGATAAAGGAAATGTGAAAAAAGGTTTAGAACAAAAATCGAGAAGGGATGACAATAGACTTATTTGGTTTGGACATGTAGAAAGGATGGACGAAAGATGACTTACGAAAGAAATTTATAATGAATGGACCCGTTGGTAGAGGGTGACTTTTTGACATACCTGGACTAAATTCACGATATACTGAAAGGTCATTACAAGAGTACCTGTAACCCACTGTTATTAACGAAAGTTGAGGAAGCTAGAAAAGTATGTTTGTATCGTAGTAAGTGGAAATGTGATCTCTGCTTACCTCGATGGGAAGATTCGTGAGTATATGTATGTGTATAAGAAAAGTCAAAAACTAAGTAAATACTTAACTTAAAACTTTTCTTACGTTTACTTAAATCAGCAAAATCCTAGCCAGCAAAGTTGCACCTATACACAATCTGGGGTGTCAGGTTTGCTTTTTACAAGTGATAAGTAATGAATATTGAAGTTGTTTAAGGTTTCTTGTAATACGCAGAAATATTAGCGCTATCAGTATATTTTTTTTTCTCTTACAAACTAATTGAATTCTTATTTGATTCTAAGTATTGAAAACCGTACATCAGCATACGAAGAATACTACAGCATCTACAGCTAGTTAGCATTCTTTTATATTCAGTTATGTTAAGTTTTGTAATCAGTTGACTTTAGAATGATTTTCAGATCTTAGACAAACAAGCTTGGCTTCATGTAATGTATAACATATGCGCCCCTTAGAATAGAAAACATTTATTGACCACAAGTACATATACAAAAATAGTAAAGATACAATATTAAGTAAATTATTCTCTTAGTGCTCTTGAAAGCTGTATATTAAATATGCAATTATCCTCACTAAAAAAATGAATTGAACTGTAAAAATCCAGTGTCACGAACACTGTCGAATTATATTGTGTAAAATAAATAAAAAATGTATGATTGTTCTAATGATGAATTACTGTCGTTATATAGAGTATACACCTGGCGAAAGACCGAACCACAGTTTAGGAACCCATATAGAAAGGATGTTATTATGTAAATTCTAGTGATTGCAATCCGGCGTCATTTTTAGTCCGGTCGGATACGACAGGATTCCCATCATCATCCGGATTGATAAAATCAAGGTGATTTTCGCTTTTTAGTACAAAATAATTCAAGTTAATCAAGTGTCACTGCACTTATATGTAGGTAGTTTATAAAAAATAAATCACAAATATATAAAATCGACTTTGTTTCCTAACCAATATTAAGACAAATATACAACAAGAAAACAATTAAAATTTAGTAGTGTAGGTAACTAGTAATAATTTTACGACGTAACGAGTAGCTCAGTCTTTCTAGATATCACTTTCACAGATAGATCAATTTATAAGTAACAATATTAATTATTAAGTAACTATAATATCTAATAGATACAATTAACCTTCGTAATTAACTGAAATGAGATCAAAATCATTATTAAAGTATTTGGGAATGCTAACAAACAAGTCTTATAGGTATTTATGATTATGTCAGATACCATCATGATTACTAACTGCTAGCACCGCATCCGGTCTTCGGATCCGGTATATTGGTACCGGATCCGGTAACCATTAAATGAAGCCGGATCCGTTTTTCCGGATTGCAATCCCTATTGAATTCAGTGTCAGTTGAAGAGTTATGTTTGTGTGATGTTACAGATCAGCAACACGCTGGAGTCGCGCCTGGAGCTGATCGCGCAGCAGCTGCTGCCGGAGATTCGTACCGCGCTCTTCGGCCGCAACCCTAACCGTAAATTCACCGACTAAGCCGGCCCCCTGTACCGGGCTACACACTCGTTATTTTAACAAAATAACATATTTAAATAAAATCGTAATTAGTAGAATATTATGAAGTAAGGTTTTCCTTTGCCTAATTAATCAACTGTATTAATGCGTACAATTTTATCGATGTTCTAGAAATGTTAATGTATGGCCCTAGTTAGTCGTCGGAAACGTGTTCTACTGTACTCGTGTGGTTTGTTGGTTTCTGGTGATATGTACACAAATTACCACGCCTACTCTAACTGTACGAAAGTTTCGCCACCTAAAATATTTTATTACTACAATTCATTCGTATAGCACATTGTTCTATGTACTTTAGAGGATGTAGTTTATAGGGTTTTGGAAACAATATAATTAAGGTAATGTTACCATTTTAATAGATCATTCGGATTTGGTCGATAATGTGTCCCGATTATACGTCATCGCAGTATTAATGCACAATGCGCGGCAGCGGCCATATATCCATTTAAAATTATAATAATATTCAATGTCGTTTATTGTAAAGTGCTAAACTATCCACTGTATGTCGTTTACGTATGTATGGTAAATTTGCGCTTTTAAAGTCTTCGTATTTTATGGGATTCGTTGGCAGCTGCATGGCTGCGGAGTCACGGCAGCATCCTATGCTACTTCCACTTAAATCGAGCTACGATTTAACTGCCGGCAGTGTAGTGTGGCACCGCAGTCCTGCAGCGACGCGATACATTCCTGCTTGCTGTCCTATGTTGTAGCATTCTCTCTCTTTCGGCTTCTGTCTGGCGTTCGATGTGGGGCACCATAGTCCCCTATAGGATACAATATGTACTTTCCATTGTGGCACTGTTAAAAATTATTATGTAAATATATAGATGTGTTAAAATTGTGTTTTATTTCTTTAATTCTATAATAAGAATCCTAGTCGCTTTCCAATTACAATATCACAAAAAATTACAATTAACAGATTTATATTTTCGGTAGATGACGCAAGTTCTTGTACTTCGCGTGTAAAAAGGAGACATTCACTTCTTTCAGTTTCAATTAATTTAATATGAGCTCGAACGTTCTCAACGATGGACTTCAATCTAAAACTAAAAAATGCCTCTTTGTTTCGTAATGAGCAGTAAAAACTACAGGAAAGAAGTAAATTATTTTTATTGCTACTTTCTATTTGTGATTATTTTTCGAATGTATTATTAGGTAATCAGTAATGGAAAAATGGATTGCAGTGACGTGACCAATATTTTTAACGCAGGTAACTTAATGGAATTGAAAAATAAGAAAACCCTACTATTAATGCAATAAACGTGACGTAAACTGATGCTGTAGTTAGTGGTTTGAATTTAATCACAAATTGTTCTTTAAAATTTATAGTAATCAATAGATTTCGTCGACATCAAAACTATTATATGTATTTTTGTAAATCAATTGTATTTTTTTATACAAAATATTGCACACGAACCGTCAATCATGCTGGCTCATTAACATTACTTACTCTTTTAGATTTCTTTACAAGTGTATGTAAGCATCACGATGTTTTAATTCGTTGTAAGAATGTTAAATAAATGTATGAAGATCTATAATCAAACTTATTACTATTATCAAGTACTAATTTCTGTAGTGAATATAAATGCATATCTATATATCATAGACAAACAAAGGCACAACTATTGAAAAATAAACATGGAAAAATTAGGTTTTCGATTGTTTCCCCAAGATGGTCGTTTTATTCTATTTTACGTTTTATTCGCACATTTTTGATTGATGTCCAGAGACCTCTGATAGCAGTTGCGCTAGTAGTAAGATAAAGTGGACTGTGAAAGAGGTAGTTATCGATCGAATGGATGATCCCATAGCTATGGAAAATACTCGCCATATTAGCTGCTGTTCCATAGAGACTATCTCAACACAGCTGTAACACTACTTTTTGTAAATAGAAACTATCACACATTTGATAACATAAAACTGAAGTATGCGGACTAGTTGAAGCGAGGTAGAGGTTTTTTTATCGTTTCGAGTCGATTCCATCATTCATTCTATCATGTGATGTCATTGGCTGAAAAATATTGTCACGCTTGGTTTCTATTACAGACGATGACATTTGCGTGATGTATGGTAATTAAATCAGTTACAATTAATTATTTGTGTAGACGTATATAATAAATATAATCCAGGTGTCTATATATATTTCACAAAACAAAAAAAAAAACAATATGCTTTTGTTGTTATAATTTTGCATTTAATCATGCTATTTCTTAATCTAAAACACTACATTATACAAACTTAGCGCTCTCTGAATGATGGGTCATCTAATGGCCATCATGATTGCTAATTCCATACAATGATTTTGAGTTTACGTATAATTAAGGATAATGTAATTGTGGATTAAACTTCAAGATATATATACAATTACACACACAAATATGTATATAGACTTTATTGTGACTTATGCAGTGTTACTATATTAACAAAAGTGCAATGCTTAAAACGCGTCATTTTTACTGGCAGAATAACCGCCATCTATCGTTTGTTGAGTTAACTACATTTCTAAACTTGCGAAAAGCAAATATATTTATAAAAAATGTATAATTAATATAAATATTGGATTTCAAATATAAAATAAATTAAGTAATATTATTTTTATTAATAAAATATTGTTTCTTAATTCAGGGAAATATTGTCTACAAAAGTTGGTTTAACCTATTCTAGCCATATAAGTGACACCAACTACTGAAACTACACAAGGAGTTTGCAATCTAGTTCTTTATTCATATATGATTCAGTTGTTACATCGTTCAGAATAGACGTGGAAACAATTGCAATCGTTGTAATTTATTTATTTGGTTGCTACATATTAACGATACTACACTACTGTATGTCATATTACATGGCAACACAACACATGTGCAATTTCCACGAAGTTTCGTGTCAAAATGCGTTAAGGTGAACGAATCACACGCCTCGGCCATTCGACATAATATTATAGTTTGTAAGGAAGACTGACAACATGACATCCGAGCGCCTACACCAGCCGTCGTGTACCACTACCATTAAAACATTCTGCTTACCTATTTAATTTAAACTAACATTAAGTTATTAAAGACTTCATAGGGAATGTTGCTATTACACGACGAGATGTGATACATCGGGCGTGTAAGCAGGCAGGTATCTAGGCACACGCGGCTCGTCTCTTCGCCTAGCGCCCCGGTCTACCACCAGGCTAATAGTGCCAGCTTCTTTAACGCCGTTGGACTTCGCTCGCCTTTGCGTTGGCATTATAGCGGCTCGTAGAGACTTGCGTTTCTGAAACCGTGACTTTATTAGTACATAACTTTTATTAAACTTGAACTTAGATATGAAATTCATGCAAAGGAATGCGGATTTTTTAATAAATATAAGGACTATACATGCTAAGAGCGTCATTCCCAGACTATTCAAGGTGTTATTTCTAAGTCCATTCTTAACACTACATACATTACGGGCAGCTAATCTTTAGTTCTAAATTTTCTAGTAAATTTCTAAGAAGAGGTCAAATATTGGACAGGCGGAAATAAAACTGTTATTTGGTTGTTCATTCCGTTTGGAGTCTTGTCTAAATGCATCTGGAAAAATGTACGGTCATTCTCATCTCCTAACAGGGTTGAGATGCGGATAGAGGAAATCTGCTACTGCGTGACAGATATAAATCTACTTACGACACCAAACTATCACATCCAGCGACTTGATGATCCTCAGAAAGCAGCAGGGAGAACTTAATTGTGACGATAATTTAATCTAATGAGCGCACCGTGTGCTTGAATTAATATTAATAACAAAGCCTATTGTCATCATCGGCCCTTAGGGACACCGATTTTGTCTATAATTTGCTTTCTATCTGATACTTGATGTAGTACTTATCCGTAAAGGCTTCGACTTTCGCCTTGTTTACCTCAACAGCACCACGCCACCTATCGGCCGCGTGTCGCGCTATCTCCAACCGCTTCTGCTTACGGATTTGATGGCGTTTGTATACCACCTCGATCACGATTAGAACTATGCCTCCTATAATGCCAGCTAATACTAGAATGAAGACGCCAGCCATATTTTTCAAACCGAGAGTATTGGGTGTTTTTTCGTTTTCCTCACAGTTAAGCATGTTGTTTCTGAGTATCCATTGATTGTCTAAAGATTCCATTATGCCACCTGAAATATGCATATGCAGTTTAAACTATCTCAATGATACAACAATATTTAAAAATATCCTGAGTTTGCTATTCTCACTTTCGTGGAAATCCAATATAGCTAAGGTCACCAAATCGGCCCAAGGCGATCCCTTTTGTAGACCTACGCCGTACCCAGATCGCCCAAATAGCTCGCCGGCTGTGACAAGCTCACAGTCTTTTGCAGCTTCGAACTCCAATCGTGATGAATCCCAGATGAACGCCATCAATTTTCTACAAGACAGAAGATCGTAAGTATCCAAATATTTATGATTGTTTTAAGCTAGTGCTTGATCAATAAACATTACTTACACTTTCAACAATTAGCCAGCCCAAAATTATTACTGTAAGGCTTGTGTTGTGGGATTTAGGGTAACGGATAGACATTTATATATATTATCACTAAGATACAAATGCTTGCAATCATCACACAAACATCTGCCCCACCGGGAGTCGAACCCGGGTCCTCATACTTTGAAATTGGTATATAACCACTACTACGGTTTTCATATCAATGCTTGCCAGAATTAAAATAAAATAGAAAATGATAGAATATCTATTCATTACCGACGGCATTTAGATGTTTAGATATCTCGTTTATAGACAAGATATTCCCCAGAACTAAAATCGCATACCCATTCTTAACATCCTCGATGGCTTGTTCAGCGTTATCATAATTATTGGCTTCCATTGTTCTGTACATATTTGACAGTTCGACCTGTCGTCTAAAATACATGTCCACTGCAGATCCTTTCACTGTCGCACACGTCAGGTTTTCCATGGTATTTCGCAACTGAAATTGAAGACCAACAACTGGTTTAGTAAAATACAATAGGTGATAGATCAAAATAGATTTTTATACTTACACGTGCGTCGTTTATTCCCGTAAGCTTAGTTTTCGGTCGTTCGAGCACGAGGAAAGCGGCCAAGTTGGCAGTGTAGGAAGCGACAATAATCATGGCGAAACCTGCCCACACCATGCCAAGGACTCTGGCCGAAAAACTCCGCGGTGTTCCTATGATTTAAAAGACATATACTCGTTTTAGTTCCTTGTTCTAATCAATAAACTAATGTATTTGTAATGAATTTTTTTGATTTGTACTCGTTAATACAAAAAAGATAAACGTACAATTAGTTTGGGTACAGTTGAACATCAGTGTAACATTCAATGCTATATTTTAATCGGATTTTTACCGTGTTACTTCTATTTTGAGAAAAGTGAGATGAAATATCTGCAAATTTTGAAAGATCTAAACAAGTTTGATTGTTACACTCGAAATTCAAAGTTACCCAATCTAACCTTACAGTAATAAATCGTTTTTACAGACTGATATTGTTTTGGTTTATTTATCAGTTATTTTTTATTCCTATTATTTTAAAAGAAATAGATGCCAATATTGTTCACTAAATATGACAATTAAGATAAGATGGGATTTACTTTAATTTTGAAAAATAAATCGCTTTTTGCAGACAGATATTGTTTTGATCTATTTATCAGTTATTTTTATTCCTATTATTTTAAAAGAAATAGATGCCAATATTATTCACTAAATATGACAATTAAGATAAGATGGGATTTACATTAATTTTGAAAAAAAAACCGGTAAGCGTAAATAAATTAATATTACACTGTAATGTAATGTTTGCTTGTGTTATGGGTTCTATAGTATCGGATAGACCTACATATACATATATTTTTGATATAAATATTTGTTATAAGCCATGCGTAAGGCACAAATGCTGTCGAAAGAAAAAGGTCTCAAACCCAGAACCTCATAAATGTCAACACCTTGATTCCTGTGTACGAAACCACAAACTACTTGGCCTTTGAGGCTGTTAAAAAGAACATTAGTAAATTATTGTTTTTATTTTATGTAGGAACATTCACGCTATGTTTTATTTATCTAAAAATGGCAATACCTTCACCAATGCCGCTGTTCAAAAGCACACCCCAAGCGAACCAGATAGCGCTAGACAAGTTCAAAGCATCTTCCTCAGTTCCATCGATGTTGGCCAGCTTGAATCTTCCAAATGGCGAGAACCGGTCTAGGAGGTACAGCACCAGCGCTACCACGTGCACGGAAACCATCACCAGGATCCAAAGCGTGTTTGAAAACGGTTGCAAGAAGGATACGAGCGTTGAAGATCGCGATGGCTGTTAAATGGTAAGTGTTTGAGGACCTAGATATGCAGAATGTTTCCGGGTAGGTGAAACAATATTTAAGGAGCATGTAACTTAGATATTAGATGGTGCATGTCAAGATATGAAAATGTTAATATTTACCGAGTTACTAACGTCAAAATTAAAGAAAAACTTTTAATTGACACCCCTAGTCAGCTGTTAACACATAAGATGTGCTATATAGCTAACTGTAGATGCAATAGCACTCAGTAATTGTTGCACAGTTATTCCTTATACACTAATACCTTGTAGGGCTAAGAATTAAAAAAAAAATGTTTTGTTTATATGAAAAAAATAATAATTTGATCAGCACTAATACGTTTACTACAAAATCTTCATTTCTGTTAGGTTCAAGACATTAGCCTAAAGTTTGAAACACCCAGGCTAAGAAAAAAAATTCTTGCACTTAGGTAATTATGTATAGTTAGCAGTACGACAATATATACAGTTGATCTAGAAAACGAAAGTAGTAGAAAACTGCTTTTATTACGTAGGGAATAGAGGCGGTCTTATAGTCAACATAGTCGTATATATATAGTCCGACTCGCAACCGTGTATACCTATATATATATACACTGCACCATAATACTTAATAATAATAATGTATCTTTTTTTTTTCCCTGAGGAAAATGTATTAAATTGCATACCCCGGCTGTGGCGAGCCGGCGGTTATGTGGGGCTCTCCTCCCCAGAAGGGGGAGGCCTACCCACTAAAAACCTCAGGGATGGCCTTCCTCAGGCATGTAGGGAGCCCCCGGGAACATCAAGCCACTTCCGGGAACCCCCAGCCTCCGCTCCCCCGCCGATACAGGGGAGCCCTACTCGGGGGAGGCTCACTACCTCCCCCGGTCTCCTCCACCGACGACGCCCCCAGGCCACGGAAGGGGCGTGGTCCATCCCGGGTCGCCGTAGCGGTCGCGACTTCCTCGCGCCCGCCGGCGACCCGCGGAATAATTATTAACTATTGTATATGATTGCCATTGATTATATGATTGCAACCATTAACATATTAACTATTATGTGAAGGTGGTAAGATTAAAAATGTGAAATGGAGAACAAAATCTTCTTTGTCTTAGTTTATAGTCTAACTAAGGGATGCCACAAACAACTGAGTCTGCATTGCGTCTTTACAGTAAGAGGATTCCAAAAATTTGTCTGAGACTAATAGAGACATGTCATGTTGTGTTAATTCTTACCTTTTTCTCCAAAATCGTTATACCTTGATATTTAAATGGTTTACTAAATTCAATAAACTCTGCTCTTTCAGGATTTATAGTTAACGGGGCTACTATCATATCCGCCCGTTCGTATACCAGTTCCCCTGAAGTTAAAAAATTATTTGCAACAATTCGTTTTACATTTTCTGTTAAATAACGTTTATTTCTCAAATACTTACCAATCAACCCAGTCCATTCTTTCTTGGATCCCGGTATTGAGAGATTCTTAAAAATATAGTTTCCAAACTGTCCATCCGGGGACAAAGCTAGAGAATAAGTGAAGTTAATCGCCTTTGATAGATATCGTAATAAATCCATACAGAAACCTTTGCAGCAATAGAGTTGACCTGAAGAGAAACGTTGTTAAAATTAGGTAATTCATGTGTAGTCGCGACAATATATATTCCTATAACAAAAGTAATACCCGTATCTTCACTGGCATTGTAATGTGGACACGGTATTTCTTCAGTGGTACACTCGCTGCCGTCGTCTATACGTCGAGCGTAAACAAACGGTTTTTCCTCAATTGTTAACACCTTGTTAAAAACATGCAACATATTGAAATACACGTTAGCTATGTGTAGATAGATATTGAATTACAACATGTAATACCTTTAAGTGTGTCGGTATCATAAATCCTTCTGGTTTTGATGGGCTTCGTCCCATCCAAATTATTTCATTTTCTTTTAATTCTAAGCGCATTTTTTGAGTTTCCTATAAAAAATAGTTATATTAGTTGTTAGTATAAAGTGTGTTTAAAACTGCGTGCTGATGTACTGTTACAAAATAAAAGAAATGTGCCATACAAAATAAAAATAAACCAAAGCAGTTCATAATACTTATACGTATATACTTAGTAGTAAATTTTATCTCGTAACTACATTATTCTAATAATTACTTCAATTTACTGTTTTAGTAATCCTAGTTGTGTCTCATATAACTATCAGTTACCCTTCAAGATAATTATAGTGCAATTACAAAGCGAAAGTGCAGGTTTACCTTCGAGTAAAAGTATTTTCCGACAGCGACATGCTCGCCCTGTGCTCGTACATTCACCATGTCGTACTCGGCGTGAACCCTGTCACCGTGATCGTCGAACGCGACGAACCCCGTCGCTCCGTTTTCGAGTTTCTGCCGACGTATAAAGTCGAATAGATGGCGGCCTGTCGTCCAAATGGAGCCGGAGTTGTCGCAGTCTGACGGCGGCGCGTTGATCTCCTCTGTGGTGTTCATGTCACGAATGGCCGATGCTAGTACGTATCTGATATAACAGACAAAATGTAAACAATGCATATTAGAGCCAGTTTTGTGTGCGCCAATTTGTAAGAAGTTCTTACGACTATAACTAATTGTTCAATAGGGTAGACGACTACAACTGATTATGGCCGTTTTTATACTATAATTATCTGATTTGAGCAATTTATATCTCATGAAAGTATGTCAATATAGAAATTTCAGTTTAATTATTAATATATATTGTTTTTAGATTTCTAAAAAATGAGCAATTATTATTTACGTAGTTCTAATGAAACGAACACATTTCTAACATTCTCACATTAAATGTAACATTTTTTTATATAGAAAGTATACCTATAAACGTACAAATAACAAAGTTATTTTAAAATTTGTTTATACGCTCATACAAATTTGACGAGTTTACTGAGTTATGACGTTACCATTGCAGTGTTTTTAGTATGGAGCGTTTTTGAGCGACCCGCGACAGCGCCGCAGACATGTCGATGTATCTTCAAAAGTAATAGGCGCAGGTGTACTGTTGGTTCTACAATATTTCTCACTTAAAAGAGTACTCTTATTATATATATAGGATTTAAAAAATTGTCGTCTACCCAATTCGTGACAGACAGTTAAAGAGTATTAAATCTACTTGGAAAATTAAGGATCTTAAGATTGAATTATTTTTTATAATTGGACAATGAACACATGCCCTGCATATTTCTAAGAAATAACTATAAGTGTTGTTTTAAAACTTACATAGAATCTTGAATATGTGCATGCTCATTGGTAGCGTTGACCAGACGCAAGCCGAGTAAACCCTCAGGAGCGTTTGCTGCGTCGAGTGCTTGCTCGGTGACCATCCATACGTAACCAGCTGTGGTCATGTTTAGGAATGTGGCATCTCGAAATATTATTTCAGCGTCCGTTTTACTGTATAATGTTTAAAAGATAAATAATAACGTATTAGACTTAAGGTAGAAATAGGATAATTTAAAATCTAAATGTTTTTGATTATGATTGTTTTTTTTTTTGGAAACTATGATTTTACCTGGCATACATCAAAAATACTCTTGCTTGTGCGCTCTTGACGTCTATCAGTTTATCGCTGAAGGAATCCAAACCCGGCTCAAACTCGATGACTTGTTCCACCACTACTTTTCTGTCCACGTCATCGTCTACATTTTGTGATGTAGTTTGAAACCTGCGGATAAGACAAATCTTAAAGCTGTAGCTATGGAGTTATGATGATAAGGTTGAATATCCTTTACTATTTGCAAAATTAGTATACTCAATATATGTAATATCTTTAGTAAATTGGATAAAATTTAGGTCCGTCTTAAGATAAAAATGATTAACTAAGTACGCCAATATTTTCTTTTTTGTTACACTTACACCGATTAGCCTAGCCCAAACTAAGCTCTGTAAGGCTTGTGCTATGGGATCTAGGGTAACGGATAGACATACATATATTATACATATATAAATATTTTTTTATACAAATATATATCAACAACCATGACTAAGGTACAAATGCTCGCATTCATCACACAAACATCTGCCCCCACCGGGATTCGAACCCGGGACCTCAGAGATGGCGACACCTTGAAACCGGTGTACTATCCACTCGACTATGGAGGTCGTCAAAATATTATATTACATGTATTTTCATTGAAGACTTGTTAAAATATATTTTACCTCTTTCTGACGTAATCTATGTGTTTAATGACGAAAAGAGCCAACTACGTAGATTATTCGAACCAAGCTATTAATTAAATGTGACGAGTTAGCTAGCCGAAAGCTACGTAATTCTGACGATGTTAAACCTTATTCTTGAGATATTTGTATAAAATTCAAATACAAAGATAAGAATAATTTTACCTCCCTAATATAGCACGACCGTCCGTATCTGAGCTATGGATGACTATAACCTTCATATAATTGAAGTGCTTTAACACGTCGACCCATACGTCTGCCTGATGGGAATACGGTGGCACCGTGCGTAGGAATGACACGTGAATGTTCTTGTCGGAAAAGGCCGAGTCCCGTGACGATATTCCGATTACAGGAATGTGGTAGAAGCCGCTCGTGTACGAGACTGCGGCAGGCGACAGGTCTCCTGTCAGCGGATGGGAAACAACGACAGCGTACACCTATAATTAAAATGGATTAATACTTTTCTATTTTCTTTTAGTATATTAACTGTAAAAACAAATTTTAATACAATTTCATTTTCAAGAACGGGTTCGTAAATCCACTGAGAATATTATGTTTTGTATCTAAGTATATAACAGAATCAAGAGAAAGAAATATAAGCATTTATAAAATCTATTGCTGGCGCGCTCATCGATCCCACAGAACACAATTTCTGTGTTCTGTGGTCGAACTCGCCGGTAGGATGCGATTGGGAAAAGAAGAGCTCGGTCAGAAAGTACGTACGTATAGCAAAGAAGCGTTTCGAAGTCTTTTGTTGCTTCCTAATACTGAATGGATTTAAATACGTTTTTCATAAAAAAAAGTGCAAAATCTTTAGTTGTGATCTATGTTTAGCTTTTTTAAATAATCATGTGAAATTTATTTGCTGTTTGAACACAGCATCATTTCACTATGGTGTTAATAAATTAATATATCTGCAAATAAATTATAAAAAGGAAAACAAAAGAACATGATAGAAACCACAGATTATTATTTAAAAATATGATTAGTTAAAAAATATAACGCTAAGGTGATTTTCCAGGAAATAAAATGGAGACTACGTCTGTATGAAAAACTTGCCGTAATGTTTCATGTTAATTAGCGTTGGATTTTTCTTTATTTCGCTTCGATCCCATCTGATAATCAAGAAAGTTGTAATGAAATAATGTGTAAGGCAGCAGAGCAATTTCACTTGAACTACTTTACTGAACAACAAGACCGTAGCCACAGGGATTGATCCCACAAAACAAACGAGCACGACGATTTTATTTACTTACTTCAATAAAACTATTTTATCCTGTTCTGAACTAAGGCTATAATTTTTATAATATTTTTTCTGGCTCGGCCTTACTGAGCAACTGCCTGCCTCACCTCTACTTGTTGGAACACAGCAATACTATTAACAAAGTTATACCATCAATCTATTAAAGGAGGTAACAATTAGTATACATACTCTATGTGCGATTAGGTCCTTGCATACATTCAATGCTGTTTTTATAGGATTCGGGTCCATCAAAATGGAGTAGTCGTGATAAGTGACCCCGCGCGGGACATACTGGTCCTTGAAATTTAAATTCTGAAAATATACAAAGAAAGAGTTGATCAAAAGTTATTTAAGCACATCAAACCCAAAACAAAAAGTCCAGGAGTGAATATTTAACCAGCAGGGAAAAACAATATTTGTGACCATTTTAATTATTTTTTCTCGCCATTACGAAGAATTTTAAGTATAGTTTAAGAAATTATATAGTGGATTTCTAAATGTAATTAAGAAAGAAATAATTAATAACTGTACTAGTCCATTAAATAGAATTATTTAATGTACTAGTAGCATCGCGTCAACAACACGTCAATTACAAATTACAGTTGAAGTACAAAGCGACCAACAGCTATTTTGCATAGGAAATAGAGTCGTCTCTATCGAGATCAATACCTTTTTTTTTTTTTTTTGTTTCCCTGAGGAAAATGCATTAAATTGCATACCCCGGCTGTGGCGAGCCGGCGGTTATGTGGGGCTCTCCTCCCCAGAAGGGGGAGGCCTACCCACTAAAAACCTCAGGGATGGCCTTCCTCAGGCATGTAGGGAGCCCCCGGGAACATCAAGCCACTTCCGGGAACCCCCAGCCTCCGCTCCCCTATCTAGAGGGGAGCCCTCCTCGGGGGAGGCTACTGCCTCCCCCGGTCTCCTCCACCGACGACGCCCCCCGGCCACGGAAGGGGCGTGGTCCATCCCGGGTCGCCGTAGCAGTCGCGACTTCCTCCCGCCCGCCGGCGACCCGCGGCGGCACCGCAGCTGTGCTACCGACCCCGGCGCCGCCTTCTTCGAGCGGGATCGGCCATCTCCCGACCCCGCTCGGCGGCCTCCTTCTGGAGCATCACTGCTTCACAGAAGGAGGCCACAGCCCTCCAACCTCCCTCGTCCGCCAGCATTGCCGCAATCAATGCCGGCGGAGACAGATCTCGCCCGATCTCTGCGACCAAGACTCGGCG
This sequence comes from Scirpophaga incertulas, assembly GCA_036419045.1. Lineage (NCBI taxonomy): Eukaryota > Metazoa > Arthropoda > Insecta > Lepidoptera > Crambidae > Scirpophaga > Scirpophaga incertulas. Next base: position 9,970,602 of record CM071628.1, on the reverse strand, counting down.
CTCGGAGGCCCACGCGGGTCACTCCGCCAGCGTGTGCTGGGCCGAGTCGAGGTCGGATGCACAGTGGTGGCAATGTGTCGATCCCTCCCGTCCTATTCGACACAGATACTCACCGAAGCAGCCGTGCCCGGTGAGTATCTGAGTCAATCGGTAGGTGACCTCCTCCTTCCCGTGGAGCCAAGCTTCAAGGTTCGGGAGTACGGCACCGACGGCCCGCTGGCGCGCGCAGATCCGTAATTCGAGCTGCGCACGCCAGGCCGCCACAATCCGTCGGTGCCACTCCCGCTTAGGCACTTCGTGCGCGGGTTCCAGGGCGCTCCCCTTCCCCCCCCCTTCCCCTTCTGTAAATACTTTTAGAAAACGTTTAAAACTTTATCTACTAAGCGCGCAGAGCGAAATGGAAAATTATAACGTAAATATATCATTCATATAGTAACTCTTAAATATTTATATTAAGTTATTTATCATTATTCATAAACAGTATTTTAAGATATGTATGTATGTTTCGTATTATATTATTTAATATTTATGTAGTTATTAACTTAACGTAACTTAAAACGTATCTATTATTATTTGTATTTATATATTTTATTTTATTATTATAATATTATATTTATATTTTTTGGTATAATTGAATTACTCAAATTCAGCTGTCGGAGAAGAGAAAAGATTAAGGCGCCAATAGAAAATCAGCGTCAGGCCTAATAAACCTGACAAATATGCTGAAATGGCTACCTGTTTTGGCACAGCAGCCGTGAGACAATTCCGCTGGCAAATTTGTAATGTTTCTTTTTATTATGTTGTGTCAGAATAAACGTATTTTCTTTCTTTCTTTTCTTTCTTTTCTTTTCTCCCCCCATCGCTCCCCCGGTCGACACGCCGCGACGTCGCCGCGTACATGTCGGCCAGGATGTCGAATGGGGGGAGCGTCCCAGAACCGTCGCCGCCTCGTACGAGATTGTACGGTAGCCTCGTACGATCCGTATGACCATTATCCGCTGCAGGCTCTGTAGCAGAGCTCTGCAGCGGGGGACCTCGCGCAGTCTTGCGACCACACGGGAGCCCCATACATGGCCACGGATCGCACGACGCCCTCGTACAGGCGGCGAACTCCATCCTTCGGTCCCCCGAGATTGGGCAGCAGGCGATGCAATGCGCCCGCCACCCTTTTGGCTCGGGGGACCAACCGCACGAAATGCTCCTCGAAGCTCCAGCGGCGGTCCAGGGTGAGGCCCAGGTACTTGATGTACGGCCCCACCGGGACCACCGACCCGGATCCGGCAGCTGGGTGGTTCCCGGCGCCTCGGAAGGCCATCGAGATCAATACCTATAGTCTAACTTTCAGTCGTGTGTACTTAATACCATACCATGAAAAAAGGGTTACCGATATTGTATCCTTGAAAAATGCGATGGACTCGTTACTTGAGAGAACTCCTCCGACGTTGTAGTAGGTGGGGTTGGTGTATCGCCTTCGCTCGTGGTCGGCTGCCTGCGCGTTTGCCCAAGCCAAAGCAGCCAAAATGTACCGGAGCCACATTATGGTGCTGATAATGCTAATAAAAATATTTCCTAATATAAGCGCCATTACTCCTAATATTTAAGTATTAATACTATAGCTAGCGTTGGTGGTCTGGCTCTGTAGTCTCAGCGCTGGTTTACAAATCAAATGATTCGGAGGCCCCAGGATTGATCCTACCATATACCAATCTTGCGAAGAAAATCTAAGATGTATGTTGTCCATCAGTCCGTACTGGGCCAGCGTCGTTGACTAAGGCTAAGTTGAATAAGACTAATTAATCTCGATGCCCCTCGATGGGAACGTATAAGAGCCGTGATGTGTTGCGCCAACTATTCGAAAAATGACAAAGCGAAACGACTTTAAATGTCACGACAGGTACAGGTTCTGCATCTGGATTATGTATCACTGTTGTTATCAAATTTTGATTAACACTAACAGACAGTGCAATTTAATACATATTGCTAAAACAGTATAAAACAGCAATGTCTAACTATCTGTCAATTTCAATTAAATTTTGATTACAGCAGAGATGTACAATAATCATGCTACTGCTGTAAGTCAAGATTAGTTCACAAAAATTGTTACTGTTCTGGTAGCTATACATAGCTGTTAGCTGCCATTTAACGCTTTTAATACGACATAAATATGTTAAATTTCTAAATCAGATTAAATGTCTAAAGCTTTACGAAAACCCGATCAAATGTCGCTTTAACAGAAACGAAATCATCATCTCGATACATTTATTTACGTTGTTGGCAAGTTTATGGGAACGCCTTCGGTAGATGCTCACAATCAATCATAAACGTAGGTATATAAAAAACAAATCATATCACTTCTAAACAAAAATCCATGTAGTCACTATCTAGAGACGATGTACTGATAAATAAATGAAGATACTGTTATGAAATATAAAATAGTGTGAGGAGAGCAAAGTATATATTAATAAAAAAAATAGTTTCAAGGTATTACTTACTTTGTTTTATTCTCTTACACGTATATTTTCTACATAATTATGAAGTAAGGGCACGTCTTATTCACTCTTTACGTAATAGCATCAGATGAGGTTTGGATGCTGGATATCACAGATGGAGCCTGTCTCGCGTTGGCAATGGTAACCGCGCAAGCGTACTTCGTAAATCAATTGTATTTTAGGAGGTAGCAGCTGGAGTAGAAGTTCAGTTCAGAAACATCATATGTAATAAAAATACACAAATTAAGCTCTCATTCAATGTATTAGAAAATAAAAAAATTACAATAAATCTTAACTATGTATATTAGCAAACCTAAAGCTTTTTGATTGCTTTCCTTTAACCATGACCTATATAACTGTTTATAGATTAACGTTTTTGATAAAGTTTAAATTATATAACAATATAGTAAAAACAAAACAATATCATGTAAACTATTGTGATAAAAGTTAATTGAAACATTTTTGAAATAGGTATAATTCCTTCTGACCCTTATCCTAAATTATAAGTAATATAATATACATATAATATAATGTACATTTCTATACGTACAGGCTGTCTTAAGGAATAATTTTAATCTTAACATGTGTATGTGTATCCCCACGATTAAGACCATGCCCACGGGCCGTGAGTGGGCGCCCATCCGTTAGAATAGGTTTTCCATGCCGGCCAGGGGCCCAGCGCGGCGGCGGCGGCCGTGGCGGCGTGCTGTGCCGCCCCCGCGGCCCCCGCCGCGCCTGAACTCTGTATCACGGACAGCTTCAGGGATTCTATATCTGTTGACAAAGGTCAATGAACAAAAGCATTAATACTTTACGGATCGAACGGCGGACTAAAGTGATGGCTGACTTATAGAAAACCATCATCATTCATCTACAAAGCTTGATCTACCGTATTGCAAGCTAACTCCAAAGTCAACTACCGCTAACAGCGTAAATGAAATACAAGGGAAATTGATGTAATATCATAGCGTGGAGCAATTGACGTCAACAGTACAGCTAGAAAATTACAAAAAGGAATCAAAATGTTGTGGCAACAAATGTTTTCCCATACAAAAGAGTGTGGATATTGAACGGGTTCTTGGCGAAGAACGTAGTGCCTTCATTTATATCCTATTCTTGAAAAGGCCTATCTTTAAGCAATATTTTTATTCGCAATTCGCAAAAACTTCACCTAGTCTTCACAGTAGTTTAAGTTTTAAACGATATACTGATTTTCATTCACGAGGACTGATCTAGAAGGAGATAAGGTCAGTTAACCATCTGCAGGGAATAGTTATGTATATTAATGATCAATTGTCTACGCAAACACAGATGTACTATCTTTTAACTTATGATCAATGAAGTGTTTATTCCGACACAACTGGTAGGAGACTAGCGTAAGACACGTTCCTTACGAAGCAAAAAGTGCCTCTACATGTATATTTTTGGTTACATATCTTGAATCTGCCTGACCATGATAAAAGTTTTTTAACAATCACAAGCTGAGCAAATATAATGTTCTAATAAATTTAACACTACAATTCCTTCGGGAAGGCAGTTGGAGCTGACACTTACATTCGGCAGCAGCAGACATGTTGCCAACGGGCTGCGGCGCGAGGCGCTACAGTATTGTATCATAATACAATTAAGAAACAAGTTGTAGCATAGTGATTTACACATCTTCAAAAATACAGCATAATCCTGCCCCACCTGCGAACTCAACTCTGCGAAAGCACAAGCTACATAGAAACTATTTAGAATTATTTCTCAAGCTTGTACTTTCAACGCAATCTATTTTTCTTTATAACTCTATATTGCTTACCGCAGGAAGAATTTGACGGCATCACCTGAGGAAGACCTAAAATGTGATGAATTTTAAAGTAAACTCTGTTGTTTTACCCGCATTCTGCAGCCTAGCCGCCTGGGAATGCGCAGCCCTCTGCAGCGCTTTCGCCGCGGCAGCCTCCCTGGCAGCAGCGATTTTCTGTGCAACAGCAGCGCGGGCCTTAGCTGCTGCGAGTTGTGCTTGGGCGTGCACTGCCGCTTGGGCGGCCTCAAGGGCATGGGCGCGAGCTTGTCTTGCCGCCTCTTCACTAGGAACGTAAATTAGGCTAATATTATTTACATAAAGAAATGTTGTTTGGTGTGCACTTACTCTGAAACTTAGGTATACTTTCAAAATACCAATGTGAACTGAATTTTTAAAATAAATATATGTATATGTATAATATACATGTATATATGTATAATATAATATTTTTGTATATTTCTGTAATATCTAATCTGTGCATTCGTTTTTATCTTTAATATTACTAACTTATCTTAGTTATCTTTAGGAAAATTAATTATATAGGTACTTAAAAATAAGGACTTCTATCTATAAATATTTTTATCATTGCGTACTTATTATTTTTTATTTTTGACATTGTTTATTATTGCGTATCTACGCAATTACTGTAATTGTGTTTTGTTAGGTTGAGTAGTGAGGTAATGTGCGAGTAACAGATAAATTGTAATTATACAATAAAAAAATAATAATAAGCCATGCCATATGGTATCTGGCATGTAGAGCAGAATAAATCCAATTACCAGGCAATATTCGCGTCTGTCACTCCATAGCTTCTTTTACACGCACGACCTACTTAGTCCGGTCAAAATACTTACTAATTCTAATTAAAAATAAGCAAAATATTATATTTCCATTTGTAATTCTTGTATGAATGTATACTACATTTTCTCATTTTCACACCAATCCGTCTATTGGCCATCATATACGCACGTATGTATTCTTCGGCATGGTTACCTCTTGTGAGCAGCGTGCGCGGCCGCGACCTCCTTGGCGCTAGCGATGCTCTGGTGCTCGAGGGCGGCGTGCTTGGCGGCCGCCACCTCGTGCTGCGCCGCCATCACCGCCGCCGCTGCAGCCTTGGCCGCAGCCACCGCGCCGGCCACGTCCGCACTTGTGTCGGACGCTGCGACTACTAGACATGCGTATTTAACTTATTTTTCATTCCTCATGCTCGGAAAGGAGCGTTTCCTTGGTCTGAGTATTGGGAGGAAAACGCGAAAAACGAACCAGCGGGCAGGAAATTCTCATACTATTTACTTACCCTCCTTAGGGCAGAAAGTAAAATTTTAAAAATAGAACTGTATTAGGTTTTTACATACACATACATGAGAAACAGGAGGAAGTCTAACAACCTCGTAGGGATTCCTTTCCACCCTTATAAAGCAATCTACTATTCTGCATATATAGAGAAGCATACAAGGATAAACAAGAAGTAACGACGTCCCTGTACATGTAAGAGCGAGAACCAGTAAAGCGGCCGCGGCAATAAGCGATATATTTTCCCGTGAAAACTTTGGAACCGTGAGGTGATGTGTAGACTCAACAGATATTTAGAGATGTCTGTGGTGGGGTTTGAGAACCATTCTTTTACCATTTAATATAGATTTTATTTAGTTTTAGTATATTTTTAATTTAAATGTAATGTATATTTTGTGAGTCATAATTTACTATTTTGTTAAGTAGATTCTTTCATAGACACAGGTACTTGTATTAGAAAGGTAAGTGTACTTGTAAAGTAAAGCGATAATAGTATTATTTAGAATGCATTTATTTGTATCCTCTCAGTATAGTCAGCAGTATAGACAACCACCGCTATTATAAGTTACACAAGTATGTAAATTCAAGTACCAAATGCAACTGTGTGATTAGATAAAATGTTTGTCAAGATGTCACGAGCTTCAATGGAGACGGACTGAGACGGACGACTCAATTAGTATTGCTTGAAACATCAAAAATTACATACCTACATAGAAGCTAAACTTTATTGTACTTAGTTATTCGCCGGTAGTAATCGCGTAAGAAAATCAGTAACATCTCAATATAATTCATTACAATAGTTTATAAGTATAGTCGTCACTCATAAAATTTATCAAAATGAGAGCTCGAATAATTTTACCTCCATGGGCCGGGACAAATGGTACAACGGGCTGACCAGACAGCCAGGGCACGCCGCTCCATCCAGCCAACGGATTCCAGCTCTCCAATCCCACGCTGCGCTTCTCAGTTTTATTGCTGCAAACTGTGGCAACCAGGACCAGGAAACCCTGAATTTTGGATTTTTTAAAGTTTGTTTTTTTACTCTGCTTTAGTGTTTAGCGAATGCTTTCAGAATTTCACCTTTGTAATATCTCAACAGAGCGGTAACTTTAAAATCTCAACAAAGCAGAGGACATTAATCAGCACCTAGATTATATTTCTCTGTTGTTATCTAATTTTGAAATGTATGTAGATAATTGGTCGCGTTGAAATCAACAGCAACAATGTAACGGCTTTGGCTGATAGTTTCAATTCAGTTTGATAGAAAAAGGCTGAGGAAAATGCATTGAATTGCATACTCCGGCTGCGGAGAGCCGGTGGTTATGTGGGGCTCTCCTCCCCAGAAGGGGGAGGCCTACCTACTAAAAACCTTAGCGATGGCCATCCTCAGGCGTAGGGGGCCCTCAGGATCGAGTGTTGCATCTGAGGACCACCCATCCCCTGGGTGCGCTAGGGGAGCCCTTCTCGGGGAGGAGTGATCTTGCCGCCTCCTTCCCTCCAACCTCCTATGACGTCACCCCCCGGCTATCCGGGGGTGAGGTCCCTCCCGGGTCGCCTCCACGGACGCGAACTCGTGCCAACCCTTGATTGATTATGCCTCATCGCTACATTCATTATAAATTTTGAATTTCTTAGGTACCGACAGCAGCACATGAAGCTATCTAAATCTGTGAAATATCTTATATATATAAATAAACCTAGCTGAGTCTTAGCATTAGGCAGGTATGAGTAAATGCAGTTCGCAATACATCATTTTAACAACGAAAACTGCTTAACGAAGATTAACATATAAAATCTAACGTGTTGCTGTGTGTTTATATATCATAACTCGCAAGAATAAATGTAAATAAATGTTTTTTTATCTCACCAATACTTTTGAAATCATTTTCTCCAAACCGAACGTTCACTGTGCGAAATCAAGTGATACTATGATGATCCAGTAGGATGAGATTTGGTTTTTATACTGACAGACACGGAAAATAGACTTAGAAAGGGATAGCCCTTATCAGCAGGTCTGTAATCGACAGATAATGCTTTTCGAAGCCTTACGTAACATTTACTTTCATCCAGGCGGAGAATGTTGTTGTTTGTCGATTTAAATTAATATTTGTTGTTGAGACATTATAGCTCAATTTTAACCATCACTTGAAACCTATAAATACATAATCGGGAAATTGTTTGAGAAGTCCATCCATACTTTGAGTTACTGATTACGTGCCTGTGGTCTGTGAGGAATGTCATATTGTGTACCATTGCAGACTGCGGATTGCTTTTGTTTAATTATCTTCTTCTTTCTTTATAATCTTGTGAGTCGTACTATTCGTCTGTTTTAATTTTTTGCCCAGTGTTATTGTATCATTAGTGTAGTTTTGTACATGTTTAGATTTAAATTACGTTCACTTTAATTCTGAATACCTACTTTCTTTAAAACTTTATTATAAATATAATTTTGTTTAGATAGGTGTTTTTTTATACGAATGTTGTGATTTGTGATTAGGTAGGAATCATTTGATGTAGGTAAGTATTTTTGAAGGTAAAAAGCGGTCCCCCGGCGCGACGAAATTTATTCAAAAAATACATACGTACGGTCAACAGCAGGCCAAGATAACCATTTGCAGTACAAAATTAGCGGTTATGCCTCCGACATAAAGGTGGCACAAAGTTCCGAGTAGATAGTCTGACACGCTTTAGTTGATACCTACTTACGTAGTATTAAAAGTAATTTTTTGCTTTTTATAGAGTTTAGCATTTTTAACCATTTGTTATAATAATTGCGTACTTATTTTGGGTCGGAAGTTTTATTAAATATTTAATTTATTTTTTTATTTTATGCTTTTTGAAGGAGCTCCTTAATACATAATTCATTCTTTCAATTAATTTCTTTTATGTTTTGTAGAAATAAGTATTTATATCTTTTGGTTACAAATATACATTATGTACTAAGAATAATTACCGTGCGATTTTCCTACGTTGCGATACCGCATGAGTCTGTGGGTGCCTTTATCCGTTTCATTCCGGCATTCCAGGGTTTCATCTGTCACATCCCATTGCCAGCATCAGGTCCTCGTCAATTAGAAACATGAAGAGAACCAGTCAAGACAAATTCAACAAGCCCAAACTCGATGGGTTTACTAAAAGGCAGTCCAGGGTTATGTCTCCTATCTTCGAGCCCTAACAGCAGACCAGCTCAGTGGTTCCATAAGACATTAGTGTTTCAAATGTCAGATCCCACATATGCTTGCAAGCAAACTGTGCGTGTAACATTCCTATCACACCTAACAAACGACCTGATGACCTTGAAGACCTGAACCGATTTCCACCAAACATAGCTAAGACACTCTCGACGGATAAACCTTTCAAACAAAAAAAGAACCACATTAAAATCGGATCATACGTTTGGGACTCGTCAAACTTATAACACCCCGTCGTTTTTGCGTCGGGGGTTAAAAACAGCATTGAATCATTTTAAATTTATAAAAGTAGTTAATTGGTAACTGGCTTAAAGAAAAATAATTTTAAGAAAAAAAATATTCGAGTTTTCAGATTATTCATAGGCAGTAAGTTTGTTGTAAATTATCTACTAATATAATTTTAGTTTCACAATGTATCATATTACCAACTTATAATATCTTTCGTATTTCAAATTCGATTACCACACAGTTTGGTAATTAAAAGTTAATATTTTCGTAAAGAAAAGTCACGCTTTTAATTTATAAGAAAAAAAAACAGGAACCAAGGGAATTTATATGCAAAATGCTGAAACATTTTTGTAAATTAAATAACTTTGGCGTTTAGAAATACTCTGTTTAAAGATATACAATTATAAAAACCTTATTTAAAATTAAAACTATTAAATGGAATCATACATAAATATTAAAAGAATATATTTATTTTGTTAAAATTATATAATTTACTGTTTTGGCTGTATAAGCGTCGGTACCTTAGTCTTTCGCGCACAAAGCCGTCAAAGAAAAAGAAAACGCGCCATTTTTCAATTTTCAGTACTATTTTGCAAGTAGATATTTTGCATTGTTTCTTTTGTTAAGATTTTCATATCAAAAATGTCATCAAGCGATGAAATTGATTATACGAATGAAATAATAACGAATATTTCAGAAATGACTGGCGGTAACGGTGGAAATCCAACATATAATTTTTATAATTTAAGTACAATTATTTTTCACAAATTGTTTTTCAAAATAATTTTTTATTGACCTATAAAGTTTGTATTAATTACTTGCAATGGTGTTAAAAAACGTCGTATAACACTCGTGAGTGTTGAATGATAACTATATATAAAGAACTATAGATAAATCTTATAAAGTTTATTCGCCATCTTATTTCTAATCACAGACTAGTAAGTAACCAAGTTTTTCTAATAATCCCAAGCCAAAAGCATAGATTAACACCAGTCATTTTGACGTGTGCGTTCCGATATGTACTAATCATACCGCAACATTCCTCCCCTTATAAGTAATCATTAAATCTTACAGGTGGTTTAACAACACGACCTGAACGAGTATAATATGTAATTCTCATTTGAGTTGTTCTTAATGATGTCACTTGAGTTACTAGATCAGAACCTAGATCTTTGCAATAATTTTTGTCAACTGAATTATTATCATTTCATAACCAATGATGAATTACTATTTTCATCTTTTGTATAAGAGTTTAAATGTTTCTATTTCTACGATAACAATTCCCGTTATTATCTTCAATTATATAAGATCTAGGATAATCAGATTCACCTAAAACTTTTCCAGGTATCCACGTTTTATTTCAACCTTTTTTTGAAAGTAATATCTTGTCCATATTTTTTTTTAAATCACTCGGCTTTAATTTAAAAATTAAGTTTAATTTATTTATTTCAATATTTTTTTGTGTATACTAAAGGCAGGATATAAGCGATTCTTACATATGCGATTCAACAACTGTAACCTAAACTTATACACAATAAAGAACGTAAAAAAAGTATTGTTTCTATTTTATGGAATTTTAAAAATACCAACTGAATGTTTAGTTATTTCTTTTGATTTGTATTGTAGCGCTGTGTCCGTTTTTTATGAAACTTTACTGTTGGATAAAGGATATAAGTATAAATTTAGTAGATTTCAGATCCCTGTTCGGAAGGCCAATGAAACACAATCTCATATATAAAAAAATCAGAAATAATCATAGGTATTACACAATTGTTTTCATTATTCTTTCGTATCGATCATACCTTCAACGTTGTCTATCTGTCTTCACGCAATCCAACCTTACTTTTTTGGTTCTTTAACGGGTTGTTTATTTAATAATAAATGATAACAATTAAATAAATTTTATTAATCAACAACATTAAAAAATTACAAACAACGGTGGTAGTTAATACTCTTAAAATATGTTAAAACTCTTGCGGGTGTGTGATCTATAACGAAACGACACTACATAAGCATAGCTGAGCATTAACTCATTAATCGTCAATTATTTCATTTATTCAGTCATTTAAATATGTGAGCTTAGTGACTTACAGAAGATCCAAGTGCAATTGTCCCATACACAATGCACTAGTTAATTATAAATTTTGTATAACATTAAGATATCATGCAAAATGTCAAATAATTAGCTTAATCAAAAGTTACTATAATCAAAAATAAAACTATAAAATATGTCATACAAATAAAATAAAAATATTAATAAAAACGAGATTACCAAATTAGAAATAAAATAAAATAAATAAATTGATTTAACAGATTAGCATATTATAAAAAAAGAGCAATCAACTGAACGATGTTTGTATGAAAGTATTAGTAGTTTATAATTAGTAGTATATTGTATGAACATGTATAAAGAGAATGTATGCAATGTATCAAACAATAACTATCCCAATAGAAAAAGATTAATGTTTAGGAGTTGGATCGACCAATTTCCAGAGTAGTAATTTTTTTGATTCCTTGTTAATTTGGATTAGATTTAATTATATTACATTTTTTATATTCATGCTGCAACTTACAAGTAGACATAGCTGAGCTCCGTTTACGAACAACTAACAAACTCGTTGATCATCAATTAACAAAAATAACATTTACACTAACATATAAAAATAGTAGTAACTGTCCGTAAAATTTCTTAATATCCAATAACTGACAATGTTGATAACTCGCGCTGTAAACAAATCGTTCTGATATTGCGATCGGACCGTTCACAATGTGCAACGCGATGCGTACTGTTTGCGCAAGTATCTAACTTGCATTAACGCGTACGAAAAGTAACGCTTTAACGATCATTGGTGTATTTTTTTTAATTACTGATTATTAAGTTTCCTATTCATATTATTAACGAGCTTTGCTGGTAAACCACCCGCGCGAGTTTTAGCATAGGAGGGCAGTAATAACGCTAGGAAGCCCACAAAGTAAGGGTAATAAGTAGTGATGTGCCGAGTCGCTGTTTTGGTGGATCGAGTCGATTCGAGTCAGTTTATACGGTATTCGAATCAGGACTCGATTCCCCGATTCGAGCCCAGTACTCGAATTCTATGTTTGGTATTCGAATATTTCTAAGACTCGAGGCTAGGAATCAGACTCGAGTCTTAGAAATAGTCTAGAAATTCGAGTCTGGAAATTCTAGTCCATTCCAGAACTAGAGTCCGATTTTAGAACAAAATCATAACAAAAAGTTGCAGGTCAAACTTGTTTGTAGGCCCGCGCCACTTCATTGCTTATCTAAACAGTTTGCGAGTACAAGCGAGTTAACCAAACTAGAATATTAGACTCGAGTCAGTAGGACTCGTGTAAATAGAATCGAGTTAGCGAGTACGAACTAATTCATCCTGACTCGAGTACCGGAATCGAGTTCAGCGTACTCGAATCAAAATAAATTGGTATTCGAGTAGGCGAGTCCAAAGAAGGAATCGAGTCTGACTCGAGGTAAACCGTACTCGGCACATCGCTAGTAAAAAGTAAGTCCATTTTAATAGGTATCAGCTCCTGGGAAGACGAATTGATGCTCGGCTCTGCCCTTAGATCCGGTGCCTTCAATGGCAAAAAGAGACCCAGCCTCGGGTTGCTGCGCGATTTCGGCCGCCGTCAAGTCCCGCTTGCTGGTGGTGACGTACAGAGTGGACAGGTCGTGCCCGCCGAACATCACAGATGACACCTTTGACACTTGGAGCGTATGCTGTTCCAAGAGCTTACCCGCTCGCGAGTCGATTTTGATTACCTGTACAACACAAAGAAGCTTTTTAAGTATAATAATTTTTGATACAGGTACGAAAATTAGTCGATACAAATACTCAGGTCAGTGCTGTATTTATTACTTTTCATACGTGTGTCCTATAACATTTTACGATGTTAGGTTAAAATACTAAGCAATGACTATACACTTTTTATTTTAGGCAATTTTATTGTTTTTTCTAGTTGTTATTTTGTAGATTAAATACAAAAAAAAAATTTAGGGTCTCATGTAATGTAATGCAAAGTATTGATTGATTGCCATAAATTTATTGATTCGATCAGAATCACATAAGTAGACAATACCAATTCTGGACGTACACCAAATTAAAAAGGTACTTTTCCGCATGTGTAAGGGAAAGCAGTTTGCAATGCAGTTTCTATAAAGAAATTACTCCAGGAAAAATATTAGCGTTACGTATCTATCACTTGGCAAATGGTCAGACACATAAATATGGGTACGTTCAGCTAAAACGTAATTATTAGAATTAGAATACATAAAGAAGTAGAATACACAAATGTGTATTCTTATAATTGCTACTATCTACTTTGTGTAAGCTGCTGTTGTGTTGTGTGTGTATTGAATTAATTATTCATTAGCGTTACTAACTAGAAAAAAAATAAATTTACTAAATAGCAGTTAAATGTTTGCCAAAAATTATGCTAATTGCTTTAAATCAAAGCCAAAATATTTTACTAAAAATTTCAAGTTTAAAAATTTTTAAATTTGTGAGGTTGCGTATGTGTGCAGTGCTCAGTGTACAGTGCTATGTACCGCGAGAGCACTTATTTATATTTAATATTTTTATTTAATTTACTAGCTTTCCGCCCGCGGCTTCGCCCGCGTTATATTCGAATTTCCCACAGGAAGGATATGTTTTAACAATACTGCCATACAACCTTTCACCCCCTCCTTTCAACCTTTTACAACCCTTTTCTGCTTTAAAAGGTAGCCTCTGTCCTTTCTCAGCCTCTAGACTATCTGTGTACCAAATTTCATTTAAATCGGTTCAGTAGTTTTAACAATATTTCCATACAACCAATAATCCCTCCTTTCAACCTTTTACAACCCTTTACAACCTTTTTTGCATGAAAAAGTAGCCTATGTCCTTTCTCAGGCTCCAGACTATCTGTGTACCAAATTTCATTTAAATCGGTTCAGTAGTTTTGGTGTGAAAGCGGAACAGACAGACAGACAGACAGAGTTACTTTCGCATTTATAATATTAGTATGTATGTATGTATAGTATGGCACAAAACAATGAGCTTTTCCACAAATACTATTTTCACAGTACTTTTGATTAAAATTTCACCGTCTTCAATTTTCACAGATGACACTCCAGTTTTATTTATTTGAGTTCATTAAAATGACGATAACTTTTTTTTTAATGAACCGATTTTGATGAAACAAAGTTTAGATATTATTCTGAGTTAAAACAAAGCAAATAGTGAAAGTTTCAAGCAAATCGGTTCAGTACTTTCGGAGATAAACGTGAACATACATACAGACAGACAGACAGACAAAAAATTCCAAAAAATTTTTTTTGCTTTCTAATAATCTATTTAACTGCCCCTCTATCCATTTCAGTCAAAAATACTAAATGTACAGACAAAATATTTTTACTGTCTTATTATATGTATAGATAATTAGTTTCTATATATTTCTCAGTTTCATTATAATTCCAAGATTTTAGCAGAGTTAACAATGTTATTCGGCATGTAGCCATTATTTATTCATATGGTAGATATTTTATAGGTATAATTTTATTTGTTTTATTGAACAAGCCGCGATCGTATTAGCTATTTGCATAAACAACAGACTACAGTAATTGGAGCGGAAAATGGCGTCATTACAATTCTATACCTAAAGGGGTACTTTCCAAATCATGTATCCACCGCGTGGTATGTTTCTGTGATATTTGAGTATAATAAGACAACTTGAAGAAACTCGTGTCCATTAGATTTGTATATTAAAAAAATGCACACCTTCCTATATAGAGTACTGTCTTACTGTCGTACTTCCTATATAGTGTTTTTGAGCTACGATGAAAACAGTGCTATGTACCGCGAGAGCACAGTATACTCGTACAAATAAATAGCATATGTCAGTTTTCGGTGTCTGCAATTGCCTCTGTACTGACCAAAAGTAAACCAACTCCTATTCTATTATGTTTAATAAGTTTTCAGACCCTTTTGTGATTGATTGTATTAATGTATGTTTTTGCCAACTCCAAAATTGCTTTTTATGGCTCTTTCCGGAATAATTTCTCTACAATGTACAATGACACAAACAGAGCGTAATAGGCCGTAACAGCCGTATCTTTGAAATGTGTCAATTTAGACTTGAAATAATAGCAGACCTGGGTATTTGATATTAATTTCAACTTGATATACACCTTCACGGGATCTTGACAAAAAGGATCTCGACAGACGGTCAACAAACTGATCCTATAAGCAATTCCTTTTTTATATGCACTATAAGGAACCCTAAAAAAACTAAAATCAACTTACAACTTAAGATTGATGAAGAAATTAATGATAACCTTTAAAAAAATAGTGCTCAATTATTACTTTATATTCACTGTATCCTTTCTCTATAACTACGTTGATATAAAATAATGATACTTGAAAGGTTCCCGTACCTTGCCTCCGTTGTAGCAAGCCACCCACAAGTTGTCGTCGGTGTCGATGGTCATACCGTCAGGAAGACCAGTCACGTTGTTGGCTTGGAAGCTGAACAGAGTCCTCCTGTTATCTGCAACGACAAACATTATAAATAAAAATAAGAAATACCTTTGCAGCGTCATTTTATTATCAAGGCGAGAAATTTAGCCACATATGGATTTAGGCAACGATATAACGATGAAATTCGTACAATATTGAATTTTCTGCGTGAAAACCATGTTCCTTTTATTCATCAGTTCATTTACCATGCCCAAGTACGAGATCTTCATAATTATTAATGAAGAACAAGTCATTAGAGCATTACATCTTTAAAAGACAATAGTCAGCCACACCGAGCTAAAAATATGAAATAACTAAATAAATATTCACCTCATACATTACATTAGTTTCAACTACGTGTAATATGTTCGATTTTTTTGACACTGTCTCATGATGTCTAATAATAATTTAAGCAATTCATATTGAACCAAGATTAGTTTACCCCACAACTTCTTCAAATATTACGATAGAATCATTAATCGTTAGAGCAATTAATTTAATAAATCAATGTTATCTATATAATTATTCACACTTCCTTGTCATTCCAATTATTTTTGTTTTATTTTATTTATTTATTTAATAGTTAGGGAAAAAATATTGCTCTAGTGTAATTTTCTAGGGAAAAAACAGGGGATTACGTTTGTATGTAATATGCTTCGATGTTTCCTTTTATCGCTGTACTGATCGCGATTCGCTTGCTGGCTTTCCACTTTTTTCGCACTTTTCATTCATTCGTCGTCTTTACGTGCCGCTCAACTCTAGAATAATCTCCAAACATAAATTCAGAACTGTCCATGTATATATTCGTAATTAAAAAGGTATTACTTTTTGCAAATCAACACACGATTGATATAATTATTATAACACTTTTCTTTTTTTATTCATCAATATATTTATTTATTTAATTTATAATCATTTTATTTTTTTATGTATTATAATAAGTGTATTTATGTAGTATGCTACATATACATTGTATGTTATTAATAATTAAATATGTGGAATTATATTAATTTAGTTTTCAATACACTTAAATGTAACCTCACCACTCCACTGTATAATATAGCGTATATATGTAAGTAAACTTAGAAGCGTAAAGCGAAAGAAAAGAAACACTCACGAAGTATTCCAGTGTCCAGCTCAAAATCGAACACATCGATGTTCCTGGTGGGTGTGTCGATGTAGAACATAAACTTATTGTCCTTGGTCCAGGCCAGTCCATTGGATACGGACACGGGCCGTACCTTCACCTCAGGCTGCCGGAAGTTGTTCTTGTCTAGCAAGTACAGGCTGGCCATGTCTTCTGTCAGTACGTTATCCACTTCTCTGCCGATCGTACCTGGTAATGTCCAAATTATATTAAGGTCTTGTTATCGAATAAGCTTATTAAATAACATGTTCTTAAAAGAGAAACGAATAGCATATGTTTTTTTATTCATTTTTTTTTCTATTCGTATTTTACCTTTACGATGTAACTAAGTATATATAATCTAGGACTAGGATTTTTTTACCATTGCTGATGTGCCCAAATATTTTAAGTTCAAATTTTTAAAACAGTTAACAGTGATAACGACATTGGCGGATTCACTGTAAGTATGACCGCAAAAAGATTAAATTTCTACTTTTATTTTTCACTGTACCATTGATTATTGAATCAAAAAAAAAATGAAGCTAATGATTTATTAATAATTTCATATACGCTTTTAGTTCTCTTTTATTTATATATTTAAGCTACTCGAGTATTTTCATTATTTTTCTCTTGTCACACGCAAATGATTAGTGCAACAAACTATAGTATGAGCGTGCCGTGTCGAGAATCACTGCTGTTTGTAATCGGCCCTTAATCCATCCGTGAAGCGAGAACCACTTAAGATGTTGATATTATTGTATAATAATGTAAAGGATTTACCAAACCACAGGCGGCCCTTGGCGTCGACCTTGCCGTCGTTGCAGCGGTTGTCGGGCAGGCCGACGTCCACCGCGCTGAGCTGTCGCAGCGCCGCGTCGCCGGGACTTGCATTCCAGTCCATCAGGTACACCTCCGACCGCACCGTTAACAGGATTATGTTCGGGTAATTCTTCACTGTCACCACTAGGGATACTGGGCCGTAAGCTGGAATCATTAAATTTGGATATTTATTTATTTTTTATATCAACATAAGCATAATACATAACGGGTGTGTTTAGACAAATACCGAAGTCGAGATCCACTCCGACACTAAGTACTCACATAATCTGGGGCGTACCCTTAAAAACGATATTCGATATATCGTGGACTTCGTCGTGTTGTTTCCTACTCTTAGTTACTATCGTTTAAAGCATTCCACCGAACGATCGAACGAACATTCGCAAAATTTACGTCAAATTTGCGAAAAGTAATACGATACGGTTTGAAGTGTCGTTGTAATCATCGTAAATTTGACGTTTATTTTGCGAATGTTCGTCTGTCAAATTCAATTCATCGTTGTCATTTGAGGCTTTCTTATGTCAAAATTAATATCGTTCGTTCGATCGTCCGTTGAAATGTTTTAAACGATAGTAACTATAAGGATACGACATGACGACGTCCGTGCGGCTGTGTCATTATTAATTAATAGTCGCCGAGATTATTTTTATACTAAACTGCTAGAATCATATTTTATTAACTTTCGTCCAATGAAACATCAAACATCAGATTTTCTGTATTTCATAACAAATGCGAGTTTACTATCTCTTGCCGTCCGTAATTTCTGTATATTCTCTTTTATTCTATAATAATTTATTGAAACATTAAAAGTATATACATACAAGGCGGTTTGTAAGTACAAAGTTTTTAAATGTCGCACACTATGGATATGCGTCTTGTGTCAGCATTACAGCAAACAATGTTATACGAATACCTGGCGCCCGATGCCTGGGCGCAGTCGCAATATTATTTTTTACATATGTATGGCTGACAGTTTGACAGTTTATATATCTTATTCAAGATACTCCGAAGATGCAGAAATAAATACTTACGGGAAAAAAGTGTTTATTGTAATATTTTGGGTGCTCAAAACATTTTGTTTGGCGCGCGGTGTGCGAAATTACATTGTCATGGTGCAGTATCATACGATGTCTTGGAATCAGACAGCGTTAACAGTCTTGCGATCTTCTAATACAATAGTGGCGACGTGACCACACTTTGCCAATAAGGAGGCAACCATTTTTTTTTTTAAGTTCTCCGTGAGCGTATGACCTTGGTTGGTTTTGACTCATCCTGGAAGACCCAGACAGTCTGCTACTAACAATCTGGATCGTAAGCATATATCCAAGACTCATCACCACTAACCATATCATAAACATGCTTTGACACTCTACAATTGAATCGCTGCAGAGTTTTGCGACACCAATTACCACGGGCTGCTTTTTTTCACTTTTCCTGCTTTCAACTTTCTTACACCAAGTTCTTCGTGTACGATTTTTTGGACAGTGGTCCCTGAAATGCCCACGGATGCCTCTATTTCACAATATGGCTTCGATATTCTCTTGCGTCATAGCGGTTTTTGGACGACCACCTTAAAATTCTAAATACCAGCGTTCTATGTTTCTATAGTCCTAAAACATGGTGCTGCATTACTAAACACAGAAGTGATCACCTCAAAGCACTAACGTTGCGATAATCCTCTTTGAAAGTTGTAGAATATTATCGCACGAAAATTTTCCTTAGATTTCCATTTTGACAACCGATTTTGTCACCTTTGAATAGACGTTACAATAAAACTATTCGGCCGATCGAAAAACATTATTTTGTTTTCGAATTCTAAATTCAATAAGATAATAAAGCAAATGTTTTTTTTTATAATTGCAGGAAGTTGGCAAACGACACAAAAGGCAGCTCTCGTATAAGGTGATATCTAATTCCATCTACATCTATATCTAACTTTATACTTTAAAAAATCCCTTAATTTTATGTTATTAGCTAGTTTGATATCTAGTGGCATGTGTTTAAATTTCAAATAGTGTGCTTTCTTGGCTCTTAAAAATAAGGAAGACGTTAGTATGGAAGCAAATTTTAACACAACCTATTATCCTATTATAAATACGAAAGAAACTCTGCCTGTCGCGCTTTCAAGCCAAAACTACTGATCCGATTTTAATGAAAATTGGTGTAGCTATACTTTCGGACTTTGGGATGGACATGAGATAATATTTACTACCGGAAAATATTTCTTTACTATACTATACTATATATATATGAAAAAAAATATAGATTAACAAATCAAATCTTATGATCGGATTAATAAGTAACAAAATGGATTTAGTTCGCACAATTACCTTAAAATATAGGTAGGTAACTTTTTAATTATTTTGGAGTTTATTATACTTTAAGTTTAATTATGTTAAGTTTCGTGGGTGGTTCTAGTATATAAACGGCTGCCGTAAATAGATCACCTGGCCCCCTCATCATTCATCACTGCAAATATCCGTGTCCCCACCGAGAGGCATCATAAATAGTTGGCACGGACAAAAATAAAAATATTGCACACATACTATAAATATTTATCAGCTATAGTAAAATAATTTTCTTAATAATTTAAATTTTAGTGAACGTTGAAACAAGCAATTAGATAACTAATGAATTGTTATTGACATTAGAACCATAAAATAAGTGTCAAGCTAGATTGCTAGTTATATAATTCCATGTTAAGATATTGAAAAATTGGACCTTAGCCTATTTGCATCGCTGTTATTAACAATATATAAATAATATTATGTCAAAATGTTTTGTTTTTAATATTGTATAAATATAATTTATGAATATGTCAATTAGTGTTTAAACGGCGAAGCAAATAAATCTATATATTTGTCTAGATCTTAGTCAATCATGAAGTCGACCAACCCGCACTGGCTGGCCCAGTGACTTCATATACACCTCTGAATTTTTTCACAAGTGGCTTATCGTATTTTTTTTTCACCATAGAACCGTTAGTGCATATAATTTATAGATACTCACCGACTTGTCTGAATGTCACTTCGCCAGTTTCTCCGTCCATTCTGTACACTCTTTGCCCAGAGATATCCACCCAATAAAGAGCATTTTCGGCTACAGACCAATGCGGTCCCTCAAAATGTATGCCTCCAGAATGAACCTGCAGATATCACAAAAATAAATACATATAGAGCTCCAAATTATATATCATACATTTAATTCGAGAACATTTTAAGACACGTATTTCTTAAACTTGAAAATTTTGGAAATAATTTCATTTCAAGAGCGGTTAATATACAAAACTTTAACGGGGATTCTAAGCTATGCGTTATTACAAAAGGGTTAGCATTTGTAATCAAAATATTACATAGTCTCAAGAAATAAAATTTATACAATCTTCTTTACTAATATCATACTACAAGACTCGTGTAAAAAAAAAATAGAATACATAATACTTACATTCTTAATTAATGGCGTACTCCGACGAGCCGATGCATTATTAACAGCTAATAGCACTGTTAAAACTAATATAGTATTCAGTATTCCCATTTTGATTTAAATACCTAATATATTATTTAATTCAAAGTGCTTAAATTTTATAAATATGCGCGCGACTGTTCTGTTGCGAAAAGGCTTAGCGAATGGCGTGCTGCCTCCGCGCATGTCACCTCGTGAGATTTTATACACAATCGCCAATTTCGCAAGTAGGTACTCGAGATAGGGCTACGCTCGTTTTTTTATAATATTGTGATAAAAGACCTATTACAATACAAAATAAATCCCTAACACCGTGTCGCTTTCGAATTCGATTTCGTTTAGGAAACAATTAATGAGTTGTTAGTTTCTTACGTTGGTGTGTAATAACAATAAGTATGAGTTCGTCATGTGATTCAGTAATATATTACTGATAAAACAGTCGAATTAATGAAAATGTTAAAAACAACCCCTAGTTAATAAGTACTTCATAACAGTATTGCAAAGAAACTTTTTGTTCATAAATTATGTCAGACAGATAAGATATGTCAGAAGTTACGACAGATCGTTACTCTTTTGTTTTTCTTTTTATCAAATAAATGTTTGCAATCTTACCAAAATTGTATTTCCTCTGAAATATAATTATTGACTATAAATGTACTTAAATCTTTCATTTCATGCATTTACGCACAACAGTGTTATCGGAAAATATAGCAAAACAAAATTGATTATGTTTAGTTTACCATGCGCATAAAAAATGTCCAGACTTAATGGTTCGTCGCGCCGTTCTGCGGAAGCCCGACCTTTAATCAAGGTCTAAAACAACGATATGTCTCCGAGAGAATTGCCAATCTTTCATTAATAAAGATTTTTAAGTTTGCGCCTGATTAATGAAAAGTGAAAATGTAGTTTAATCATTCTTAAGTATTTTACCAAAACAATCGTCATCGAGTGCCATCTGTGAGGTTTCTTTCTATTGATGAGTCCTAACTTGTGTGTTTGATTAATTATTAGTAATTATTTATTACTTTACTCTTAATCTCTTGTTAGAATTGAGATAGTTTAGAAAATTCTAAGCCGTAGATCATTTTACAAAATGTATATCGCCATATCGGACTGTACTTTAAGCTTGATTTCAAAATGATATTTGATTCAGTGGATATTTTTTTTATAAAAGGTAAAAATTAGCTTTATTAAAATTAAAATAGATTTAATAAGGGCAATTACACCTCCTAATTTTTAAATTAAATAGCATAAACAAATAGAAAATATCATTTGAGTTGAATGTACCTAAATTGGAGTCAGTAGAGGCCTGTTGGTATGAAATTGTCTATTAATTTTTTGACATATATTCACTTCTAATGTAAGTAAATATAATATTTTTAATTCGAACTAGCGAGGCTAATTAATGAAAACACTCTGTAATCTGTATATACGGTGGTTCTTCTAGGAGTCAGATTTGCTGCGACTACGACAGGTACCATATAGATTGAGAGAACTATAACACTTGTCATCTAGCAGTCATAATAGTTTTACATACACAACTCTTAATAAAACTAAGGGCTCTATAAATAAAGAGGGTTATAACTTCAGAACTGAAAATGTTATGGAAGAAGTAAAAAATAGTTCCTTAGGACAATTAGTTTCAATCCTAAGTTCCTCACGTAGGAGCTCGTTCCTAGAACATCACAACAAATGATAGAGGTCTTCATAGCGTTCACACACAGTGCAAGTAGAATAGATTAATTATTCCTCAGTATGGACAACAATGTTAATTAGATAAAAAAGTTTAAACTTGCGCCGGTTGTATCAGGAAATAAACATAGGATGGCAATATGATATAGGTATTTTAATTAAACTGTGATATTGGTATATAAAGTACCTATGGGAATAAACTAAACTTATCAAATCAATTATTGCCAAAAACTATTTAAAAAATTTTATGTCGTCGGGTCAGTATAATCGCTCAAAATCTTACTTGCAGTAAGGTATTATATATTACATTAAGTACTCGATTATACATGTACTGGATTAGTTGCAAAATTAATCCTAGCTAAAAAAAATGTTGTTGTTAAAGCGATTGCATAATTAGACGTTAATCCAATTTTATTAGTCCTTGAAACGCTAAATATAATCCGATATGGAGATATAGATAAGCCGGCTTTTCACCAGTGTAAAGGGTAATTGCAGTTTTATATATATCCAGAGGTGTAATATATATTATATCCCATGGTGCCTAAAATCCGTCTTAATCGGAGATAAGTGAAACGATATAATCGCACTAAATCCTAATCTCAGCCGTTTATCATTATTAGAAATATTTAAATGCGGACTTTTACCTACCGCCTAACAAATTCAAATTAAGTACATTGTTTTTAAATGAAATACTTTCACTTCACTTCTGTAATTATATCAGCCAGTAGACGTCCATTGTAGGGCATAAACCTCCCCAAAGGATCTCTTCTCGCCGTTGATATTAAAGCCCATGCAGTCCGCTCTAGTTCAAAAGCTTCAATACCCTATCTTACGCCTGGCTAGAGCCGAATCGGTCACGAATTCTGGTGCTGAAAGCGAATAGCCATTGTGGCCTTTTCGTAGTGACCGCAACACTTGGATGTAACGAGTCTATACGGCAGCACTGGAGAGACTGAAGCACGGCCAAGGTCTCGATGAAATTGAAGGCTTTCTCATAATCCACTGTAGGCTTGTTCGAGAGGTTTAAAGTCGTCAAACCTGCGCACGACAAGATTCGTGATGACCGTCATGAACAGCGTAGGTATATCCCCCTTTATCATCAAAACTGTGAACCTAACGTCAGCTTCCACAACCCTGTCATTATATCCACATTTATTTCTAAACCTATTGTTTATTCCTATTCCATAATTATACTATCATCTATGAGGGTCTTGACAGACACTCATGCTTTCGATTTCCTGTCACCTTTTTTCGGTCCCACTTTCGCTCATTTTGTACTCCTTATAGAATTTTTGTCACTACATCTTCTTTCAACCCGTGCATTTCTCTTATCACACTATACTTCACAATTTATCTGTCATCGACACTCCAGCCATTCCCTACACTCACCTCTACCCTACGCTCTTATTTACACTGCCAAAAACTAAAAACAAACTCGTTAAAAGATTATCTCATACTGTGAAGGATATTTTTATTAGTTAGTATAATGTCTATTGAAATAAGTTAGAGCGTTTCAAAAAAATTTCATTGCATTTAGCCGTGCAGTAGATACAGCATGACGTGGATGAAGTACAATTTATGGGGCGACAACAATAATTATACTTACTTCTTGTTGCGTCGATGCCCATAAACGTGATCTAATGGCAGTGCTTAGTTTAATAATAGACAATCACATTTTATGGAAATTCAATGATAACTGGTAATTTAAATACTATTGTTTGCTTTGCAAGGTGATTTCCTTCCGGTAAAATTTTTGTTGACTTTGGGCTGAATAGATGAAATTTACTACTTACACTCCTATTAAAAAACTGTAGTGTCGTTAAGGTTATTGTAATAAACCTGACTTTGTAGCATGATCATCGAACGCCATATGATAGACAGTTCTCCGCATTAACTTCTCTTCCTCATCGTTTAGTGTCATTGCGATTCACTTATAGAATCCATATCTGGGTGGTTATAATTTGGACAATTCACACAATATTTTTATAAATTGTACCCATACATTACAATAACACTATGTGTTATTGTAATGTATGGGTAGAAACTATATTACGTAAATTTTCATAAAAATCCATTCAGTAATTTTTACATGAAAGAGTAACAAACATGCATCTATATAAACTTCGGCTTTTATATTATTAATTTCATATATATTATTTTCATTGCCTGACATAGCGATGACTTAATTGTCATAGCGTGATAAGTTACCTTCGTTGATAAATAAGTTATCAGACAACTACCACTATACTATAACAGCAACCAAAGGTTTATTGAATTCGATACAGCAGTTCATAAGGATAGCGCGTTCAACTAAACCAATTATTCAGCTTAATAAAACCTACCTATAATAGTAATGTGAAAGAAACTGCCTGTTCTCACTGCAAAACGGTCGACCCGATTTTGATGAATGGTATTGAGATATTTTGATACCCATTGAACACGTAGGATCATAATTTATATCACGGGAAAAAATATATTCCCTATAGGAAAATCCGAAAACGCGGGAACGAGATCAAGTACTGAAAGGTAGAAGAAAAATAAAATTACTTTTCCTTGCAGAGTTGCGCTGGCAGTATCGGTATCTTTGAATGGTATCTTATCTGTGTCAAATGGTTTTTGTTTTCACATAGGCACCATATCAAATTCATAAGAAAAAGTAAATGCATTTTTACAAATCGTTATTGTTACATTGCATCCATTACCCTTGCGTAAAGTGATCAAAATGCAACCGTAAATTTTGATACTACGAGTACTAATAAACGCAAAAATCTTTCAGTGGGTCAATTTAACAAAATCCTTTGAGCAAACTTTTTTTTTTTTCCTCAGAAGAGGAGGCTGAGAATCCATCATGGATACCAACGCAACAGGCAAGCAGGGATGCGTTGATTATGTCAGACTCCTGGTGCTGTCGAGGCGGCTCGACCACACAGACCTACCGACTAAACTCAGCCTAGCCTTGGCCCTAAGGGCCCTACGGCTTGAATGGAGAGCAAACTCCTTATTGCCGACCTAAGCCCACAAAGAAAATATAATTTTTTACCCAATGTGTAAAGTTTTTATTTTGAATTTGGTAGCAATGGTAAATAATCATGTTTGCTTATTTAAAATATGTAAACAAAAGTATTGTTTGAGATTTTTTTATGCCTCGATGGTAGCTGAGACGTATGGACTGCTTGATGGGAAGTAGTTACCGTAATCTATGAGCGCCTACAACACCAAGGGTAGGGGGCAGAGGCAAGTGCATTACGTACCCTTTAAAAACCTTTTACTCCCTTTTTGAAGGATCCATTCCCCGGGGAAAATATCGAAAAGGAATATTTGAATTACATGCATTGTTCGAGCGAACAATATGATAAGAGCGATGCCTTGTTTTAAATTCAGCTCCGCCAGCGAACTTCAAGCTTGATCAACACTGCAGCTGTTACTGTCCTCGCTAATATTCCGGATTCTACGTAGCGTGGGCAGCACTGCAGCACACCCTGCTGTAGTGCTGCCCACGCTGCGCTGTTGACAACGCATGTAATGATTGCGTTAGAACGGTAATTAATGAACGATTTCTTCTTCGGTAATTAATAACGAATATTCTTCATATATAGTATCCATTATCCATGATTACCGAAATCGGACATGTCATCACATCTTATATACGTCCCCACTGTCGGACAGAAGCCTATCTTAACTGTGTTAATGCGATTAGGCGTTAATCGACCAAGCTGGCCCATTGCCGATTAGCTGACCACATACACCATGTATTTCTTCGCAAGTGTATATCTTGCTCACATTACAGTAGCAACGCCAACATATCAATTCAAAACATATTGATACATGACAGGATCGACTCTGGCAGTCCCGAAACTCCTGATGCGGAGACCAACGCCGAAAACGTAGCGCCACTGACACAACGATAAATGAAATATGTAAATGAATATGTTATGACCTTGCACGTTGATATGTAACTTTAAAATCTTTCAAGAATTTGTCAAATTTGACGTCAAAAATATTGAAAATACCTGCGGCACCGTCTTGTCTTGCAAGAAAGTTAATTTTAAAGCTATCTATATCAAACATACATCTATAGTGCTCTAATATATTACCGTATAATCAAATCGTTCATCCGACGTGACAAAAAAAAAATCAAATCAAGAGTTTTAACATAGGTACTGCTCCAGGGGAATAAGGATAAGAAAGCAAAGTTATTTCTATATTCACACTTGTTTAATAGTTTCAGATAATAATAAAATTTAATTCGTAAGAATTCATGTACAATTTGGCGTAATTAAGTAAACTATTGATTGAGGTAAAACATTTTATATGGCGTGTGAACTTGAAATTGTATTAACCAGTTTACTGTGTAACGCAAATATTACACTTCTGTTGTTCACTCGTATGAGCGAAATATCACATTGCCAATTTGCAAAATACAGTTAGTAAATATGCGTATAGAACGTAATGGCTTCAATGAATATACATGCCAAGCTCCTTCAATGGAGTGCCATTAAACCCAGCAGGTAATTCTACAATGGCACATATCCTTGAACTTGATTTGGCAGCGTAATGACACTACGCTTATAATTTTATTAGTACAACGTCATTTTGCAATATAAATACATGAATGATTCATTTATTCAACCTATAGGAAATATGTCATTTCTTTATTTACATTTTAAATATGAAAAATGATATGATATGAACAAGTAAATGGCGGAAGTTCGAGATGAAAGTCTCACACTAGGTCAGCAGTTAATTGATATATTACTATTTTATACGATTATCTATTTTTCAACACAAAAGCTCCCGTAAAAAAAAATACACTTACTAAAATCAGTTCCTAAATAGTCTCGTCTACAAAGAGTAGGTAAGTAAAACCAATATTATATTTTAATATTTGTTTATTGATATTTATTTCAACATCTATTGTACCTAGATGCATTTTCAGTGTAAACATGTGTTCAGACTAATAGCATTTTGTACACTGGTTCAAATTAAAAATAATTGTAAACACAGTATCTCACTTTAAAACGCCTCGAGCGAACCTTTACTATAACATTAATAATTTCAAAATTGACACATTTATATGTTAGTATTTACTAATTTAGTAACATTTAATTGATAAGAAGTTATTGTCTTCCGTATTTTTATAGAACTTAGTTTATATGTTCCATATTACAATAGTGTGAAACGTCGGCGTCCCGGGCTATTTTTCATACCTATGATGCAGACAGGGTATTTGAAAGTTATCACTTATCACTAAAAACTGTTTTCAATATCAAAATAACAATAAAAAATTACCATTTGAAAGTCTTTCCATAATAATATGTTAATTGAAGTTTTTGAAACGTCCAAATAATGGAATCATGATATCATCACGAGTTCATTGTAATATTGAATAAAATTAAATTTCTTAAGCAAGTATCTTGTAATTTACAAGTTCACGGTCTATTCACCACGCAGCTACATTTGTTTACACATAAAATATAACAATTGGATGATGTGTTGCTTTGTATTTAATAGCTATAATATTTTATCACATTATGTTTCCTAAGAGTATGGAAATGTTCGACTTAAGCGTACTTTCAATACAGCATATTTCAATTTACATGTCAATATATAATCCACATATCGCTTATCCGGAGTAACTACTACGAAATTTAAGTTATTGCAAATTTATAGAAGAGTTTTAACGTTTCCAAAATTCAACCTTTTAAACATTAGCTAGCCGCTGAGTTTTCCGATTATTTAAGAGAAAACCATACTACTTTGCTATTATCTCTGATTATTATGACAGCTAATAGAAAAAATATTAGTGGAACGATAACTGTAAAATACTTTTTACAATTTCGTCCCTGTTGCACTAAAATATATCATATGTATTATTTTGTGTAAATTAGGACACAAATTACCTAAATATTTAATAACATCGGTTTTTAAATTCCATCGTTGTTACTTCGTATGAGAAACATATAAAAAGGATTAATAATCCAAAACTATCTGTACATTGACTAATCTGCTACTCACTTCGAATACAACTTTCCTATCAAGTAAACAAACTTATGAATCGAATCGAATGATAGTTGGTGGGATTTGTATATTGCGAAATACATATACTGTTTCCAATAACATAAGTTCTAAGCCACATAGAACATTATTAAATTGAATACTTTATTGAATCGAGTGTAATATGGAATCTGTTGCTATAACAATATGACTCAGCAATTTTATTTCTGTGGATAACTTTCAAATTTCTATTAACATTCTAAGAGTGTCTTCACAAAAAAATGTACAGTTATCCGTAATTACAGCTTTATTTGTATTTGTGTTTCAAACATTCTAATGACTTTAACTTATTTTGATCACACATAAGTTCTAACATTTGTTAAATCTCTGATTCGTGCAAGACAATTATTGAACATTATTAACAATTAAGCATTTTTGCAAACAACGATTTAAAGCACATTTAATACACTTAATTATACACAAGCTACAAATTGACTATATGAGGTAACAATACATTGTTAATTGGACTTCGAATGTCCTATTAATATTATTGTCATTAATATAATTGAATTAATTTTAACATTTCACGGTGAATACTATTCTAGCTACGATAATTTTAACAAACTTTAATTTAATTAAAGAATTAACAATGTCTTTTATTTGATTTAGAATGGAAAATGTTTTCAATGTTTTGCATACTTAAACAAACAAAACTTAATAAAATGCTGCAGGTAATGCATATGGAAGACTGCATATTTGACAATAAAATTAATTACCAATGTCGAGAAGATTAAATTCGACATTAAAATTTTAATAAATAACATTCACTTAAATAGTAATTATAAATAAGGTTTGTTCTTAAGTGCAAAAACTGACAGCTATATTAATTATATTTAAATAACAATAACAATTTAATAACAGACAAACAATATCACTGGCTCTCTCAATGGAAAATATAAGATACGCTATACATAATGTAATTTGAGCTAAGTAAAACCAACAAATGGAAATGTATAATTAACACTATTTAGTATTTGAACCACAATACATCACACGATACTATAGATTTTTACAAAATATATGCAGAGGGAACTCACCCAACACATAAAATATGTTTTATATAAGCTTCATTATATAACTAATAAGCACATGTATAACTCATATATATGTACAAAGAATTTTGAAGAATAATTTAATTGAATATTCTCAGATATAAATTAATACATAAATTACATCAACAAAACTTCAATTCTTTTTTCATTGTACACGTTACAGTGCAATATGGTAGAAAATCTTGTGTAATAAAAATGTAAATGATAAATTATGTTTATTTTATGATAATTTGAACAAGAACATTACTAATATAGTTGCCGAAATATAAAATAATTCACAAACTAATTTTATATTTGCATATTTGTAAAATAAACTAAAATTATATGTAAAAATATTTATAATAGTTTATTGTAGTCCTCGTAACACCAAAGAGAGAGACGCATTAACACATTAATTAAACTGGCAAGACAAACATTGTCTGGTCGACTAACTTGAAGTTTGAAACTGAATTACCTTTTTTGGCCTTGTCACTCGACTAGATCTATTATTTGATAATTTCACAGATTCGCATTTTCAAGTCAATCGTACATTTCATTTGTACAACGCACACACGCAGTTAGGAACAATTACTCTTATTGAGAGTAAATCTGAAATTTGCGATTTACATAACAATAATAGATCTATAAAATGCACGAAGCATAATTTCGGCCATTTCTCGCAGCATAGTTATTTATCTATCTATCAACGCAAACAAGAATGATTGTTGATGCCATTATAAGTATAATTTAATATCCCACTTAAATTCACTTGTTGAAAATCCAACAAATTTATGCGTAATCAGTAAATATTGACTAGATTTTTTATGATATTGTACATTCTACCGCGGTGTCACTGCGCCGGGTACTCCAATGTTGGGCTTAAGATATAATTACAATTTTTTAAATAGTGAGATTTTCATGTCACTTTATAGAATAGTTTACCAAAACTCGTTTTGATTCGTCTTATTGATATTTCTAAAATTATCACGTTATAAATAATTTTATTTGAATAAATTTAAACTTTTTATATTAAATTGGATATAGAATATAACAAATTTATATAAATTATAGAAATATTGGACATTGCTTAACTGGATGTATGGGAGCACGGAGGGAAAGTAATAATTTTAATACATTATTTTAAATTCCTTCGTCTCATGCTAGTCGAGTTAGCGTGTAGTGGAGAATTATAGATGTTTCCCTTGGTAGGACGGATTCACAGCTTGGCTAGTAACTTTTCAGCGATGCCCAGGTAGTATACGGTTTGCGCGATGCCGAACAGCGGCGCTATCACCATCATACGACACGCGCCGCCCTTGAAGAACGCCGTAGGGCCCTCGTTTTTTAGCGTCGTCCTAGTTAAGCACGAAAATTATCATTATGGGCCTAGCATAATTATGAAATGAAATGGTTTATTTTGCCAAATAATAAAGATTTGCTGTTATAAGTAGGTAATTACATAAAAATAATAACACATTTGTGTAGTCGGTGCATTACAAAATTTGTATGATGCAAATAACAGCAGAAATGACAACTACCCTCCGCACTAGTATAACAACTGTATTGCGGCAGTGTAGTATCACCGTCCGTGTCCAGTTTAACCTGACATTTCAAGGTATTATTAGAGTATGGTAACTAGAACCAATTATATGTGGCCGTAACACATTATAGCCCAGTATACGTAAGGAAATGAGGTAAATGAAGCTTATTCTAGTATACTTATTATAATTTTTCTATTTCTTTTTTAGTTGAAATTATTATCCTACATTAATAACATTAAATATATCAACGTCCATTACTTACTTTATAGAGTACCGATTTATATTATTTTATATATTTAAATATTATAGGTGTCATGCAAATACTATGTATTTTTACATTTGTAGTATTAAGAGGGGCACAAGCTTATCCTAACTATATTTGGACGATTTGACCGTAGCCGATGTTTTCTTTTATCGTAGGAGTATCATATTAATGTGTCTATGAAATTGGAAAGCGATAAAACACATAATAATAATAATATTTATTTGCACAAATCAGGGATACAATTATCGTCATATTAAGTGTTTGATTGTTGGGTAGGTTACACATGATTCGCCGACGTCGGCAAGCAAACTTTATGTTTGTACCGTACTCTTTTTATGGCTTATACATAAATCACTATTTAAATAAATTTCATTTTTTACACTATTATTCTGAAATAAAAATAAACAATCAAATTTATAAAAATTCCAGTTGAATAATCAAAATATCAAATCATTTATATAATATATAAAACTAATTATTATTACCATACTACAAATAAGGTATACTAATATTCAAAACAAGAAAAGTTAAATTAGCACGCTGTCAAATAAAAATAAAATATGTTTAATCACTAACTGATGATGTCCAGTATAAAAAAATTGATAAAATATCGAGTGCAATATCAAGTATAATTGGTTGCAAAGTACCAAAATCAATGTCGGGTCTTCCAATAGATCAATCTCAGATCTTCCAATTCGCTAAACAATGTCGAGACAACGCACTGGCGACACACTCGGAAACACGAAAGTATTGATAACGAATTAATAATAGTACATGAAATAGGACTTCATATAGCTAGCTTCATAAGCATAACTAGCCGCTGTCAGATCGGTCTGCTGTTTTACGAAACTTTTTTTTTCACTCAGCATTCATCACCATCATTTGACAGTTGAGATATATCCACTTTCAAAAACGGGGAGACCCGCGATTCGGGGTATCCAGGGGACCGCCGACTGGCGGCAACCGATGCAATGCAGGGCCCGGACTTTCCGGGCTGGAGACGTATTTTTGAATTATTAGACGTGAATTTGGAATTCGAATACGAATACAAATCGTGCGCGAAATTGTTTACTACTGCTTACAATTTTATATATTTTTGAATCACTCGAATTCAGTGTTGTCATTAAGAACAAATTCTTAATTAAATTCCGTTTCACGCAGAAAAATTCATAACCACAAAAATCCGGCGATGACACGTGAAACGGATCACTGTCAAGGTCACGGCAGCGTTGGATATTCTACTAGTAGAAATCAAAAACGAGTGGGTTGAACCAATCGTTACACAACGCACGAAATGAAAATTCTGAAATAGTGAATTCGGTAATTTGTATACGAATCTCACGATTTCGAATGCGAATTGGTTTTCTATTGTTTCAAAAATTCGTCTCCTGGAACCCCGCTGGTTGCCATCATGAGGAAGTAGGCGAGCGTATGTCTGCTTCCTCCGCCGGTTCCTTCTCCGACAGGCGCCGACCAAGGCAACGTGTTCCCTGCTCTTATCTGCTGCGTCCTTCTGCGTCATGACTTGAACGCAGAAGTAACTCACTATATTCCATGACTCATACTACGATGTGGAGACATAGGTGATCGGCCATCACTTTATTCAGCATTGGCTCCACTTCTCAGCGAAAACCGAGGTAGCCTAATGTCTGTTGGGCGGTGTTTTCTTTAAAGGTCACGGGATAACCGTAAATACGTAAGGGCGATTAGGCCTTAGACAACCACGCTGGCCCATTGTGGATTAGTGTTCCTGTCCCCCGAGCCAAAAGGGTGGCGGGCGCATTGCATCGCCTGCTGCCCAATCTCGGGGGACCGAGGGATGGAGTCCGCCGCCTGTACGAGGCGTCGTGCGATCCTGGCCATGTATGGGGCTCCCGTGTGGTCGCAAGACTGCGCGGGGTCTCCCCGCTACAGAGCTCTGCTACGGAGCCTGCAGCGGATAATGGCCATACGGATCGTACGAGGCTACCGTACAATCTCGTACGAGGCGGCGACAGTTCTGGGACGCTCCCCCCCATTCGACATCCTGGCCGACATGTACGCGGCGACGTATGCGTCGCGGCGTGTCGACCGGGGGGCGATGGGGGAGCGCCCTGGAACCCGCGCACGAAGTGCCTAAGCGGGAGTGGCACCCGGATTGTGGCGGCCTGGCGTGCGCAGAATTGGGTCAGCGCGCGCCAGCGGCCGTCGGTGCCGCTCCGCCCCTCGAAGCTTGGCTCAACGGGAAGGAGGAGGTCACCTACCGATACTCACCAGGCACGGCTGCTTCGGTGAGTATCTGTGTCGAATAGGACGGGAGGGATCGAACATTGTCACCACTGCGCATCCGACCTCGACTCGGCCCAGCACTCGCCGGCGGAGGCAGAGGATCGGGCGAGATCTGTCTCCGCCGGCATTGATTGCGGCAATGCTGGCGGACGAAGGAGGTTGGAGGGCTGTGGCCTCCTTCTGTGAAGCAGTAATGCTCCAGAGGAGGCCGCCGAGCGGGGTCGGGAGATGGCCGATCCCGCTCGAAGGAGGCGGCGCCGGGCTCGGTAGCACAGCTGCGGCGCCGCCGCGGGTCGCCGGCGGGCGCGAGGAAGTCGCGACCGCTACGGCGACCCGGGATGGACCACGCCCCTTCCGTGGCCGGGGGGCGTCGTCGGTGGAGGGGACCGGGGGAGGTGGTAGCTTCCCCCGAGGAGGGCTCCCTCTAGAGAGGGGAGCGGAGGCTGGGGGTTCCCGGAAGTGGCCTTTGTGTTCCCGGGGGCTCCCTACATGCCTGAGGAAGGCCATCCCTGAGGTTTTTTAGTGGGTAGGCCACCCCTTCTGGGGAGGAGAGCCCCACATAAACCCGGCTCGCCACAGCCGGGGTATGCAATTTAATGCATTTTCCTCAGGGAACAAAAAAAAAAAAAAAAAAAAGTGTTCCTATCTACTTTTGAATGTCTCGCAGGAGTATGTAGGTTACTTCGCGATGTTTCCTTTCAGTTAGCAGTGTCAAATATATGTACTATCGGCCAAGAACTTGGTTAACTAGTATTGATTTAGTTTTCTAATGATTAGACATTTGAAACCAACTAGATATACTGCAAAGAGCTGCATACTAATTACATAATTAATAACTAGGTAACAAATTCATACGTCGCAAATCACTATAAGCGTATGTCATTTTTGTCTTTATTATCAAAGGATTAGGCATTTTAAGGACTAAGAAAGAACTACGAATTTAGATAGAAATGAAACCATTGAATTGAATTCTATTTGAAAGAAACAATTACTAACATTTGATAAGACAAATTTATTTCTTTTTTACTTTTATATATAAACTTTAATGCCATAATCAAAGTTACAAAAAAAAAGTAAAAATTGTGGTTCACAAAGGTGGACTTATCTCTATTAGAGATTTCTTCCAGCCAACCTGTGAGTGTCTACGGAATGCTACTTATAATGAGAAACGTCAAAGCAACCAAAGTTGTTAAAGAAAATTATTTATAAGACAAACATACATGTAATGCTATAAATAAATATTTACATAAGATGATGATGACAATGTACATTTATGACGAGTTGCTAACTAGCGCCTGAAAATGTTACTTCAGCTACGTTTAATGCATGAACAGACTGGCTCTGTTGAAATACAGAAGGCAGATGGTTCCACATTTGGGCCGCGAAAGCTAAATGAGTTGAGCAAGAAAGTGTTGCACTTAGGCAATTCAAGTGTGTCCGAATAGCATGGGCGAGAGAAAACGTGAGGAGGGAGGCAGCATATGAAACCGAGGTCGAAGGTATTGTGGGGAATTAGGGTATTTTAGGATTTTAAATAAAGTGGCCAAAATGTGGATATTACGACGCTCCCGGACCAGAGGCCATTTCAGCTTGGCGCGATAGTGAGAAAATATGATCGTATTTACGTAGCCCAAAAATAAATCTGATGGCCAAATTTTGCAGTCGCTCAAGCTTGTCAAGTAATTCTTCGTTTAATCTAAAAAACAACATCGGCATAGTCTAAAATAGGAAGTGGAAGAACTTGCGCAAGCATAATTTTGTGGGAAAGGGTAAAAGTATTGGAGTCGCTTGAGAAGTGAATTGTGAAATGCATACGCTTACTCATTGCATTAATTACATATTACAGTCCATTATTAGTTCCAGATTTTTACTGCGTCACTGAGATTAATGATTACCCCGTTAAAGATTAGGTGGTACTGTCCCTGAGAAACAGATTTTTTCCGTGTTTACAACATTATCAATTACTCCCAACTTACTAAATACTTGTTCATTACAATGACGGATTTAATATTAGTAAGATATTCGGAATTTTAAATATGTATATCCGTAAGTTTAAAAAATAAATAAGTTGCATAAAATTAACGCAAATTATGATGTTTGTTTAAAAAATACATGTGAAAACAAGAAAATCATCTGTATCTAGGAACTTGAGGTTTAACTAGATATACCTATTAAAGCGGATTTATATTAGAAACGCAATGGCAATATAGTACGGTAAATACGTAAATTTTTATCAATATATTAGACAACTGATTTTTTATATGATATTTCGATTTACAACTAAAATGTTTTAATCATGCAAAACTAATATAATAAGAGGAATTGATTGTATTTTAAACGTTTGTAAATCTATTGCGTTGCTCGTGTATTAAGAGTAATGTCTAGGAATCTACATCTAAAACGAATTTCAGCGATAATAAACAAAACTGCTTTGTCAGGTGCAGAAGAGAACACACAGAGGTATTAACCATATTTGTAGTGTTAAAAATATTACTAGTCTGTAAAATATAGCTCGATACCTGTGACAGTTGTCTGACTGACATAACTAGTGCTGTACGTAACCAAGTATAATTTTATCGATAGTGAAGTAGGATTTGTAACATAATGTTTTATTACGAAATCAAACTGGAATTGCTTATATTAAGTAAATTTATTCAATAAAAGTTACATAACCCAAATTATCGTCATAATCGGAATCAGATTCCGATTGTAATAAGGAGTAACTTAGGCTACTAAAAAAAGATAAACTATTTTTTTTTATCACATTCCACGCGGACGAAGTCGCGGGCACAGCTAGTCTAAAATATACGTTGGAGTATTTGGTTTGTGCAGTCCAACGAGTCTTTAACAATTCGTGTCTGAGCATTGTTTCGTTGGCTTCTATTTCCTTTTCTTGCAGCCATGCAAGAATTTCTAACTTTCTGTTTGCTGAAGTTGGTGACTTTGGACCGAGTGATATGGAGTGTTATCCATAATAATATAATGTGGCTCCTTTAAATTACCTAACAAATTTAAAAGCCACTCCTCAAACTTATTATTAAATTTATATTATTGTATTCAATTTTGTTTTTTCATCAAGTATAGTACAAATGTAAATAAAGGTTTTAATGATAATAAGATTAAATAATAAATTTATTTTGAAATAACTGTGTCGAACTGGCGGCATATTGTTTTGATAAATACTTGTGCTCTTAACTTTTTATTTTGTCTTTGTTTTGTATATAATGTCTTTGGTTGTCGAATACATGTCGAATACATTTATTTATTTAAAAAAACAGAAAACACAGAAAAATATAAGATTTGTAGTACGAAAATAATAATATTGTAAACCCGACCGTTAACAAAATGTTTTATTTACAAAATCGACAGTAAATATTTTGCGTTCACGATGATTCATCGCATCACTAATTAGGTTGACATGCCCATAAAGAATTGACAAGTTCTGTGTGTGCTAGTACGAAATTCAGTACTTCATGTGCGTGATTTTAGTGACAACTGTCACAGGTATCAAGCTATATTTTACAGACTGTAAGTACTCACGTAATGCAGTCCAATACGGAGGAGTATTGACGCTCGCCGGAGCCCTTAGTGAGCGTCTGCATACGAGTCTTGACTACGTCCATGGGGTTGACCGTTAGTGCTGCTACCGAACCAGACATGCATCCCGATAAGAACGACCACCTGGCAGTAGAGAAATAATATATTGTATCATGAGTAGAGTTTCTCTGCGAGAATTCTCGAATCGAGAATTCCCGAGAAATTTTGCTTTACTCGAGACGAGAAAAAAGTAGTCGAAAAATCGAGAAATTAAGTCAATTTTTTTTAAAACTTAACACGAAACCGACTATCAGATAATTGCTTTAAATGCCCTCGTATTTTTGAAAGCTTATTTCCTAAATAATAAAAATACCTAGTGGGCTAGCTTTTGGAGCAGTTTCCTCTTTAAATTGTGATTATAATTAGTCTGATTATTAATTATTTATTCGATTCTTAAGTAACAAAAATGTCTATATATAACAAATATTGAAAATTTATATTGAAAAGTTGTATTAAAATAAGTTACTGTAACTTATTGTTATTCATTGTAGAAGCTAGTCTGATTGTTTGATTTTTATACCTAATACAAAAACTGTTGTTTCAATTATACATTTTAATAGAAAAGTTTGTAGTACAGACAGAGAATAAAGTAAATTATATAGTATGTAATGTAAGGTACTAAATTATATTGTGGTGACATGATAGCATTGTTTTTAGAAGATATTGTGTTTCGAATAATTGTGTGTCGAAATAATGACAAAAGATCTCGCTAGATTTTACTTCGTTTAATAAAAATTTTATATACTTACTTAATAAGTTAAAGTCAATTGAAACCAATAATAAATGTTGTTCATTGATAAATGTTGTTGAATATTGAATAAAAAGCGTAGTTTTATTGTTAAAACACACATATTTTTAAAAATTTCCATATATCTCGACAACCCGAGAATTCTCGAGAAATAGTGGTCAAGAATTCTTGTACTCCGAGAAATAAAAAAGCTCGAGAATTGAGAAACTCTAATCATAAGGGTACAAATTAATGTTTTACTGTAAAGGCGCTATTTTGGATCGTGGACGGAAAACGAAATTCTCAGTAAAATATTAAAAATAGTCGAATGATAAACTATTCAAGCATAGTCGATATCCAGATTTGTCATATAAGTAAATTAGTCTGGCCATAAATACTGTTAATTTAAGTTAATCTCTAATTGATTTTTATATATAGTAATGTTTTAGTGTATTTAATTGATTCTTTTATTTGTCTATTATGGCTGTGCATAATTTTAATGTTTCTTTTTTTGTGTATTACAATTTATTTCTGTTATTAATTCATAAATGTTGTAAGTTGTTCTATTAGATTAAGTTAGCGTCTGACTAAAAGTTAGGAGTTACAGCCCATAAGAAATGCATTGTTTATTTCATAACCATGTTCTATAATAAAGAATAGTTCTTTCAGCAATTACCAGTACCATGTCATGAAGCTCGAACCACCCAAGCTTAGTTGAAATCGAACTAAGCTCGATGTTCTATACTCCAAGATAACATAGAGCAATCAAATCTAAGCAATTTTTGTGAAGTTTCCTAATTGAAAGAGTGCGTGCTTCTATTGATAACTAGCCTCAACATTTATTATTATTATATTAATCCTCGTCCCCTCTTTGTAACGCACCATAACGTTTTCTGTACCCCCCCCCCCCCCCCCCCCCAATTACGTAACACTCAAGTCATCATTTTTACCCTAAAGTCGCAAAAAGTTTAACGAATACTGACAACGAAAACAACATTAAATGACGTACTATACAATCTAGGGATTTCCCGTGAAATATAAACGAAACGATTTGCCAACTTGCGGGAACAAATTAAAAATGACGACCAGACTAATACAATCGAGGGATTGCCCGTGAAACGTAAACGAAAAGGGTTGTCAATTTGGGAGTTATAATACCCTATTTTTTTATTTATAAAAATAATGTTACGTAACGTTTTACGAGACCCCCCTCCCTCCAAATTGCATTACGTCATACTTGAACGCCCCCTAAGCTTCATATATTTTTATACATTTTAATAATATTTATGGCTAGACTAAGTAGTTATCCAAAAGTCAGTCTAATTTGTTAAGTAGATTGGCATTCAGGTCGAGACAGCACAAATCACCATAATAAAAGACAGAAACAAGCATTGTTTTAATATCCAGGAGGCAGAATGTTAGTGATTATATCTGGCAACACTTAATTAGGAAGTGATGCCCCCTTGTACTAAGATCCCTAACTTAAGATCCGTTGACTTACCAGAAAGCGGAGGCTCCTGTGACTGGGTCCTTAGGACCCAAGTCGTTGAGTATGGCGAACGATGGGAAGTAGATGATGCTGAAGGAAACGTCTCTTCCAGCGGTGGCCGTCACCCCCTTGTACAATCCTAGGATGCCGCGCTCCTTTACCAGCGACCTCGTCAGTTGCATAGCGCTTATACGCTCTATCTTTCTACCCTCTGTAATACAATTATATTTTTTTAAATAATGTATTCTAATGATACTTATATACAATGACATTAGCGTGTCAATATATTTATGAAAATTTAATATATACTTTTATAAGAACTACGATACATTTAATACAAATTTTCAAATTCATCATTTAAACACGACAAATAAAAATAAGCTTGCTGTTTCAACATACAGGCTTCAAAAAACTAGAGGTTCGTTCTTAGGGAAATGTGTAACTTTTTATAACACACTTCCAGAAAATATTACTGCTTTACAGTTTCATGAATTTAAAGCACATATTAAAAATATTGTAATGAAAAAAGGGTATTACAAGGTCAATGATTTCTTGAATGATGAAAATACTTGGATGTAATTTTTACGATATTTAATTTCTTGAATAATTAAACATGCTTGGATGTAAATTTTGCGATATATAATTTTAATGATTCTATAATAAATGATATTTTCGTTAGTTGTTTTAACTTGTATCGGAGGTTGGGTTCAGACTGTGTATCTGAAGCCGGCTTCCAACTAACGACTCTGTAATGACACAGGGAGAACGGCCCATTTGTTGTTTCTATTTTTTTAAATATATATAACACGAACTTTAATACGTGTTTTAATTTTTTTTTTAATTATTGGCACAAATTTTTAGATTTTGTTTAGACACAGTGGAAAACACGGGAGTAATATTTATACATATTAAAGTATTGTTCGAGTAACCTCTTACAGCGTTTAGTTATGCATTTTATGTAATTAATCACGCCTCTCGTACTTATTTTATCATTTAGTCTTAAGGACGTATTTATATAAAATGTTCCGTTTGTTGGTTCGTTTGAAAATCATTGAACTTCATAAATTGAAGTTTACTGAAGAGTACGTAAAAGTTTAATGATAAAAGAAGACTGTTATTTAGT
This sequence comes from Scirpophaga incertulas, assembly GCA_036419045.1. Lineage (NCBI taxonomy): Eukaryota > Metazoa > Arthropoda > Insecta > Lepidoptera > Crambidae > Scirpophaga > Scirpophaga incertulas. The sequence goes on along the minus strand of CM071628.1, from coordinate 9,929,885 downwards.
GTTAGCGCTCTCTTCTTATCATTCACATGCATACCTCTCGCTCATACCTACATAATTCAAAAACAATTGTATATTCACTCATCTGCAATTTTCGCCTATCTACCGTAGAATATAAGCTGTCAAACAAGAAAAAATATATATGTAATTGAAAATTATAATAAAGCTGAAGAACATTAAACTGGTCACTGTTATAAAAATATATAACAGAAAGAACGGAGATTATACGTGGACAAAATTAAAAACAATAATTTAACCAACACATCCAACAATAATATAAGGCCAGATACTAAAAAAAGTTGATAAATAACCAATCGATGTCCAATTATAAAATTGCTATACAAATTTTGCTGCCAACAAAATGTAATTCTAAGAAAATGCAATGCAATTATTAAAATATCTGACATACATATTTCAAGTTACTATTGGCGGCAAATCAGGCGATGGCGACATAAAAGGAGCGGCAATCATTGGATGAGATCAAGGGAAAAAATCGCGCTATAAGTTATAAGCAATTAGCGCACAGTATAGGCACACGCGCAAGTTCCAGTCAACAACAAGAAGAGCGTTCCCCGGTCTCCTATGTTTGGTCACCAACGCTTGGTGTACCTGCATATATATGTTAAGCGACTCCGTAGGATTGTAACTATGGTCTTCCATTTTACCGCTATGGAAGATCATGCAACTATTGGTGTAACTTACCAGCCTTGGCCTGCGCAGCCACTCTGCCTGCATCCTGCATCTGTATCTTAAGCAGCTCCATGGGTGTCGTAATCACAATTTGGCACGCGCCGGCCAAACCACCCGCCACCATTTGCCGGAACACCGGTAGGGTTCTGGTGAAACAGAAAGATTAATTCTAATAATGTTTACTTTAATTTTAACAATTAATGGTCTTATATATATATATATATATTTATAGGATAGGGCAGCAAACGGATCACCTGATGGTAAGCGATAACCGTTGCCCATGGACACCCGCAATACCAGAGGAGTTACAGATGCGTTGCCGGCCTTTTAAAAGGGAATAAGGGGGAAAGGGGGGGTTGGGCCTCCGGTACCCTCACTCACTCAGCGAAACACAGCGCAAGCGCTATTTTACGCCGGTTTTCTGTGAGACCGTGGTATCACTCCGGTCGAACCGAAGCATGGCTCTCCCATTGAAATGAAAAAATGGTTATGGTGGGTTATCCCTAAGAGATAGACATATACCATCGCGGAATTTTGTAAGTTGTACAATACTGTAGTACATCATTTTGACCAATCTCGTAGGGTTTGGCCAGCGTTTGCAATTTAAGCGCAAAAAAGTGAGTTGATTTACGATATCACATTAGAAATCTCAAAAATAGAAAGTGTTCCACTACTACATTGTGCATGTTTTATACATACAAACCTACCTCTTGAATATACCTATTTATTAAACAAACCGCAACCGAAACCGCATTATAATCCGTTGCGTAGTTTTAAAGATTTAAGCATACATATCTACATACATACATACAGACACCGGGAAGCGACTTTGTTTTATACTATGTAATGATTTTTTGATCATTAACGGGGTGGTTATTTTATTTTTTCCTATTTCTTCATCAGACTGTTGATATTCGTAAGAACAAGAGATCATCTTCACACGATTCCCGATTTTATTTAGGGCCTCCTTATTTTCCAATTTATTTGGGATGTGAGCAATATGTTCTCGCTTCCGGTCACTTTCGTGTCTCTCATCGGCGACCATATCATCCACTCCAACATCTCTCATATCACCTCCAATCATAATCCATCCATTGCTACTTGGTTTTTTATTTCTTCATCCATTCACATTCATAATCATAACCTGTCTAGTCACACCCTTCCAGTATATCGTAGAAGCGATTCGAACACATCCAATTTTCTGGCAGGCTATAAAAAGCTTAAAGAAAATTGTAGAATATTCGAGAGAGGCATCGAGTCTTTGTCAGTAGGAGTAGAGGGACCTCTAGCGTTGAGTAGCGGAGTTAAATATAATAGATCTTTATAGAATCGCTTAGATTTCTCCATATTACTATATAAGCAGACCGTGCTAACAAGGAAAGTATTTGATTACGATACAGCGAATAAATAATGAAGCTACAAGAGCGAACTAATTGATTAATTAGTGTTGGTTATTGATAATTGTGTAAATTTAAAAATATAAGTTAAGGTATTACATTTCCATACCATGAAAATCTTTGCGTAACTCATTAAGTGTCATAGTCACTTTGTCTCTAAGATACTCATTCAGCCCCTTGTTCATTCTCATCACTAATATTAACGGCCCAATACCCCGATCCGAACAAGATAAAATAAAGAAAAAGTTATTCTTAGAATAAACGTTTCCATACCTTATTATAGTAAAATCATCTAGGAATAAAATTTTTTGTGTTAACTTTATTACACAAGTCATCATCACAACATCTATGTTTTTCATGGTATGTTTCATAGAGCTGACTGACTGAGATTTTACTTCCAGTGTTCAAATAGATGTGACAACACCTATGGTCGATAAGGTATGTAGTACCCCATGCGTAGAAAGCATTAGGATCAGGATAGGACTTTCTTATTGTGTGTTAGAGCATCCACGATGGTTTTTATTAATTTTTTTAATTTGTTTTCTTTATTTTTCTATATTGTCATGTTTTTAATTTTATCTAGTTTATCTCCAAACTCATTAAAGTACTAACTATGGGCCTTTAATATTATACCTTTATTTTTAATAAACCTATTTTTGTTTTGAGCAGAAATCCCATTATCGATTTCGGAACAGTAGTAATAGAACTGCGATATTAATTAAGAATTAAATATTTATAAGAAATTAAATAGAAAGAGAAATCTTTCTATTAATAAATATTCATTATTACGAGTCAGAAGTAAACGTAGGACAGATGTCCTACATAAGCGGTCGTAGACATGTAAATAGTACTTACCCATCTTTGAGTGTGAGGTAGTGCCGGAACATGTCGTTGGCCGCTAGTTTGATGGCTTTCTCGGGGGTGATGAGTAGAATGTTGACAGCTGAACCACGGTACATGCCGAAGTAGCCCTCCGCCGCGTACGTCTTCTTAAAGCAATCCAACCTAAGGCAAAGCACTTTGCAAGTGAGAGTTTGCCGACCAGGAGTCTCATGTTTGATACTGAATTTATTCCTTTTTGTATTTAAAACTTTATTAACTGTACAGATTGTCATTTCAAGTAACTAATTTGACCATAAATACTTTTACATTAAACCTTTTCTCGTTTTAACTGTATTTATTTTTAATTTTAAGTTAGAACCGTAGTCTTTCCAGCAGGACTCTGCACCTAATCACATGAAACAAAATGCCTAAATCTCTAAACGAACGTTCCGGACTACACTACGCCACTACAAATAACGGCACGTTTTAAAAGGAATGTTCTAAACCGCAAGCCTAAAGCCTCTCACAAAATCTACGGTTTACGCAGTAGTTCAACTTTATGTGAAAACAGTGGGTAAATTCATAGATTTGTTAAAATCAGTAACAAGTAAAGGTGATCGTTTCGAGTAAATTTAATTTTACGATTTTCTTGGTTAATCTTAGCAAAAAACTAAATAGTAATAATAGTACGTAGGGAAGTAACGTTACCATTGTCTGCTGGTGGGGCATTTATTTATTTAGTGAATGTAGAGTGACCATTTTCATCACCATATTTAAATCAATTAAGTAACTTTGAGAAGATAGGCTACCAAAGCAACATAGACCGGTTCTCATTACCACCAAAATCGAAATTAGTACATAAACCTATACCTATAATGACAATAGTTCCTGTGCATCTAACTGGGTCTATACCCAGTAAGCTAGATTAGCTGCATTTCTAACTGTCGTATAGGCATTAGATTCAGTTGGTACTCGTCGTTGATTGGTACTACGTCGGCAAAACTTACATATTCTTATACTGTTTTTCCCCTTTCGGACCGACAGTCTGGTTCTGCAACCGGGTCTTGACAAGATCAATCGGGAACACTACTGATACGCCAACGATACCCGCGATGCCACCATTTATAATTTTTGGAAGCAGCCTGAAAGAAATAGGCACAATTGTTAAACAATTTTAGTAATATTTCTCCCATCACATATAAAAGCGCGCTGTGAGACTCGTCGACAATCCCGTGCTCACAAGTGGTATCGAACCTGTAAGTCTTAGGAGAGCCTTCGCCTCCTGTGATGTTCCGAGGAATTGTTCGATATGATGCCCGTGGCCACATCTATCATCACACTGCTCGCCATCGATAGATAGTTCATACCCACACACTGGAACCTTAATGGTCCCTTACAGTGCGGTTCCAAAGGAATTTCCTCCCACGTACACTTCGATTGTAGAAAAAGCTCCCTGCCGAGAGCCCTTTTTTTTTTTTTTTTTTTTTTTTTGTTTCCCTGAGGAAAATGCATTAAATTGCATACCCCGGCTGTGGCGAGCCGGGGTTATGTGGGGCTCTCCTCCCCAGAAGGGGAGGCCTACCCACTAAAAACCTCAGGGATGGCCTTCCTCAGGCATGTAGGGAGCCCCCGGGAACAGAAAGCTTCTTCCGGGAACCCCAGCCTCCGCTCCCCCGTCGACACAGGGGAGCCCTCCTCGGGGGAGGCTTACTACCTCCCCCGGTCTCCTCCACCGACGACGCCCCCCGGCCACGGAAGGGGCGTGGTCCATCCCGGGTCGCCGAAGCAGTCGCGATTTCCTCGCGCCCGCCGGCGACCCGCGGCGGCGCCGCAGCTGTGCTACCGAGCCCGGCGCCGCCTTCTTCGAGCGGGATCGGCCATCTCCCGACCCCGCTCGGCGGCCTCCTTCTGGAGCATCACTGCTTCACAGAAGGAGGCCACAGCCCTCCAACCTCCCTCGTCCGCCAGCATTGCCGCAATCAATGCCGGCGGAGACAGATCTCGCCCGATCTCTGCGACCAAGACTCGGCGCTCGGAGGCCCACGCGGGGCACTCCGCCAGCGTGTGCTGGGCCGAGTCGAGGTCGGATGCACAGTGGTGGCAATGTGTCGATCCCTCCCGTCCTATTCGACACAGATACTCACCGAAGCAGCCGTGCCCGGTGAGTATCTGAGTCGGGCCGTAGGCCTATTTACCATCATCGTGGTATAAAAAAAACTACGGCTCCTAACATGTTAGTGTTGCATAAGTGAACTCTAAGGTTCTCCTTGCTGCTAATTTGCTGAGCAGTTGGGAAGTGTAAAAAACAATCTCAGATCGACATGAGATATGAAATGTTAGTATAGTATACCTCCCTGGGTGTGCAGCATGTACTCTTATTATGCTCATGCTGTCAGCTCGCTATCGCTATACAAGCATGAGATAAAATAGCAATAATATGTTATGTCGTACTTTAATTAACTACGTTTCGCTTATTTGCTCCACTCACGCTAGTGAGTTCGTGAGAGATCTCAACTTTCATCAAAATCGCTTCAGTTGTTTGTGAGCCTATTCAAACAAAAACTTTCATCCCTTATTTTTAACCCCTTTAAGGTAAAATTATTATAAACTTTGTAAAATGACGTGTTTTCCATATAAACCTCCATACCCTATTTCAAACCCTTACAGCTTTTTTTCGTTAAAAATAAACGTGAAAGCGTGACAAACACATGCCATTTATGAAAAATACTAGCTTTCTTTCTGTGTTGTTTTAGTTCTGTCACATAGAAAACATTTCTGGGCGAAATTCGTTTCCCTTGGAAATTTCGGAATAAAACTGCCCAATTAATTGTTTTAGACTTCATATGAATGCAAATTTTCATTGCTTCATTTATTACATTTTATATATGATGTGTGACTCCGATATCAATATCGGAATTGCGATATTGAGATCCAATAAATGCCCGTAAGGGATCGAAAACGGTATCTGTAATGCAGTAGACCTAACAATATACAGTTAGTTTAAAAACTTAGATTCTACTGACATAACAACATTGCAGGAAATTCAAAACCTATAGGGCATTTCCCTTTTAGTTAGAATCGTTAAATTTGCCATGAAACAATGTCACAAAAACGCCGAAACCATAAAATTGTAGGTGCAGTACAAAAAAATAATAATTTGCTTACGATTATTTGATAGTCGCAAGGGTAACGAATCTGAAAGGGGGTACTTCCCGTTGAATTCTAGAATGTCATACTTATAACATTTATCTGAATAAATGATCCTTCAATACAGACGGTGGTGCGCAGATGCCAAATTTAATATAAATAATAGAGGAATTCTAAATTCGAATGAATCATTGGAAAAATAACCACCAAACTCAGCATATTATTGCACTTTTGGTCATTTTTCTTTTGACTCAATATTCAAGTAATTTTATTATCAAACATCGTTATGATTTTCTAAATTCACAAGGCAAATGAATCCCTTTTACAAAGCGTCATCGCCAATCATGAAACCTCCTATTCGATACTTTATTATTATGGTTTCAGAGTCAATTGCTATTGTTAGAGGCCACAATTGAAAAACATAATATCAATCTACCAACAGATCTATATTAACGAAATTGTAATTAGAATTGAATGTTTTGTAGCCTGGCAACATGGCAGTCATACACATTTATTGACATTTTAATAGCAAACTATAGTACGAGGGCTGCTACTTAAGTATCCGGAATCTGGGATTTCAACATTTTTAAACGCAATATATGACCTCCATGGTAAAATTCGTTCTTTTTTTGAAATACTGGCTGCTATTTTTTTTTCCTTATGTACGCTAGTGTTTTGTTTCTGATGGGTTTAAATTGTCATATCGCTGAAATGATGGAACTCACGCGTGAAAATATTCGTGCTATAATTTATTACGATTTTCGACGTGGTTTAACGCAACAACAGTGCGTAGATCAATTAACTTCAACTTTTGGTGTTGAAGCTCCATCAAAAACCACTGTGTATCACTGGTTTAGTGAGTTCAATCGTGGACGGAGTAAGCTCACGGACGAAGTTAAGGAAGGTCGCCCGAAATCAGTCGTTGTGCCACAAAACATTGAAGCTGTACGAAAACTAATTATGCAAGACCGTCATGTTACGTATCGCGAGATAGAGGCTACTCTGGGCATATGTATGACAAGCATTAATAAAATATTACATGAACATTTGTTCGTAAAAAAAAATTGTTCGCATTGTATACCGCACAACTTAACTCAGCATCAAAAAGAAGCTCGCGTCGAATGGTGCAAGAATATGTTAAAAAAAATTTAAAGGAGGTGACTCTGTTATAACATCTACACAGGTGATAAATCTTGGATCTATGCGTACGATCCCAAAACTAAACAACAATCTACAGTTTGGGTGTTTCAAAATAAACCGAACCCTACGAAAGTGACTCGTGCAAAAAGCACTTTAAAGCAAATGGTGCTTTTTTGTATTAATGGTCATGTGGCTACAATACCACTGGAGAATCGTAAAACGGTCAATTCGGAGTGGTACACGACCATTTGTTTGCCGGAAGTATTTGAAGAAATACGTAAAAGCAACAAGCGACGCAGAATCATTCTACACCACGACAATGCCAGCTGTCACACATCACGCGAAACAAATACATTTTTGGAGGGTAAAAAAATAGAATTGATGGGTCATCCACCGTATAAAGCGACGCAGAATCATTCTACACCACGACAATGCCAGCTGTCAGTGGCGTAACTATAGGGTGGCAAGTCGGCAAAATGCCGCGGGCCCCCAGCCCGAAGGGGCCCCCGATCAGGAAAGTCTCAACTCCCTAAGTACATTTATTATTACACTTAAGTAAAAAAAAAATTGTCTTTAATTTATTTGTCACCTCCTTAGTTGCTTACACAAGTAAAAAAAGAATACGGGTAGGTATTATAATTTTTCAATAAATTAGTAAAAAAAGATTTAACCCAGTTTTAGAATGAATGGGTAAAATCCAATTAATAATTTCGGAAACCTGCATGGACAAACATACCTCCAAAATGTGTATATTAAGTAATTATAATTTTAAAGTTTGTTTGAACCTACTTCACGTAATGATTTATTAGTTACCTCTTACAAATAAAAGTGTATAAATGAATAGGTATTATAAAATAAAAAAATGCTATTATTGTTGGTTCAGCTTTTTTTTTAAATTGGGGAGATGGGAGGGCCCCTCCGATGAATTTGCCACGGGCCTCGAACGGTATAGTTACGCCACTGCCAGCTGTCACACATCACGCGAAACAAATACATTTTTGAAGGGTAAAAAAATAGAATTGATGGGTCATCCACCGTATAAGCCCAGACTTGGCACCTAATGATTTCTATTTATTCCCAAATGTAAAGAATAAATTACGTGGTCAACGATTTTCGACCCGTGAAGATGCCGTCGACGCGTTCAAACAGCACGTTTCAGAGATACCGCAATCAGAGTGGAAAAAATGCTATAAAATTGGTTTCAACGTATGCAAAAGTGTATCGATCATCGCGGAGAATACTTTGAAAAACAATAAACCGATATTTAGCCATATACGTTTGTTTAATTTTTCTATTCCATACATAAGTAGCAGCCCTCGTACCACTATGGAAACAAATACAATTTATGTATTTTACTAGATACAAAATGATAAAAGTAGCGGATACAATGTCATGAGACTAAGTATATCAGTCACCCGGAAGCTAAGTACAGAAATAACTATAGGCAATACAGAAATAATGATATTTATGTATTACTTTGTATCGTAATATCAATGGAATAATCCAATGGAATATAACCATAATATGATAAGGGCAAATTGCCCATTAATAAATCTCGTTTAAGGACTCACCTAATTATCAATTCACCTTATAGGTGATCTACGTAGCACCTATAACATGACCCTATGACCGCATTACGGCACCTATAGCCATAAGCCCTGCAAGCAATAACTCAAAACACTCGTATATCTACGTACATAAATCCTACAAGTTGTTCTCAAAGTTAGGTGTCTCTCTAACTTTGTCTAAATTAGAGACTTAGTTCCCCCTTATAAAGGCTTTTGCAAGCTGCACGGGTGTCGGTTTTAAAGGTCAGGTCACGTCAGCATCACGTAGGATTAACACTTTTTGAGAAAGAAGAGAACGAGTTTTTGAGAAGTAGTACCTTTACTACAAATTAGCATATATAAAGCATGTACTAGAACTATATGTACAAAATATATTGTAAAATAAAGTCCATAAGGGACTTGGACACGAACTCTTAAAAAATAACATAAGATATATAGTATATCGCCATATATGTGAGTTTGTGTCCTCAAAGTACAGAGTCGGACTACAATACAAAGGTCACACACGGCACTAAACAAGAGTAATAATGTAAGCAACATTACACTAATGAGTTTTGTGTAAAATTTTATTGTCTAGGTGACAAGGACAACGAGAAAACTGTAGTTTTTAAATTAATTCCGTTCTTTGTACACAAGACCTAAAAATGTATAAACAATTATGTAAAGCAGACGTTACACACAATAGGGTAGACGACTACAACTGATTATGGCCGTTTTTATACTACAATTATCTGATTTGAGCAATTTATATCTAATGAAAGTATGTCAATATAGAAATTTCAGTTTAATTAATAATTTATATTGTTTTTAGATTTCTAAAAAATGAGCAATTATTATTTACGTGATTCTAATGAAACGAACACATTTCTAGCATTCTCACATTAAATGTACCATTTTTTAAATAGAAAGTATACCTATAAAGGTACAAATAACAAAGTTATTTTAAAATTTTTCATACAAATTAGGCGAGTTTACTTAGTTATGACGTCACGATCGCGGTGCTTTCAGTATGGAGCGTTTTTGAGCGACCCGCGACAGCGCCAACAAACATGTCGATGTATCTTCAAAAGTAGTAGGTGCAGGTGTACTGTTGGTTCTACAATATTTCTCACTTAAAAGAGTAGTTATTATATATAGAATTTAAAAAATTGTCGTCTACTCAATTATTTGTGAAAACTAATCTTAAAAATGAAATGTTTGATAGATAGGTACGATAATTTAAAATTTTAATGTTGTTTTTTTTTTCATCAAGTATTATGCTTCCTAAATAAAGATTGAAAATGCACTACATCAGTGTACAATGTCAGGTTATTTCGTTGTCACTCGCTTGAAACAAATACATAACACTTGGTATGACACCACAGGCACCAGAAATAAACTGCAGTTACAATTAGTATGAAAGTGGCACAAGGATAATGTTGTTCATTAGTTTTGTGTACATTAAATGTTGCTTAACACAACAGAAACAGTACAGGCACCAGACTGAAGATAAATTTGTTTTAAATTGGTACTTTAATTTAAATACATATGTATAAATACTTTATACAAATAGTCTGGGTAGTTTTGGTGAGGATAGAATCAGAATTTGTGATTTTAACGATGGTACTTGCACCACCGCTGCTGGCACTAATCCGAATCCTAACTTCCTTGTTGGTCGCTCGATAGATTATCAGCAACTAGCGTAAACTCTAATTTTGAACTAGATTAACTAAAGTGAGTTTAATAATGATTATTAAACTCACTTTAGTTAACGGCCGTTTTACTTTTTTAAGTTGTTTATTTTCTTTTTTTGCATAAATAATTATAGGCAAATAGAAATTTCTTCATCTACACTAATATTTTTTGAGTTTATTATATCCTCTTATAGAGGAAAGATTTGTATTTTTTATGTAACGAATAAACTCAAAAAATACTGGACTGATTTTAATAATTCTTTTTTCATTACAAAGCTACATTATCTTATCACTGAGTAACATAAGCTATATTTTGTACTAGATTACTATAGAAATTTTAGAAATTCTTATTACCCAACCGAAGGTGTAAAAAAATTTGCCATAAAATGTCTTTCATCGCATCGCTGCGAAGAGTAACGTCTACCCATGCGAAGCCGGGACGGGCCGCTAGTATAAAATAAAAAAAATAAAAAACTACTTCATATAAAAATTGTCTTTGGTTACTTTTACATAAAATCACAAAGCCGTGACTGGTTTAGGCCAAAACAAAACATTTCGCCAAACTTTTATGCGTTAAGTTCTTTGTGACTTAGAGCCCAAAAAATTATGAAACCCCTTGCTGAGAAAGTGTTTACCAAAATACAACGAAGACGACTGTTGTAGATATGTACATTAGAACACCTTACATCAACGTTAAGCAAGCTCAATTGAAAAATCAAATTCTCAGCTTTACATGTCTTTTCTTTTTTAATAAAGGTTAGTATGTCTGCAATATAAGTATCATCTATCTTCACTAAATCTAACCATTACGGATTTTTACTTTCCATCATCAATTGCATTTTGTAATAATTTTGCAGTAATATTTATCGTTTTTATTGAAATAGGATAATAAATTCATGTTTAAATATTATAAAATCTTTATTCCTCATAAAGTAACATTTATTCTGATATAAATTTTATTCATAAACACTATCGTAAATAGAAGATATTCATAGTTAACTTAAATCGATTTTCGAAGTTTTTTGTTTAGAATAAGTTTTTTTTTTCTATATTAAATCAATAATATATCAAAATTCCGAGACCGCTGCGAACTGTAAGACTATACATGAGACAAAATTTTCATTTTTAATTTCAAAAAGTGTCTTTGCGCATTTTATAAAAATCTTTCTGTACAATGCCAAAAATTAAAAAAAAATATTTAAAAAAAATACTTACGCGAACTGTTGAGGAGCTGGCTGATTTGGCTTGGAAGGTGAAGACATGATGTCAATAAATTTCTCTGCGTGGAAAAAAAACAGTAGTTTATATACAACATACTTAATAATGTTATACTTAATACAAATGACATTTCAAAATCATATTTAATTGAACATGCACATGTAATAACTTTGAATAACATCTAACACAGTACAGATATTTAGTACTATAATAAATAAATCCTAAATTACTAAATTAAAGGAATATAGTCTTTACTAGTCACTTCGATTTTACGTAACCGAAATAAAATTCAAATACCTCTTTGGTGTCAATATCTAATAATTTGTAGTTTCGTTATTAAATAGAGCTCATAATGTAGTAATTTTTTCAGTAATTTAAACCAATTTAATCTTCACGAAAATTTAATCGATAGTACGGTCCTAAAAACTATGCAATTTGCTAATTTGTCTATCCTGACACTGACACATGGACACTTTTTTTGAGATGCTTTACTGACAGTGACACTTCTTTTTGGGGTACGTTCAGAAGCGTATAGTATTACTCTTAGAATTGATTGACACAACACTGAAGCCCAGTATTGAGTATGACAAAAAGAATCACCCAGTCAGTTCAGAACCAAATTTTGATTAAAAGTGACAGAAAGCAGCAATGAAACTGCATTATCTGTCAGTTTCAATCTTTGATAGCAAACGGTGGCAGTTTACTGATGTATATCTGATGGCTGTCAGATTATTATATTTGAAAAAATTAAAACGAGACATAAAAAAATTAAAATATGAAAAAAAATATATCAGATTTAACGAAGATATATTATGATAGATCATAAGAGCTTAGAAATATATTATTCGCTTATATATATGAAATCCTCTGGTAGTAAATGCGAATGTAAATAGAAACCAACCTATGTTGGTCCAAAACAAAACTTCATTATATATTGTTCGGAAATAAACTATCTATTTTTATATATCAACTTTTTTTGATGTCATATATATCTGAACGTACCGATTGCACGTATAGTGCAATCTTGACATGATAGTGACAGCAAGTCATTAAAATAAATTCTTCATTTTTCGATCAACTACTTTATGCCTGTATTAAGATAAAGGCAGTTATTTCTTATAAGAATCTGATTATGAATCTATTTCTTAAGTGGGCTGAAGCTAGCTTGTTGCAAGTTATGGAAATGAGGATTGATAGGAACATGATTAGAATTCATTTGAAAATTTTGAATTGACATGATTTTTCATCAAGAATTAAATTGTCAAGCCGTGTAATTTTGGAAAGACCCATTTCTAAATGCTGTAATTGCACTGTGCACTTTTTTCCCCTTGGGGTTGGCGTCGGATCAGGGAATTGGAGTTTTGTTATAAGCGATGGGTGTTTTGGCAATTATAATAGCAGAAAATAAGAAAAGTATCCCATACGGTAGGGACAATAGAATCATTCGAAAAAAGTAATTGGTAAACACCTTTTATATCTTCTTCATTCATTTTTTATTTTATTTTAAACACGACATAAGCAGTCCGATCTCTTAATTTAAATGTAGTCAAGGTGCCGGGGATTATAATAATTATTTTTAATTATCTGAGTTGTGACAGAAAATGTATCATTGTTTTCCTTGTGACCCGATATGCAAAAGCAGGCAATTGTTCCCAGTTGTGTGTTATTATTAATAACTGACTCTTATTAATAAATATGACTTAACATTTAATAAGACTCGGTGTATTTGAATACATTTTAAAAAAATCGATTAAATGTTTAGCATTAATCAATCGGTAATTAATCGGCTGATCAACAACTGTTAAATTAAACTACCTTGGTTCTAGGTTAAAGACTTATTGTCTTAATAAGTCTTTAACCTAGAACCAAGATAACCGTGTATAAGATGCCGTTGTATAAGATAACCGTGGATTATGTAAAACAAGAATGTGGATACAGACCAAAACAATATGCTACGTCTGTAATACAATACCTGCTAGTACCTAGTAATTTTGTTCTGGAGTAGTTTGAGATTTATTTTTCATGTTTGTAGTGATCGCATTTAATTTGAATTTATCCAATGACAGAATAGTTCATCACTATTTTATAAAAGTTGGTACTCCCATACAATTAGTGCCAATTCTATTCACACAAAGTAACTTGGTGATTATGCTATTTTGTTGTTCATGTCAAATTATGATTTTAATAGTGTCTAATTTAATGTGTACTAAATATAGTTTACGTGGAAAATACGTTCTTTTTTAATTATCATCACGATGGAGATATAGAAAATATATAAAGATATAGAAATAAATAAGATATAAAACAATAAAGAAAAACAATATAGGAAAACAATATGGAAAATGTAATAATGTTTATTTAAAGTAATAAAAAAAAGAAAAATAATTTTTCTTTTATATATATAACAAAAATGAATTCATGACAAGAGAAGACAATATTACTGCAAGACAGGATCGGAGCTCGTCTTCTTTAACAGGCAAGCTCCGATTCATTTCAAAAGTGTCTTTCTCGGAATTTATTAAGCAGTAGCAGCATCACTAAGACTTTGTTAGAGAATGTGGAGTTCGAAAAAAACAACGATGATGACTGAAGATGATTCAATCTCTAGCACTTCAGGTATGGCATACTTTTCTACGACTCAAAGTACAATACTTTTTGAACGGACTTCGCATAATACAACCTGATTTCTATCCTACTCTTCATTTGTTTTGTTTTAACAGTCTCACTAAATTATTTTTTGTATTATTTATACTATAACATATTACGAATACTTAAATCAATGTCTATCTAAGTCGTAACAAGATTATTATCCTTTCCGACAGTCAGGTTGCGTTAAAGGCCTTAACATTTGAAGGTATAACCCAAGCTTACCTTGGAGTGTGCCCAACTCCTTAATAACCTAAAAAGTATTGTAATAAATCGGATCTATTTGTTGTTGTCTTATTACTTTATTTAAAAGTTAACGCAACCTAACCTAACATTTAGTTATTCTTCTTTTTATTTACTTTATTGCCTCTAAAAAGTATATAAAATTATAATAACTTCAGCCAGATAGTATAGGAAACATATGTAAAAATATTTAGGATTCTAAATTTTTGTACTATTTATTGCTATTCTGTAATTAACAAAGGGTTCATTTCAAAACATATTAAAGTTAAATATAAGTAGAGGATAGTTGGTAAAATATGTATTTTACTACCCACAAACAGTTAATTATATTTTTACACCATTGAAATATTCGTGAATTCAGCAAGTGATTGGTTTGGAATAAGTGGACGAAAAGAACAAAACCCATACCACAAACTAATTAGGAGATACTGCAATATCTATCCATAATAAAAAATAATTTTATTATGTGCTATATTTTATATTTAAAAAAATCGGGTGGGGCTGTGCCGGGGCACACGGCCGTTGGTCTTAACGTGAAACGTCTATATTAGGGAATCGCTTTTAAAGTAAAAGATTGAAATAAAAACAAGATTGACGGTGTTTTAAGTATTTTAATAAAAAACACAATATCACAACAGCGATCTGACTATATAAGTGAAATATTCACACCACATTTTTGTTTCTAAGACTAATAGTTTTTTAATTATTAAGGTACGATGATATAGACCTTTTCATTACGGTCCACTTTTTTAAATTTCGAGTGGTTATGTCAATACCATACATTTTCTATGTTAGCGATGCGATAACGATTATCGAAAGGTATCTTGTCTAGGCCCTCTGGTACCCTAATGTTTCGGCGCGATTTCTAAGACGTTTCACGTCAAAATAAAAAGAAAATACAGATTTCGCGAGCATTTCGTGGGTAGTATAATCGAATCGCAGCTGTCGTCTCAGCCAGTTTTTGGCTGGGGTAACCGTTTCAGGACGTAGTCCTCTTCGGTGGATGCTATCGCCACCCGTAACGACGGGTGGGTCATTAAGTTAGGCCATTTTTGGGCCTTGTGGCTTCATTTTTTTTTTTTTTTTTTTTTTCTTCTTCGAGTGGAGAAGATTTTGTGGCTTCATTTGTATTTTTATTTTTCCTTCTCTTCTGTTATGTGGAGTCTTCTATTAGGTCCCGCGGCAGGCTCTTCCGTCTGCCTTCGGGGGCCTAGCGTGTTGTGGCGCTATGTTTTGTATGAGAGGGTGAGCGGATTTTGCTGCCCTCTCATACATCTTGCGGGCTAGGTAGATCACGTGCTCCCTGATGGTGTCCATCTTGAGGTCTCGCCGGATGACATTGTTCCGTACGTAGCGCGGGGCCTTCACTATCGTACGGAGGGCGAGATTTTGTTGAGCCTCAAGTTTATTCCGGGCTGTCTTGTTGATGAGAGCCATCCAGGCCGCTCCTGCGTATGTTATGCGGGGGCGGACGTACGTTTTATACACCATCATCTTTTGGTGTAGGGGCAGCTCTGAGTGCAGGATGGGCCTCAGTATAATTCTGGCTGCTCTTGCCTTGTTGATGGTCACGCCTACATGGTGGTTGAGTTTCAGGCGCCGGTCTATAGTGACCCCCAGATAGGTCACTGTGCTCAACCACGGCACCCGAGTGTTTTGGAGGCTGAGGGCGGGCGGGATCTTCTTCGCGTGGGTAGTATAATGAAATAACAGTACTGTATTTATTTTGTAATTGTACAACTTGTAATGATATAAAAAAGACCAGCTGTCAAAAAACAGATAGTAGCTTCTTAGTAGTCTGTGACTATGACTTATACATATTCGGTTTAATGAAACCGGCAACGCTGGAAATACTTATATGACTATTAAATAATCCGTATTCAGTGTTTGTAATTCCGTGACTCAACGGTCTTTATTGATACAGAGTCACTAATGCGTGGATTAAGTCAATAAGCGAGGCTTAACTAAAGTGAGCTTTAAGTCTTGACTTCGAAAATTTTTATGAATACAAGACATTGTCTATAGCATGCACTGACTTTCTAAGTCAGTGATAGCATGCGATAACGATAATGCTGCGGAAATGCGAGCACCTATAGGATTTCTATTTACTATGGTTATGTTTTACAAAGGATATTGTTTTTTGCTGATTCCGCGCAGTTCATGATGACTTGTCCAACAAGCAGACAAGGTCGACACGTGTTTCGTCTCTCAGCGAGACATCTTCAGGATGTGTTGCCCGCCCGGTGACTCACTCATCAAAAAACAATATCCTTTGTAATACAATGGACTTCCGCAAAATAACACCTGCTACAATAGAGTACTATGGTTATGTTGTTTTTTAACATAGCTTCTGTCGCAAAATAGAACGCGGCCATAATTATCTGTGCTTAAATAATCTGTCAAAAAATTTTTAGACAACGCCGCTTGACTTAAAAGTCTATGTTACCAGGTCATAAATTAAAAAAAAAACCAACTCCTGACCGCTTCACGCGGCTTCACGGCTTCACTTATCTGTAACAAATAGTATACAATCTGTGCTCATCTGTGCGCCGTTTGCTTGTCTTGTTTGTCTCTTGTTTGGTCACTTGGTGATTTAGCGGGCCGCTTATGATTGTTGAGTCTAGAATCCTGTGATTTTCAAGGGTTTCTAGTTATTTCATCAATATATCACGCTTGAAATCTCACACCTAGAAACTGCCGCGAAAAATGACTACTATCGGGCCGAAAAAAGACGGCGGTCCTAATGTGGACTATTTCCAATCATCAGAATGTTTGAGTCAATTTGATCAAATTCGTGTTTGGTTGCAGAAAAATTGTAAAAGGGTTAGTATATTATAAATACTTTAAACTTCATAATATAATTAGTAAAAGTGGTATTTATTAAAATACTGAAATATAAGTATGTGATATAATTCCTTGAAAAATCGTTTTGTGAATCCATAACAGAGAAATTTATTGATAACCTATGTAAGTACATATTATTTTTGAGAATTAAAATAGGAAAGTTATAACAATTAGATATTTTTACAGTATGTATAATTTAAACTGTGTTAAAATTGCAGCATGTCCAAACTGACCCACCAACAAAAGAAGGACTGGCTCAACTTGTCATCCAGCTTATACAATATCAGGAAAATAAACTTGGAAAAAATGCTTCTGATCCTCCCTTTTTAAGGCTACCTGTAAGTATGCCAATACTTTCTATGCACCTGGTAAATTTATCCCTTGCAAAAATGTAAATTATAAGAAAATTTATAAAACTAAATTATCTACCGTTTCCATGTATAAAATTTTATCTAAATATTGTAATTCTAAACTGTACCTGTAATATTATATCAAAAATGTTGCTGCTGTATGAGCATCTTTTTCTCTGTGGTCTTGGCACTGGTTTCGAATGCTTCTTTCGAAAGGTCAAAAGTTCAAAATCCAGATAGCTATAGGTGCTTTAACTAGACGTTGTCCCTTGAACTAGCACCTATTCACAAGAGATGTGATGGACAGCTCTCTATGCGGAGGATGCATGGAGGAACATCTCAAGATGGTCTATCAGCAGGCAAAATTTCACTCCCCAGTATCTCTACCGGAAGCATGAAGTGCCAAGAGACTTCTGGCAATCTGGAAAGATCTGGGATGGTGGAAGTAAGAGAGGAGTCGACCATACAGATGCACAATTGTGAGACTGTGTGTGGTTATCGGTCCAGCCAAATTAAATAACTTATAATTGCACTTCTTATGTTAAACAACACAAATAATAGTTCAACAGATCACTTTTGTATAGTTAATATTCTCTCCTACTTTATGATGTTGTAGTGTTGCTATTCAGAGCACTTAAAATTGTAAGATTCATAAAACCTGTAAATTTAGGTACATACATTAAATTATTTTGTTTCTTCAGTATTGTATTTGATATTTTTATAAGTGAAGTTTTAATGTGAAAATTGTTTTATGTGTGCCTGCAAATCTCACAGGAACAACATATACTTTACCTGTTTATCAGGGGGGAAGTCTACATGATAATTGTTTTTATTTCCACTAGGTTAGGACATTAGGTCTCACCGTCTCAATGCCTGTTGCTTGACTTCACATATATCTCACAGTTTCTTAATAAGTGTATCTCAATTGCCTCACAATGTTTTCTTTCACTGTAAGGGCATAGGGTTAATGTACACATCAAAATTAATAATTTTTAAATATACTACTGATGCATAGTTTTTAACTATACCTTATTTTAAGAAGTTAAAATGACTGTTTAGGTTTTATTTTGTGACATATAGAAGTTATTATTTGGTATCTATTAATTGCAGATGAAGGTCTTTATGGACATGAAACCAGGTGGTTCGCTATGCACTGTGCTTGCCACCATGTTCCGCTTCAAGTCGGAGCAGCGGTGGCGTAAATTTGACTTCCAGGTCGGTAAGGTATGCATTGCCCCGCACGCTGCCTCGCTCACCGATCCTGACCTCGCAGACCCCGCACCACGCGAGTCTATAACAATGCATCACACTCATGTCTGTGACACAAGTGCCCTTGCAACATTTTGTTCTGTACAACATGTTATACCTAGACATTGAATTGTACTATGTACTTAGTTTTTTGTGAATTAACAATCTGTGACAATCAATTTATGCATTTATCAGAAACAACATTTATTGCATTTATCGGAAATTATATTACCAGTTTGTATTGAAGTTGTGTCACTCTTATAATTAAATATTCTTTTGTTGAGTATGAATGTACCACATAGCTGATAATGTCTGTCTTTATATATAACTAGCTTTCTGCCCGCGGCTTCGCCTGCGTGGATTTCGGGATTGGGTCTATAGAGGGAGAGCTTTTGCTCACGGCTACATATGCGCGGAAGTCGGTTTATGGCGCGAAGGTTTTATCCCGCTTCCCGTGGGACTATCCGTTTTTCCGAGATAAAAAATACCGCAAACCCTTGCTCAAGAATCACTCTATCTATTGATGAAAACCGCATGAAAATCTGTGCAGTAGTTTTTGAGCGAAGACTTTATTGCGCATCCCGTGGGATCTGACGATTTTTCCGGGATAAAAAGTAGCCTATGTTACTCGGGGATAATGTAGCTTTCCAAAGGTGAAAGAATTTTTGAAATCGGTCCAGTAGTTTCGGAGCCTATTCATTACAAACAAACAAATCTTTCCTCTTTATAATATTAGTATAGATAATTCTTCTGTGCCGGTGTATGCGAACTCCTAAATGAGTGAAGTGATTTTGATGAATTTTTTTATATATGGCCAGGTGAATTTGAGACTGGTTTTTGATTCATAATACAGTCCAGTGCAAAATATGTATAAAGCATTTAAGTCTACAGGACACAAGTCTTTCTGGTCCACTAGTACCTATATAAAACAAGTAATGAAATAGACAGGTGTGTCTGATTGAACTATTGCCTAATCAGCTGTCTGATTAAAACCACAGTATTGTTATATAAGGCTCTTTGTGATTCTAAAATAATGATATACTTAAATAGTTTATTCAATGTTTTGATGGGAGAACTATATAAAATAAAAATCGTTTTATTAGTACATATAACACTGTGTCACAGGCTTGTGTATCCTAAGCACGATTTTCGGGTTTAAATTAATGTAAATATAGGTAATTAACAACATAAATAAATATACTAGATAAACTATACACGTTAGAATTCCACAGTTCAGTGTAAATATATTTTTACATAGAATCTTCCTATACCATTTTTTTGCCACCTATTAACCACAATTTTTACTTCCTTGACATAAAGATTTTTTTTACTTGTCTTTTCTATTTGTTGCACATTATGTTTTCTTTATTGTTATTGTTTATATATACACGCACACACACATATACATATATGTATGTATGTGGGTATGTGATATGCACTGTGTTAAACCATGCAAAATGTGATTAGGATTGTATATAGGTTTTTGAAACATTTTTCATTTCATGTCCAAATCATTCAGCTATGTCATTTTGGGAATTATATTTCTGTGTTGATCATGTGAGTACATGTCCTGTTGACACTAAAATAATGTTTGTGTGGTTTTTGTCACTAATACTATGGGACTTAACTAATAAGTTTTTACTTACATGCATGTTTTATTTTTCTTGTCCTGGAAATAGCATGGTTAATCTAATGTACAAATTGTATATATAAAGATAATAACCGATTAAAATTGTTCAATTCTCTTTTTGTTTAAATATCTTATAGAGAAGTTTCAATCTTATGTTAGAAATTTTGTGATTTTTTATGGTTGGTCAATGTTAAGCCAGACAAATATTTTATTACTGTGTTTTTGTAAAACCTATTATCACACTACAATAGAAGGGCTAATATAGAAGTACATATATACATAAAGTAGTAATACGTAGAGGTGTAATATGCCCACGTGCAGACTTAATCTTCCAAATTTATTAAGATCCGAACCAAAGCTGACCAGGGGGCCAGTCTTAGACTTCGACTCCCTTGTGATAGTCCGGAGAAATTGGGTCCTCCAGTCTCTGAATTTACTCCAGCTATCGTCTAGTAAATATAGTCTGCTCTGCTTCCCACAAGGAGAGTCCCACAGATACCTGTTGATTAGACATTGACAGGTAAGAAAAGAATTCCCCCTATGATAACCGCAGAGGCAGAGATACACAGCAACATTTCGACAATTTTTATCAAGTCTGTTTAATATGAAGCTACTCTGCCCGGGTAAAGATATGTCTGCGATAAGCTTTATAGTCGGTACTTGCGACATCATCAGGAAGAAAGGGAGCGGAACGGATCAACAATACATGTTGTATTGTTGATCCGTCGTCACACAGACAATAAGTATAGAAATGTCATTTGTTGAGCAAAGATACAGAAATATTGAATGTTTAATAACACATTTTGAGGATTTGTTTTGTTTTATAAGCAGAACATGTTTCAACTTGCATATGTCGTAATTCATATTACAAGGGAAAATATTTTATTACCATAAACGATTTTATTACTTGATATTTTATTACTTGAAAACTCGACGTATCATTCGGTTTCGAATCTTTTTCTGAATGTTAATCACTTGACGTTACGTAACTAAAGTTTCGAAACCGATGATAAATGGAAACCAAAGCTAGGCTGGGTTTTTGCTACAAGTGAATTTATTATTTATAAATAACTGTTTGTGGTAATGCATATTTTTCTATTTTGATTTTTATCAATAATGCTCTCTCCTACCATGGTATGATTTCCGCAAATAAATTTTCAGTACATATGAAACTGACCGATCAGTACCGTCACATTACAGTCACCAGTGTGATAGAAGGAAGAGATCTTTGTTTTTTGACCAATGTTATCAATGGAAGTTTTGACTTACTTTAGATCTGGATTTGTAGCACTTAATTAAAATCACACAATCGGTAATCAAAAGACAAGTCAAAGCAAGTAAATATCTGTGCAATATATCCAGCAATCATTTATCTGACAAAACTGACCAGCCATAATACAGATATTTTTATGTAAATTAGTTAAACTATATGGTGAACTATATTTGAAATATACTAACAGTTAACGTTTGTCCTGTCCCTGTCCCGTTCCTGCATTTACAGAATCCGTCGCGCAAGGACCTTAATGTGCAAATGATGATGGAGATCGAGTCCTCCTTAGTCTCCGCTGAGGTGGTGCGCACTCCGTGCGTGTTCATACGCTCCGACGTGGACAAAACCACCGCTAACAAGGTCAAGGATATCGTCAGTCATCATCAAGGGGACATTTGTGGTACGTTGCATAGCTTTTTTGATTAGCTGCTAAATTAATAACAATGTAAATTAATCAAACAGAGCTCAAATAAACATCGTGCGCGGAATTATTTTCTACTGGTCACAATTTTATAGATTTTTGAATCACTTGAATTCTTAATTAGATTCCATTTCACGCAGAAAAATCACAATAACAAAAACTAAAATGCGGCGATGACCCATACGTGAAACGGATCACTGTCAACGTCACTTCAGCGTTGGATATTCTACTAGTAGAAATAAAAAAACGAATGGGTTGAACCACTCGTTGCATAACGCACGAAATGAAAGTTCAAAAATGGTGAATTCGGTAATTCGTATACGAATCTCACGATTTCGAATGCGAATTTGTTTTCTATTGTTTCAAAAATTCGTCTCCTGGAACTATGATTCAAATAATACTCGGTAGTAACACTGAAGGACGAATCACGCCGGATTTCTTGCTGATAGTCGTATTTGTAGTAAATCGGTAGTAAACTAGCAAAATGTTCATAATATTTTACAGCGGGCCCCTTTATTGAATATTACCTATTAGGAATTTTGTGTAGTGTGCGGGGATAAATATTTTGTTAGGGAATGATACCATCTATTTTTATCTCTTATGAGAAAAAGGCAATGTATACTAAAAAATCATATATTACATATTATTGAACCTACTCGAAATCAGTGTAAATATTTACATATTATTGTAAGTATTTGAAAAAAAAAGTGGATCTGGGAAAAGAGGCAGGTTTATTTAGTGCTTATACGAATTTGCATTCGAATTTATGTTTCAAATTCAAAATTAGAAGACTTTTGAAAGTTAACATTTTGGATATACAGACTAATGATTGAACAATGGATGGATAGACTTTCTTGTTAATTTTGTATTTGATTGTCATTGTTAAGATTAGTTCACGACTCTGTACCAGGGCTTGCTATTTAACCAATAAATTACAAAATTAAAAATATTTCCCCTGTGGAAATTTAATCTGTAATATAAAAAATCTTTTATCTGTTCTGATATGTGTATGAATTTCATAAAGGAATCTGCAAGATTTTGAATTTTTGTTTTTCAGACGATGAGGACGAAGCTACACATATAATATATCCAACAGTTGATCCATTGGAAGAGGAATACGCCAGGCCTGTCTTTCGCCGAGGCAATAGCGTATTGGTGCACTGGTACTATCTCCCTGATAGTCACGACACATGGGCTCAGACTGATCTACCAGTAAGTGACATTCGTTTTTATGATACAGAATAAAGGGAAATATTGAAATAATAATATAGCCCGAAGTATTGCTAGCGGTATTGGGCACGGCACATTGACAGTCATGTCACTAACGGAAAAGGACGAGCACAAGTGGCTGGCGATCGTTGTGGAGATCCTCAGGACAACCTTTTGACTTGCGTGATAATATTGTATGCCATAATAATTATTTATGCAACTGTTGTATAATCATGGGTAGTAAAACACGAATGTGGGTTTGTCACACGAGGTGTAGCCGAGTGTGATAATAGTATCACATGAGTGTTTTAATACCTAATTATAACAGTTGCATACAAGACTTTATCTACAATCATGATTACTAGCTATGAAGCTAGATTCATTCATTTTTGTAAACAACGCACACAGTAATTGTTTGTTTTCGATTTCCAATGTTCGAGTAAAAAAATGGCGGGACATAACACGATAAGACGAGAATCCGAAATTACGAATTAGTCTACAATTTATTGTTCTATTTTCAAAATATTTGCGATCTGGTGGTGAAAATGTTATTACATGAGAATGTTCTTTTTTTGAAATTCATAATATCACGCATTTGGATGATTATAATGATCATAATATCATTGAGTGTTTTAATGTTGGCAATAAGCTAATTGTTATAGGTTCTTTTATAGAGGATTAATAGCATGATAGTAGATAATAAATATTAATAGTTGAATTTGCGATCATATGAAGTTAGATTTGTTTCAATTATAATGCAATGCTCCATAGTTATAGAATATCGTTTGGTTATCATCTTATTATCTCAATATTTCTTTAGAGCTGATTTGTTGTTTTGGATGCTATTACGATAGATCGAAAAGAATCAACAAATACCATGTGCGCCCAATGCGTGTGAGTAATAATTACTGTCTTAAATTGTTTATTATTGTGATGTAATAGTTCTGTCTTAAATAGGGTAGATGACTACAACTGATTATGGCCGTTTTTATACTATAATTATCTGATTTCAGCAATTTATATCTCACGAAAGTATGCCAATATAGAAATTTCAGTTTAATTATTAATTTATATTGTTTTTAGTTTTCTAAAAAATGAGCAATTGTTATTTACGTAATTCTAATGAAACGAACATATTTCTAGCATTCTTACATTAAATGTATCATTTTTTTATATAGAAAGTATACCTATAAACGTACAAATAACGAAAGTTTTTTTTAAATTTGTTTATACGCTCATACAAATTTGACGAGTTTACTGAGTTATGAAGTCACGATTGCAGTGTTTTTGGCATGGAGCGTTTATCAGCGACCCGCGACAGCGCCGCAAACATGTCGATGTATCTTCAAAAGTAATAGGTGCAGGTGTACTGTTGGTTCTACAATATTTCTAACTTAAAAGAGTACTCTTATTATATATAGAATTTAGAAAATTGTCGTCTACCCAATTATTTTACTTAATAGTCCCAGTCTTAAAGGGAATTATAATTTTAAAACAGAAATTTATTATTTCCTTACTACTTTTTAAATTGGAAATGGTAAAGTTGCCTTGATCAGCTTAACATTTCACTCTATCCCATAGTGTATAGGATAACTGTGTTCTTTTTATTAAATACTAGCTGACCCGGTGAACTTCGTACCGCCTAATTATTGGAGGCATATTTAGTAAGTCACAAACACACGACACAATACTTTTTTAATTTTATTGAAATTTGTTGCTTTTAGATTTTTAGGAATATTAAAGAATTATAGTATAGGTGCACAGCAAAGAGGCGTTTACATTTCAAGTGACATTTTACCATAGACAATAGGTTGGCACCCATCAAATATGTCAACATTAATTATTTTTATATTTTGAAATTTAAATACACGATGTTATAAGCAAAGTTGATATTATGTTGTCGATTCAAAAGTTTTGTTTTAATGCGTTCTTCAATTCGAGTGGAACTGAGAGTACAAATACCGTCAAATGTTTGACAGAAAGTAAGTGATCAACTTTTATATGGGAAAATGAAATTGTCGTCTTACTCTATCTTACTCGCAATTTTTCCTTATTTGCTCACCGTTTAGACCTACCCTGGACTACGACAAACATTTTAAAACCAAAATCAGCTCAATCGGCCCAGCCGTTCTCGAGTTTTAAGCAGACTAACGAACAACAATTCATTTTTATTTATATAGATCTCAGTGTGTTCTATATATTATATACCAATGTGAAAAATATGGTTATCCTATGGTATTAGACGGTTAAGCGGATCATTCCATTATAAATATGCAGTTTCGCATTCAGGTGTGGTTGAGTCTATCAATATATGTTTTCGTACAGGTCGACGTCCCCGAGACGGTGAGCTGGGACTGTAACCGCTCCGAGCCCTGGCGCGTGTCTGCCTCCTGGGTCCTGGACCTGCCGCAATACAACGAGTGGATGAACGAAGAGGACTACGAAGTTGACGTCAACGGCAAAAAGAAGGTAATTAGAACACAAAACACATATAGTCACTTTTACATGTGTCATTGTTCTTCAAAAAAGAGCAGTCCGCGCTATTTATAATTTACGAGCAAGGGATTCTCTTAGAGATTTATTTAAAGATATTAATATAATGACTTTTGCGGGTCAGTATATTTATGAAAATTTGATTTATGTGTACAAAAATTGTAACACATTTCATACTAATTTTCAAATGCATAATTTAAAAACAAGAAATAAAAATAAACTTGTCGTTCCAACGTACAGGCTACAAAAAACTAGTGGCTTGCTTATGGGCAAATGTATAATTTTTTATAACAAGATTCCACATAGTGTAGCTGAATTGCCTTTTCATAAGTTCAAGGTTACATGTTAAAAAGACGCTAAGGGCTATTACAAAGTCAGTGATTATTTAAATGATGCCAATGCTTGGTGTTAATTTGAGGATACATTCTAACGTGTAAAGATTTGTTTTCCCTTATAAATTGTAAACACAAGTACATTGTATGATAACGACATAATTTATTGTAAATGTTGTTATTACTTTTGATAAAGCTGATAAATTTTTTGCGCCCATTCTTCTTATCAGCTAAAAAATACGACCTGGATGGGTGGTAGGAAAAAAAAATTTGGACGATTTAAAAGAACTTTCTATAAAGTCATTTGAATAAAGTTGATTTTGATTGATTTCAAAATCTTTAGTTAATACTTTCACACATTTGTATGTAAGAGTATAATATAAGGTTTATACTTTTTCTTACTAAAGAGAAGTTAAAACTTCTTTTGTAAATCAATTATAATAAATAGGCGGAAAAGGCTTTTCCCAGATCTACAATTTTATACAATTAAGCCGCGATAAAATTATGTGACGTTTATGGTCCTAATCCAGTGTCGGTAAGAGCAACACAAATTTGGATTCAGCATTTACAATCTGGGCATTTTGTAGTCAAAGATGTAGCTTTGTTTGATCGTCCAAGTAAGTTGGATAAACAAAACGGACGCAAGTTTTTGAAATAGTGGAAATTTATCATAATAGTTTTGACATACATTAAAAAATGGGTACACAGAACAGCTCTATATTTAGGTGCCACATAAACTCACTGATAGAAACATATTGAACAACGCTCTCATTTGCGGTTTTGGAGACAATGAAATCGAACTGTTTTTGAAGAGGTTGATGACTGGCATTGAAAAGAGGATCACTCTTCAAAAAGAATGTTTGAAATAGGTTGTGGTCTTAATATACAAAGTTAATGATCTACAACAAGGTGATGTTGTTTGTATGGTTGGTTAGGAAACATACTGTTCACTATGGGCTTCTACAGCCAGATAGAAGCGTCGATTGGCATCTTTACTACCAAAAACTAAGATAATAGCAAGAAGAAAGAAAGCGGACTGAATTGGTCAATAGACGGGTTTAGTTTTTCATCACAATAATACTAGGATACAATCTTTAGTCTCTCAGCAAAAATAAAGAGTTTGGCTTGGAAGTGTTAATGTTACTGCCATATGGCTCTAACTTTCTACTTTGGTTTCTTCATAATTCATTAGGCAGTGAAATGTTAACGTCAATGGCGGATCAAACCCGTTTGTCGCAAGGAGTCCCAAAATTTATGTAGCAACTAGCTTTCTGCCCGCGGCTTCGCCTGCGTGGATTTCGGGATTGGGTCTATAGAGGGTTAAGGGTCATAGCTTTTGCCCACGGCTACATATGCGCGGAAGTCGATTTACGGCGCGAAGTTTTATCGCGCTTCCCGTGGGTCTATCCGTTTTGCCAAGATAAAAAATACCGCAATACCTTGCTCAAGAATCACTCTATCTATTGATGAAAACCGCATGAAAATCTATGCAGTAGTTTTTGAGCGAAGCCTTTATTGCGCATCCCGTGGGATCTGTCGATTTTTCCGGGATATAAAGTAGCCTATGTTACTCGGGGATAATGTAGCTTTCCAAAGGTGAAAGAATTTTTGAAATTTCTTGCCCGTGGCTCCGCCCGTCGTTGCTCCGTCCGCGTTAATTTCGATCCCACGGGAACAGTAGCTACTTTCTTCCGGGATAAAATGTGATATCCTTCCCCGTACCACAGACTATGTGTATGCAAATTTTCGTGATGATCGGTGCAGTAGTTTAAGCGTGAAGAGGTAACAAACAAACAAATAAACAAACAAACAAACAAACACACTTTCGCATTTATAATATTAGTTGGGATAGGATCATGTCACATCCACACAATCATTATACTGACAGAGAATTTAAGGACCGGTATAGGATAAAAAGATATTAACTGAATTTGCTAAACTCTGACCTCAGTTTATCAAAATACCAATGCTTGGAGTTGTTGACCACATTTACATCAAAATTTAGTCTCTTGGTTCATCCGCAGGGGTTCTTTTCTTTTAGTGATTTAACGTACAGACAATAAACAGTATTTTATAAACTTACATCATTTAACCTGTTATTAATTATGAAACTAACATGCAAAATTTTACTATATATAAACTAAAATTATTTAGATTTTTATACCAACTAAATACCAAAACAAAGCACACTGATTTTATTTCTGGAAATTAAAATTTGTTTAAGTTCAGCCCCCGTAGTATTACCATCAAATGCGATTCATTATGATAATAGTAATCAGTATGATAAAAATAATCAGTATGATAGTGTGATTTATATATTTTTTAAACTGTCAAAATACACAGGATAAATTTCATGATGGTGTTTATATATAGGGGGGGGGGGTAGTTTTTTTAAACATATTATTATTGAATTCGTGAACCATAGGTCCATAAACTACGACTGTCAGTCGACGATTTGATTCCGGGCGCGGAGCCGTCAAGCAAGAGCAAGAAAGGCAAGAGAAAGCGTTCGCCGTCGCCGCCGCCTCAAAAACACAGCAAGAGGAAGAGGTAACTTACACTCACTTGCAAAAAAATTATAATCTCTACTAAAACGAATAAATGCCAAACCACACTTTTCACTTGCAAATCTATTATTTATGTTATTTCTTCCAAGGGATGATTTTCGTTGCTATTTTTGTGTTATCTTTTGTGTGATCACAATAACTAAAATACTAGTTGATTATACATTCACAAATAAACGCTTCCTTCTTTGTTCAATCTATTTTTCTCTGAAATACTTTGTTATGAAAATATCTACTAGCAAGGCAACTCTGAAAAATAAATTGCGCATATAATAAAAAGAGAATTATTATATATATATAATATATTGGGATATGGCTTATTTATTGGTTTTATTATCGTTACAAGTTATCTATCTATTATATTTAGGTATATAATTATATGTGATATAATTATTTATAAGAAAACGTAATGGTATAGTAAAATGATCATTATGATATTCGCGTATTACTCGCGAGTAATACGCGAATTTTAACTCAGAATTAGAAAATTGCCATTATAGACAATTTACGACAACTTTATCACAATAAATATGTTAAGAAAGTAGAAACAATATTGTAAGTAAGTAAGTAAGTAAGTAAGTAAGTTCTTTATTGTATATGGAATTAAGGTTTCTTAAACAGATCTTAATGTCTAACAAAACGTTTCACTTAATCCTACTTTTTCAAGTGTATATACAAACAAAAAAAAAAAATTAAAATCACTTATAATTAAAAAATTCTTGAATGCTGTAAAAACATTTGCTTACAAGCCAATTTTTAACGCAAGATCTAAACTTGACATATTTTAGGTTTTTAAATTCTTCTGGCAATTTATTGTATATTTTAATACACATATTATATGAATTATTTGATACAAGTGTTAATTTTGCAGCTGGTTTAAACAATTTATTTCTATACATTGAACGGAGATTTCGCTTAGATACTACACTATTTTCTTCAAACAAATTTTTGTTTTGGAATACAAATAAACATATGTCAAAGATATACAGACAAGGTAATGTAAGCAATTTGTACTGTCTAAAATACGGTCGACATGAATCAATGTTTTTCAAACCAAATATGGCCCGAATACACTTCTTTTGAATAAGAAACGCATTGTCTTTATCAGTGGAGTTTCCCCAAATCATAATTCCGTAACGTAGTGTTGAGTTTACATAGCCGTTATAGGCAGTGATAGCAGCCTCTCTTGATACAATTTGACCTATACGACTCAGAGCAAACACAAATCTATTTAATTTTGAACATATCTGGTGTATATGATGTTTCCAATTACAATGTTGGTCTAATGTTATGCCTAAAAATTTTATGAATTCAACTGATTCTACTACTTGTCCATTAACATTTACATTGAGTTTCTTATTTTCTCTCTTATAAGTTCCAAATTGCATAAGTTTAGTTTTATTCACATTAATTTTCAAATTATTACATCTTAACCATTCATTAATTTCATACAGAGTTGCATTAATACAATTTTCATATATTTGTGTATCTTCATTTTTAACACCTTTAAAAACAATTGTAACATCATCAGCAAACAAAATACATTCCTGAGATATAGCATTGGGCAGATCATTAATATAAAGGTTAAACAGCAATGGTCCTAGAATACTGCCTTGGGGTACTCCAAAGCCATTAACAATAAAACTTGATCTAATCCTCTCCAGACACCTACTTTTAGTACAACATCTCTGTATTTCCACACATTGTTCTCTTCCTGACAAATAACTTTTGATCCAGTTGTAACATGGTCCACGTATACCATACCTTTGAAGCTTATCAAGCAAACGCTCGTGGCACACAAAATCAAAAGCTTTGGTCATATCTAGGAAAGCCACCGCAATTGGAATGTTGTCATTAATACTGCTTGTAATATGTTTAAGTAGTTTGAATGCAGCTAACGATGTACTTTTATTTTTTCGGAACCCATTCTGTTCGTCTTTTATCACATTATGAGTACTCAAGAATCCATTCAATCTTTTAAACATAATTTTTTCCAAGATTTTAGAAAAGATAGGTATCA
This sequence comes from Scirpophaga incertulas, assembly GCA_036419045.1. NCBI lineage: Eukaryota > Metazoa > Arthropoda > Insecta > Lepidoptera > Crambidae > Scirpophaga > Scirpophaga incertulas. The sequence continues at coordinate 9,898,963 of CM071628.1, read as the reverse complement.
AAGTAACTGGTCTATAATTATTCAACAATGTTTTGTTACCTTTTTTATGAAGCGGCTTTACTATAGATTTCCTCAAGACGTCAGGAAAAATACCATCACATAAGAGTCTATTTATCACGAATGAAAAAGGTTTTGCAACTGCACCTATACTCATTTTTACGATATCAGTACGAATTTCATCGAAACCTACTGATTTGGAATTTTTAAGAGATTTTACTGTTTTTATTAACTCTATTTCAGTGACTGGATTTAGAAATATTGTGGATATTATTGATTCTACATTGTCTAATCGATCAATATTTGGTAAGCTATTTTCCGACACATTACGTATAAAATATTCATTAAATGATTGTGAAATAATTTGTGGGTCACAGACGCTTTTACCACATGTATCTATTCTTGTAATTGAGGAACTGTTTACATCCTTGGTATACTTATTTATAACATTCCAAACTGCCATACATTTATTTTCAAATTTATTTATATAATGCAAATTTTTATTTTTTTGAGAAGTTTTTATGCATTTCCTTAGAATACATGCATATTTTTTATACATAGTAATGTATTTGTTACGATCATTACGATACTTCAAATATAATTGACGCTTATTAAAACAACTTTTCTGTATACCTTTTGTTAACCAGCATGATGTATTTGATTTAGACGTTTTTTTAATTTTTGGTACTGGAAAGCATAAATCATAAAATAATTTATATAAACTGTAAAATACATTGAAAGACTCCTCAGCATTTAATTTCTCGTTATATACATCTGAAAAAGAAAGAGATTCAAAGCATTCAAGAAATTTCCTTTTATTCTCTTTGGAGTAGTCTCTTTGAAACTCGTACCACCATTTCATATTAGATTGTCTTTTTTCCCGTAACGGAATCTTCAGATACTGTGACTTATGATCTGACAATCCCAATTCTATCACGCCGGATGTAGTATTTTTAATATTTGTTGCGAATTGGTCAAGACAAGTTTTAGTTGTCTTTGTAATTCTCGTTGGTTCTTTAACTTTCATGTCTAAATTATGGTTTTCTAATATTTGTCGAAGTTCTATAGATAAATTTGTTTCTTCCAAAGTATTTATATTCCAATCTCCACATATTACAATCTTTTTCCTTCTCTTTCTACCTAGAGCATATAATAAATCTGATAGTTTTTCAAAGAATATGGAGTTTTTAGATGTTGGTGTTTTATGTGTGTATATACATACAACGATAATACCATATGAAGTCAGCTCCACTCCACAGCACTCAAAATTATATTTTTTTGGGATGTTCTCTAAGTCAATGATTTTATATTCAATGTCCTTTTTTACTAGAATTGCAACCCCCCCTCGTTCTTTAGTTCGTTTTCTAGAATAGCATGACGCAACAGAAAAGTTTTCTAGTTTTAAGTTCTTCTCAGCGCCACTTTCAAGATTAGTTTCACACAGACAGACAACGTCCGTAATAAGTGTTTTTTCTTTAGCTAGATTATTAATTGCAATTTGTAGTTCGTCCTGTTTGCTCAGTGCTCCCGAAATATTAGCGTGTAATATTCCAATGGAGGGATATTCTATTGTACCATTGTTATCATGTGCTTCAGACAAGTTTTCAGTACTGTTATTTGCGAAAAAGATGAGGATTATTCTGTATATCGTTAATCAAGCTATAAATTTTTAATAATATTGTTTTCATTCCATCTTTATTTATTCTTCCTGTTTGAGACGAAAACATTTCGAAACTTAGATCTCGATTTGAGTCAAAACAGTAGACATGTTTATGTTCATTGATATCGCTATACAGGAGTCTGTTGAACAATTCAATTTTATAATTAAACTAGACGTCGCTTGCTTGCCGCGGGGTGCAAACACCCCGCGGTGGGGTGGTCCATCCCGGCTGTGTTTGACAAAAATTGTGGTCTGTCGAAAAATGGGGAAAAAATGTTGTCTTGTTTGTCACAAAAATCAAATGAAGTACAAAACTGTGTACGGTCGTAAATACAGTAAAAAGCTCACGGTGAGCGTGGTCGCCTGAGTGCCGCGAGGTGCGCGCACCTCGCGGTGGTGTGGTCTATCCCACTACTGAAAAAAAAAAAATTGGCGGTCGGTCGAAAATTGGTGAAAAATTGTCTCCATTTAAGTCAAAACAAACTGAAAAAGCGGTGTTCAGTTTAAAATACACTAAGAAGCTCACGTCAAGTGTAGTCGCGTGAGTGCTGCGAGGTGCACGCACCTCGCAGTGAAGTGGTCTGCTCCAACTTGAAAAAAAAAATTGGCCGTCGGTCAATAATAAAAAGTAAAAAAATGTCTCCAGTTATGTCGCAAAAACTAAAAAACTCTGTGCAGATGTAAACACATTAAGAAGCTCACTGAAAACGTGGTGGCGTGAGTGCCGCGAGGTGCACGCACCTCGCGGTGGTGTGCTCTATATTTGCCGACTTTCAAAAAAGGGGTGGTCTGTCAAAAGTTAGTGGGAAAATGTCTCGTTATTTGCCATAAAAATCAAATAAACTACAAAACAGTGTACGGTTGAAAATACACTAAGAAGCTCACGGTGAATGTGGTTGCGTGAGTGCCGCGAGGTGCGCGCACCTCGTGGTGGTGCGGTCTATCCCACTAATGAAAAAAAAAAAATTGGCGGTAGGTCGAAAATTAGTGAAAAATTGTCTCCACTAAAATCAAAACAAACTGAAAAAGCGTGTGCAGTTTAAAATACACTAAGAAGCTCACGTCGATTGTAGTCGCGTGAGTGCCGCGAGGTGCGCGCACCTCGCGGTGGTGTGGTCTATCCCACTACTGAAAAAAAAATTGGCCGTCGGGCAAAAATTAGTGAAAATTTGACTCCATTTAAGTCAAAACAAACTGAAAAAACCGCGTGCAGTTGTAAACACACTGAAAAACTCATGGCGCTGGTGGTCGCGTGAGTGCCGCGAGGTGCACGCACCTCGCGGTGGTACTGCTCACTATTGCGTTTTTCAAATAAAATTTTGTACAGTTGCAAAGCGGCGCAAAAGCTTATAGCATATAAGTAAAAAAAAAAAAAAGAAATTATCATTTTACTATAACACTCATTTGGTTCCGTTCTACTCTTAAAATGCTTTCATTTGATACCCATATAGTGAAAATCGCAACAAAATGTCAGTCGCCATGTTGGATCGGCGGCCATATTGAAATTTTAGAAACGTCACTCACGGTGTTGTGTTCTACTCGTCAAGACCTTTTATTTGATACCCATGAAGCCTGGGTTGGAAAACAAAAGCGGTCCGCCATTTTGAGAGCGGCAGCCATTTTAAATTTTTTTCATTGTCTCTAACGCTGCTGTATTATACTTGCAAAACCCTTTCATTTGATACCCATGAAGCATGGGTTGGAAAACAAAAGCGGTCCGCCATTTTGAGAGCGGCGGCCATTTTGAATTTTTTTCATTGTCTTTAACGCTGCTGTATTAGACTTGCAAAACCCTTTCATTTGATACCCATATTGTAGGGAAAACAGTACAAATGATACTTGGCCTTTTTGGACCGGCGGCCATATTGGTATTTTTTACGTTGTTACTAATAGGCGTCGATAGCGCTGAAAAAATCCTTTCATTCGAGACCCATATCACCGTATCGGGATTGAAAACCGCGAGAATAAAGCAAAAAGAGGATATTCACCATTACAAAATGGCCGCCAGCGCCGCCGCCATATTGAAAATGTCAAATGTCATTTTTTTCCGGTGTAGTAGACTAAACTCCACATCGATCGGCCGTAACTGCAGGCGCGCAGCTGTCATCGGTTCGCGTCAAAAAATTCGAAAAGTCGCCGAAACCGAAATCCGCCATAGCGCCCAGTGTTGCCATATATCTGGTCCAAAATGGTGGTAAAAATGACCAACGAGGCCCGGTCGACCCGACCATGTAAAAAAAAATCGAAATACACGCGATTTACGTTCTCCCCAAAACCGGGGAAATTACCCCAAAATCGGGGTAAATTACCCCACCGTTCGATGCGGCTCACCGAGCACTACAAAAGGTCACCCGGGGTTGTCAGTCGAAAAACGCCGGCAACCCCGCGAAAACCGCGATTTAACTTTTTCGAAATTGCATATTTTTACAAAATGGCCGCCGGCGGCGCCGCCATCTTGAAATGTCGGAGTTTCCGATTTTTCCCAATATCTGCACCGTATACGGGGTGGGATGACGTTTGTCCTGCGACTCCAGCTCACCCCGATCTGGGAGATCAATTCGGGTCAAAGTCGGTCTGCGAAAAGTTTCCAACCTCCGTGGAGGCCAGTGTTGCCAGTGGAGAATAATAAAAATACCAGAAAGTCATAGAGGCCCCGCCGGCCTATAGGCCCATGGTATGGAAAAAATTCAAAAGTCGTTATTTCGATTTTCGCCTTTCTGGGCCCCTAGGGGAAAAACTACCAAAAACGGTAGAAATTTTCTCCCACCTGGCAACACTGCTCGCCGAGCTCCACCCCCGCCCGGAACATGTCACCCCGGTCGGAGGCCGCCATCTTGGCGGAAATCCGGTCCGAAAATCGCGTCAAAATTGGCGATCCAAGATGGCCGCCGGCGCCGCCGCCATGTTGTTTTTCGCCGCGCGCCGCAAATTTCTCAAAAGTCGAGGACAGTCCCGACCACGCGAAAAAAGAAAATCCCGGAAAAAAGCAAACGCCGCTCCGGTCGACGGTCGCAAACACGGGTCGAAACGGGTTTTTCAGTCCAAGATGGCGGCGGCGCCATTTTGTTTTTTCGCAGTTTGACAGCGGCACCGCATCCCCGCTACAGTAGTGAACACCCTCACCAAACGCTATTAAAAACGGAGTCGATTTGGAAAAGTTGACATCTCGCGCGGGCCGCCATGTTGGATTGGCAAAAATCCCTTTATCCCATTCTATGAACTAAAAAATATAAAAAATTCCACCCTAACATCAAAACACCAAACGAAACCTCTAAACACCCTAAAAACACCCCTGATCAGTGAGTCAGTCAGTCAGTGAGTGGTAATCGAGTTTTATATATATAGGAGATAGATAGATAGATATAGGTGCACCGCAAACATAGGTTGGAGGTACAACAATAATGTTTGTATGTAGAATATTACTCAGGACTTCTCTCATACTTGCTATTAAGTCATTATATTCTCTCTGCTGATGAAAATCATGTTCTCCTATTAGGATTACACAATAATCATTATAGCTAAAATCCTTTAACTTTGAGTCAAGTCCCTCAATTAGTTGCAGTATGCCTGCAGAGTTTTTGATATAATGGCAATAATCAAATTTTTCATCTACGTGCAACCTTTTTATAATATTTAAAACTTCATTTTTATTTGTACTAGATATAATGCATAGTTTGTTTCTCTTTAAATATTTCCCCTTTTTGAAGGAACTGTCTCTACAGCTAAGATTAATATCTTTTTTCAAATTCTTCTGAAGATTACAAATTACCAAATCTAACTTTATAATTCCGTTTTTGGCAACGATTATTTCATTTTTTAATTGATGCAGCTGTTTATCTAGATTCTCAATGTCAATTTTATTCTCTTTATTTTCTGTAATTGTATCATTCTTGTCATGTGGATACGTTGAAATACTAATATCAGAGCTAATTTCAGTGTATTCGATATTTTCTGGAGGGAGAGAGCTATCAAGATAGTTTGCGCTTTTTCCTTTCAAAGGTTTGCGACATAAATCTTTTAGGATGCTGACTTTTTGAGTTAAATCTTTTATAGTTCTATTTAATTGATTATTTTCTATAATTTTACATTCAAGTTCATTCTGTACACTGTTTAATTCAAGTTTTAGCTGTTCCATTTCATTTTTTAAGTCTGTAATTATATTCGTTTCGTGTAAATGGACAACACTTTTGCTTACACTAGTATTATGTTCAAAGAAATTGTTCGAGATATTATTTTGATGCAGAGATTCAAAGGACTTCGAAAGAGACAGTCTATTACGGTGATGTCGTTTTCTGAGAGTAATGTTTTCATCAGGGGAGCTGAATGGAACATCTATATCGTTGATTCTTCGTTCTGATACTTCTAAATTTGTTGCAGAAACATTTTGTGGGGTTGAAGTAGATATTGACTTTAATGGCGCTTTGATTGGGTTTGAATGATCTTTCATACTTAAATTGTTAGGCTTTCTATTCGTGCAGCTATTACAAATCCATGTTCTTTTTCGATCTGGCGTCATTGTGTTTCGAAAACGTTGAACAGAAACATTTGCACAATTCAAATCGTACTTAGATTTGCACTTATAACAAGTCAAAAATTCTCTTGGTGGTAAATTTTGTTTACATTTAGAGCAAATTGCCATTTTTTGTATGTATTATATTTGATTAATGTGCTATGAAAACAATTATATCTGCCTTTTACGAGTTATAAGTTCAGATTTTATGTCTTAGTACTTACACCAACAATTCTCAATTTTCTAGTGTTAATCCTTTTTTTCTCACAATTTATTAATCCTTAGTGTATTCATTAATAAGAAGTAAAATATTTCACAATAATAAAAGAGTAAAGAAAAAAATTAAAATAAATAAATAAACATACTCTTCCGTAGGAATCGAACCTGGCTCGCTAGATTCGTACTCGGCGTGTTACGCGCGGCACCACAATGTAACAATCTCTCAATCCGAAATTTCCTTAGAGTTGGTATGAAGCTTCAGCCAGACAATGAATCATCAATTTTTTATTGTGTATTTCGGAGAATCGACGGTGTTATATCAATATTTTATTAAAAAAAAAAATATTGAAGTACCGGCACACACTTCACTTCTTCTATATATTAAACACTTTATTTCACTATTATTTGCTTTAATTATATATCACTTGGTAAGCAATGTATTCTCGGGTGACTTTTACACAAAATTTACAGCAAACAAATAACTATTTTGCGATGTACAATTTTAAAACTCTGGAGCTACGAATACGAACGCACACCTCAGTCGACCACCCGACGTATTACCCTTAATATATATTATATAAGATATAAGGAAGGCAGGCAGGAATATTAAGATTTTCAATAACGACGTATTGTCGTTAATGAAAATCTTAATATTCCTGCTCTTACAGTAAATAGGGCTGGTATTACTGTTTTTCTTCTTCCATTCACGCATTCCATCCTTACCATATTTGGTTTTCCTCTTCCTTTATGTTCATTCACAATTATACTCAAAACTCTTCTTGTGACGTGTGGTGTCATGCTCATACCACGCAAAATTATTATTCCATCACTAATGCTACTTTCAGGCTTCCTCTCATATAAAAATAACAATCGTATGGGTCCAAGCTACCAATTTGTTTGATCAAAATTATTTTTATTCAACATTTTCATTTTCAAGTAAAAACACATCTTAATATAAGAAAACAATATGAGCTACACACCCATGTATATATGTCGCAGCCAACTGGTTAAAATAGCTGTTCAATCAAACAGCTAGCCCTTTGACTGAACAACGCCATTCAACCATACGTCTAGCTTATTAATTGAATATTTGAGTCGCTCAAAACGTTCAACTCTACAGATGATTCAAAAGCCGCCGTCTAATTTAATTACAGTCGGGTCAATTTAATAGGCCACATTTGACATTTGTTCATAGTGAGGTGACCTGCTTAAACACTCCGATTATGGTGAAAAAATCGATATTTACTTCAAACATATGTGAATCGAATACAGTTATTATGGAAAAGTACTTTTTTTATAAGATCCCTATCTTATAAAAAAAGTACTTTTCCACAATAACTGTAATAGGCAAACGAGCAAATGGATTACTTGATGGTAAGTGATTATCGCTGTTCGCAACAACAGATGTGTTGCCGGCCTTTTAAATGGGAATACGCTCTTTTTTATAGGTACTGCATTAATATATTTTACGATTTTAATTGCCTTAAAATTTTTTAACACCAATTATTTCTCTGTTTATGAAGTTATTATTGTTTTTTATTATAAAACAAAAGAACAACATGTTTTACATACATACACTCACGCCTTTTTCCCATGGGGTAGGCAGAGATTACGTCTTTCCACTTGCTACGGTCTTTACATATCTCTTTCGCTTCATCTACTTTCATAACATTCCTCATACATGCTCGACGATTGCGGGTACTTCTGACCTGGCCTTTTTTGAGGAGACTTTCGATTTGTTCGAAATATGTTCGCCTAGGTCTTCCTCGTCCCGTATCTCCACTCACTCCAGCTTCATAAATCATTTTGGTCAGTCTACTTTCATCCATCCGTTCCACATGCCCAAACCACCCAAGCATCCCTTTCTCTATTCTTGTCACGATATCCTCTTTCAAACCACATTTCTTTCTAATCACTTCATTATACAATCTGTCACTCAGTTTTACTCCTGCCATACTCCGCAAAGCTCTCATTTCTACTGCATTTATTCTGCTTTCATGTCGTTTCTCCCATACCCAACTTTCACTTCCGTACATTCATGGTGAATAATCCCTTCACAAGTAATCATTGCATTCATTCGATTTTTTGAGGGACATCACTTACGTATAGACTTCATTGAACGCAACATTGTAACAACGGTCATTTGTGCATTTCCAAACTAAAAAAATATTGAATATTTTATGTCCGCCATTACAAGGTTAGTTGAGGAATTTTAATGAAATGTCAAATGTGGCCTATTAAATTGACCCGACTAGTTCAGCGATCACCACCGCAGCGCTAGGTGCGTTTTGTTTTCAATATGGCGTCAACTAGCCGTGGTTTGTGATTGTTTCAAAATTTTTTCCGGAAAGTAAATATACGTTACACGTGTTATTAAAGACACGGAAATTATGAGATCACTTACGAGTGATACGAGTGAATCAAAATTTTAACAAATATTCGAGGAGAAATTACGGGATTACGAAATGATTCTTGCTTTGTAATTTTTTGCTTGGTGCAATAAACAATATTATGATTAATAATTTGTTTTTCATTTTTTCTTATTTCGTCAAACTTTTGGTCACCTCTTATACTTAACTCAAGAATAACCTCCCAAGAAATTACAAAAAGTCTTCCTATTCTCTCAAATTAAGTACTAAACTATGCCATTTAACCAGTTGGCAAAGCATCGTCTAGTTGTAATGTTATTATTGGCTAGCTGTTTGATTGAACGGCTATTTTAACCAGTAGGCTGCGACATATACACACAAGGATTAAATTCAACAACAATTACTTTGCTCGTTTTCGTGTTTCGTTTCTCGTGAAGAACAGGCAAACACATTCGAAGTTATGTGTTATCAGTAGTGATTGCAATCCGGCGTCATTTTCAGTCCGGGCGGATACGACCGGATTCCCATCAATGCGGTTAGATGAGAAAATAAAGATGATTTTCGCTTTTTAGTACAAAATAAGTGAGTTAATCAAGTGTCACTGCACTGATATGTAGGTAGTTTATAAAAAATAAATCACAAATATATAAAATCGACTTTATTTCCTAACCAATGTTAAGACAAATATACAACAAGAAAACAATTAAAATTTAGTAGTGTAGGTAACTAGTAATAATTTTACGACGTAACGAGAAGCTGTCTTTCTAGATTTCACTTTCACATAAGTAACAATATTAATTATCGTAACAATATAATTACTAAAATATCTAATAGATAATTAGCCTTAACCTTACGTAATTAACTGAAATGAGATCAAAATCATTATTAAAGTATTTGGGAATGCTAACAAACAAACCTTATAGGTGTTTATGATTTTGACAGATACCATCATGATTACTAACTGCTAGCACCGGATCCGGTAACCATTAAATGATGCCGGATTACCGGATCGGTTTTTACGGATTGCAATCCCTAGTTATCAGTTAGGGGGTAATGAATTGAGGGTTAATAATATCCTTCGCAGTCGCATCTCGAAGCGTCGCGACATCGATGCGGAGGACGAGGAGGACACGGCGTCGCGCGACAACACGGACACCGCGCCCACGCCGGACAGCGAGCGCTCCGCTGACCGTGAGAATACTTGCCCTGTTCCGCCACCCGCTGACAAACCCGCCCGTAAGACCCCATGCCGTCCCGCTAGCGATAGGGTGTTTGACGTGTTTTGGCAAACTGACTACTACACTACAGGACACGAATTTTTGAAACAATAGAAAACCAATTCGCATTCGAAATCGAGAGATTCGTATACGAATTACCGAATTTACTATTTCCGAACTTTCATTTGGTGCATTGTGCAACGAGTGGTTCGACCCACTCGTTTTTGACTTCTACTAGTAGAATATCCAACGCTGAAGCGTCCTTGACAGTGATCCGTTTCACGTGTGAGCCATCGCCGGTTTTTGTTTTTGTTGTTGTGATTTTGAATTTTTCTGCGTGTAACGGAATTTAATTAAGAATTTGTTTTTAATGGCAACACTGAACTCGAGTGATTCAAAAATCTATAAAATTGTAAGCAGTAGAAAATCATTTCGCGCACGATTTACATTCGTATTCGAATTCCAAATTCACGTCTAATGATTCAAAAATACGTTTCCAGAAGAAAACGTGAAAGTATTCTTTTTTACTATCATATTCCTAGTGAATCTATAATTTACAAATTCAGGGCATCCTACGGCAATGCTACAGGAGGGGAAGTATAAATAAAGTAGGTATAAAATTTTACTGGAAGAATGCTTCGTTTGGATTTTAAAAACAATTTAACATGGATTCAAAGATTTATACTGCTAAAAGTACATAAAAAAGTAACATCAGTCATTTTATGATACCGATCAAAGGGTTCAGTCATTACGATTATTTTTTCAAAATAATATGGTAACCCATCTAGCGAAACTGTTTCGTTGTGATTTAAATTCCCTCCTTGATAATTAACCGATCAACTAAACAGTGACTGTCTATTACCTGCACCTCATTTGTACTGTGCAGCATCAATCAGGCACAAAGACCTTAGTAATATATTTTTTTAAATATTAATCGATTTACCTTTGCCTGGATGTAACACACCCAACCTTTACGCTCGCCGGGTATAACTACGCCGTGGGACGCTCTGTATGGCATTATTACTAAAACACTAAGAAAAAAAAACATGGTCTCTAACCATAAACATTCTGTTTAAAGTTAAAAAACTAAAACTAATTCTATGATTTTATTTCTTCATACAGTCAAATACCCTATTTTAGTACAAAACAGGTAGATAAACTCTTATATTTTTTGGTAAAATTTAGTTGACTGTTTCGATAACATAATATTGTATATCACAATAAATATACTATGCCTAATGACAACGCGGTATTAGACAGTGATGAATTTTGGTATCTACTAATTTTATTAGTTAGTAAGAAACAATTCTTGATAATGATATATCAGAAAATAATGCTTACAATGGAATTATTTCCAAATTCAATGCAAAAACTATAGTGATTTTTGTACTGCGTTGCACAAGTTTCTAATTTTGTTTGCACGATACAAGAAAATTGCATGCATTCTAAATATAAATAATACAATATTAAAACATTTTCCAATGCTAGTCCCCTACTAATCTATACTAATATTATAGATAGTTAAAGTTTGAGAGATTAGTAATATATCTTAGCTAACTACTGATCCAATTTTGATGATATGTTATGTGGGAGGATGATTTGATTGAGGTATGATTGTAAGACGCAAGTTTCGGAACGCATAAATGTTGTGTGTAATCTATGTGTTGTATTTGGAATCTATGAGAGTGAACGATAAAATGACAGGAAGTTAAAGTTGAACGAGCTAGTGAAATATGTTAGGATGTGTGTGTGGAAGGGACAGAAAGAGATGAATGAGTGTGAAGAATGAAGGTTATGAAAAGACGGTCACTTAGTCTAAAATGGATAAGGAGTGAGAGATACGATGTTAAGATGTTAAGTTGTTACGATGTTCTCTCGAAGTTTTGTTTAATTCGTTTGATTAGATTGAAAAATAAACGCTGTTACCGGTGCCAATCTTGGTTTGATTATAATCACAAGCCATTATTCCCACATGTTATGTGGTGATAGTTGGAGACCCGAGAGACCAATGGTATAATTTTTTACCATGGCAAAATATCTGTACCACATGGGAAAATCCGATAGAAGGCGGAAGAAAGCTACTATCACGACTATATCTGTACTATTTCTACTGCATCCGTACGTGATTTTGTAAAGTAGATGATACTGTTTATATGGCCAAGTGATTTTCGAGAGCCAGGTCTAAATTTTGGATATGTTGTTCTCCTGGTCTAGCTGAGCAAAAAATACGAGGGTTGCCTTTTATGTTTCGGGATTTGGCAACCCTGGTGATGCAATCTGGCAACTGACAGCTCTATCGTAAAGTTGGACATTTTTGAGGTTATACGTACTCAGAACGTTTTGACATACGAGCGCTATTTGTGTTGTTTACAGTAAGTTAAAAGATTCATCTCGGCCCAAAAATGGAATTAAATCGTGAACATTTTCGTGCGATTATTTTTTACAACTTTCGACGTGGATTAACTCAGCAACAGTGCATGGATGAACTTAATTCAATTTTTGGTGATGAAGCTCCATCAAGGACCAGTGTTTATCGATGGTATGGTGAATTCAATCGTGGTCGTAGTTTACTTCAAGTCGAATTTCGTGAAGGTCGTCCAAAATCAGTTGTTGTTCCGAAAGCCATTGATGCTGTGCGCGAACTGATATTGCAAGCTCGTTATGTGACCTATCGTGAGATTGAGACAACCTTAGGCATTAGTGGGACCAGCATACATTCAATATTGCATGAACATTTGACTGTGAAAAAAATTTGTTCGCGTTGGATCACACACAATTTGTCAATCTCTCAAAAAAAGGCTCGTATCGATTGGTCGAAAGGAATGCTCAAAAAATACGATCGCGGTGCTTCGAAACACGTCTATGATATCGTGACAGGTGATGAATCGTGGATTTACGCGTATGAGCCCGAAAGTAAACAGCAGTCGACTGTATGGGTGTTTCAAGATGAGCCAAATCAAACAAAAGTTGTTCGCGCACGAAGCACTTCCAAGCAAATGGTCGTCTGTTTTTTCGGAAAAACTGGACATGTCGCAACCGTACCACTAGAACAACGCAGAACAGTCAATTCTGAGTGGTACACAACCACTGGTTTGCCAGTTGTCTTCCAAGAAATCAGGAAAACCAACCGCCGAAGACGCATCACTCTTCACCACGACAATGCGAGCTCTCACACATCGGCTCAAACAACTGCATTTTTGAGCACCCAAAACATCGATTTGATGAGTCATCCGCCGTATAGTCCTGACTTGGCACCGAATGACTTCTTTTTATTCCCGTACGTAAAAAACAAACTGAGAGGTCAACGTTTTTCGACACCTGAAGAAGCGGTCGCTGCATTCAGAATGCATGTTTTGGAGATACCTCAATCAGAGTGGCAAAAGTGCTTCGACAATTGGTTCAAACGCATGCAAAAGTGTATAGATCTTCATGGGGAATATTTTGAAAACAATAAAGTGATTTTCGATGATTAATATTTGTTTTTCTTCTCTAATCCCGAAATATAAAAGGCAACCCTCGTATAATGGTCGTAAAAAAAGTTAACGACTCATTTCCCCGCTAGGTGGCTCTGAAGTTTGTACTTAGAAAATCGTGATTTTCGGCATTATCAGCAGTTTTGTGGATATGTTGTTCTCCTTGATGAGCTGATTCAGAATATTCAACGTTTAGAAAAGTTAACGACGCATTTTCCTGCTAGGGGGCTCTGAAGTCTGTATTAGAAAATCGTGATCTTCGGCATTATCAGCAGATTTTTGGATATGTTGTTCTCCTTGACGAGCTGATTTAGAATATTCAACGTTTAGAAAAAGTTAACGACGCATTTTCCCGCTAGGGGGCTCTGAAGTTTGAATTAGAAAATCGTGTTTTTTTTAACTATCATTATCAGCCTGTAGCCAGCTAAATCTAAATATTCTGAATCAACTCGTCAAGGAGAACAACATATCAAAAAATCGGCAGATTCTGCCGAAAACCAAGATTTTCTAATTCAGACTTCAGAGCCCCCTAGCGGGAAAATGAGTCGTTAACTTTTTTGCAACCATTACATTTTTTGCTCAGCTCGACCAGGAGAACATCATATGCAAAATTTAGACCTGGCTCCCGAAAACCATTTGACCATATAAACAGTATCATGTACTTTGTATATTATATAAATCTAAACGTAATCAGTTTAGTGTCACGATCTCAAAACGTTGTATTAGTATCATATTAGTTTAAAAATAGTGTTAGTATTATAACATAGTTTTGAAAAGTTGTGTATCACATAGCCCCTGCAGTGGCGCCGGAGCCCCCGGCACCCGCTCCCGCCCCCGAAGCCCCTGCTACCCCAGCGCCTCCGATAGATACACACGACGACTCGCAGGGCAAGCACTCCGACTCTAATACTCAGGTAAAAAGGCGCATAGTTGTACTTCTTTTTATTATGGTATATAAGATGTAAAGTTAACCGAATTACAGACTATAGGGTATGAGGCCTAAATAACATGAAAAAAAAATATCGATATTTTTTACGATATAATATATCATATTGTTATATCGATACTTGGCGGTATATCGAATAAATATATCGATATTTTAAAAATATCGTATCGTAAACACAATAAACAAAACAGACAATAATTATCACAACTTGCTTCTTCTATACAGCAACAGCTGTTTTTATAAATCGTTATTTATACACACTTACGGTTTTGTGCATATTCCGTAAACTATAATAAACAAAAAAATAAGGGAGCCCCCGGGAACACCGAGCGACTTCCGGGATCCCCCAGCCTCCGCTCCCCTGCCGATACAGGGGAGCCCTCCTCGGGGGAGGCTACCTCCTCCACCGCTACGCATTACGCTATGTAATATGATACACTAGAATAATAGTTACATAAAATTAGGATCAATAGTTGTCCATATCTACATATTTAGCACTATTGTCTAACCAATTCAAAAGTAAACTTCTTCTAACAATATAAAATTGCTACGAAATTAAAGAAAAATTATTCTCATTGTTTGTGTTTCAGGAGATGGCGGTGAAGGAGGAGTTAGAAGACAACGTGACCGACCAGACACATCATATCGTGGTGCCCTCGTACTCCGCCTGGTTTGACTACAACTCCATACATACCATTGAAAAGCGAGCTCTGCCAGAATTTTTCAACGGAAAGAACAAGTCCAAAACACCGGAAATATATCTTGCGTACAGGTTCGTTGTGTACATTATTCTGTCTCTGATTAAACATCTAAAGTGTAATTAGTAAGTTATTTATTGGTAATTCTTGATGTTTGTTTGTAGATTTACATAGTATGTAGACTATTTATGGATCAACTTAATTTAAAAACATCATTACATAAAAGTTTTATAGCTAGCTTATAATTTATCAACATAAGTAAATCGCTATAGTATTGAGTTTAATAAGTGAGCGGACTAGAGAGGTACAAGAAATCAATTAGATCTAAATTCGGATATCCTAATATAAGCACTGACTACGAGTCCGATTTTTTTAACGAATAGATCGCCTGTTGCAGTATTACGATATGGATACTACTAACAACTTGAAAAAAAATCGTTATTTTATGCGAAAGTAATTCAGTGTTAGGTGACATATTAAAGTAAAACAGTTAGTGATTTTTGATGCACCCAACATGATTTGGATAATGAACATAAAAATGATTTTTATACAACATGAAATCCAATATTTGATAAAACTACAGAATAGTACATTATAATATAAGTGAATAATTTTGAAAATTACGTTTGAGACTGACATTGAACACGAGCGCAGCGAGTGCTTAATATTCAGCCGAGAATGTAATTTTTAACTGCTCACGAGTGTTATACGACGTTTTTCAACACCATTGCGAGTAATTAATACAAACTTTATAAGTCAATAAAAATTTATTTTGAAAAACAATTTGTAAAACTACAATTATAAAAATTATATGTTGTATTTCCACCTTCACCGCTAGTAATTTCTGAAATATTCGTTATCATTTCATTCGTACAATCAATTTCATCGCTTGATGACATTTTTGATATAAAAACCTTAACAAAAGAAACAATGCAAAATATCTACTTGCAAAATAGTACTGAAAATAGAAAAATTACTTTTTTATTTACGGCTTTGTGCGCGACAGACTAAGGTACCGACTTATACAGCCAAAACAGTAAATTATATAATTTTTACAAAATAAATATATTCTTTTAATATTTTTGTATGACTTCTATTTAATAGTTGTAATTTTAAATACGGTTTTTATAATTGGTTATCCTTAAACAGAGTGTTTCTAAACGCCAAAGTTATTTAATTTACAAAAATGTTTCAGCATTTTGCATATTCTCTATGGTTCCTATTTCTTTTTTTCTTATAAATTAAAGCGTGACTTTTCTTTACGAAACTATTGACTTTTGATTATCAAGCTGTGCGGTAATCGAATTTGAAATTCGAAATATATTATAAGTTGGTAATATGATACATTGTGAAGATAAAATTGGTGTAGTTACATACCAATTACGAGCAATGGTGTTGAAAAAGCTGTCTGAGAATACTACTTCAATGCGGGTTAGGCAGTTGGCATGGACAGCAAACACCATGGACAGTGAACATAGCTTAGGTCTTATAGTGTCATTCGTAATGTACGGTCGCGGCTCACACGTGAATTTAATTTCGCCATTGTTTGCAGGAACTTCATGTTAGACACCTACCGACTGAACCCAACGGAGTATTTGACCAGTACGGCGTGTAGGAGGAACTTAGCAGGTGACGTCTGTGCCATCATGCGAGTGCACGGTTTCCTCGAGCAATGGGGGCTGGTCAACTACCAGGTACTAGGACATTTCTCACTCAAACTTATTCTATATCTTTTGTATGTGGAAAATTAAAATATTTATATAAATGCAACACGAAAAATTAACATTTATTACATAGGTCAATATTTATAGTATAATACAGTATGTATTCCTTTTTGGTATGTAATATATAAGTGAGTATACATTCAAGTGTATTATTATGTATTTATATTATAATAATGTAAATGATAATTGAAAAGAGGACATAAAAAATAGACTTCATGTTTTTTGCCTGCTTTTCTTTAATTACCGATCAGGTGTAGTCATTTATTTTCTTTGCTCGTATGCATCATATTCCTATTCGTGTTCTCACAAACTGAAATTTTTTGTGATCTGTAGCAAATCGAGGCAGTTCTGTGCAGCTCCTTGTATGTCTGCCAAATAGTTTGTTCAGGCATTACATCCGTTGTCAAGTCCCATATCAGTGACAGATCGGCGGTTGGACCACTATTTATTAGTTGTGTTACTACCAAACCTACTACTACCAGTTGTAATAAAGGCAGTTTAATTATCTTTCTTGCTATTGCAGTTGTAAGTTAGCTGGTTGTACAACGGTACAAAGTTTGGTAGTAAAATGGACTATAGAGGCGAACCATAGCCATGGAATCTCCTCCCACATCACACATTCACATGCTATCTTATATGTATGCTGGATTATTTATGAGGACTTTTTTTTTCTTAATTTTTAACGAGGCTTTGAACACTGGGTGAACATGTCAGCCTCATAGGAATAATCACATATTTACATAACATACACACTTTACACATACACAATTGTTATATACACAAATATTAGTTTGTCTCCTCAAAGGACAAGCAAACAAACATGTATAATTTTTGGCTAAGCTGGACAATGGTTCCGTCAGCAAACAATTTATATTGCCATTAGCCAAATCCATTCCCACGAGGAGTCTTTCTCTTAGCTCAGAGTTTCGGGCACATTCCAACAACACGTGATAAACATCATCGATCCTGGAACACAGCTGGTTATCGCACAAAGGTGAGGATTTCACACCAACAAGATGATAAAACTTGTTTGTTGGAACATGCCCAGACCGTAATCGGAAAGCAGAAACTAAAAGCTTTCTAGTAAGGTTGGATGAGTCACTGTCAAACCAAGGATTCCATGTAGGTTTGTCCTGGATTGTACCATACCAAACTCCAACGCCTCTGACCAGGGTCTCCCCAAAATGATATTCCCATTTTTCCAAACATCTTCTTTATTATTGGAATAAATTCACTAGCCAAGGGTCCAGAATCCAGCATGATATCATCTAAGACAGCTTCCTTTGCAAGACCATCTGCAGCCTCATTACCAAGTAACCCAACGTGGGAAGGGATCCATTGGATCTTAATACAGTTATTGCTACAATTCATTCTATGTATTAAGTCTAAGGCTTCAAAAGCAACGGGCATACCGCCCTGTCCCGACACACAAAGAGAGATGCTGAAGGGCACTTCTTGAATCCGACAGAATGACAACAGGAGGGCTGTTTTGTAAATTATTTGCATACATTAATGCTTCTTTAATTGCTGTGAGTTCAGCTCTCTTATGAGGACTTAAGATGTTGCCACCCATTGTAAACTATTCTATCTGTGGCAGATCGAGGCGGAATCTCGCCCCACGGCTATGGGACCTCCCCCCACATCCCACTTCCATGTGCTGTCCGATACTCCTTCGGGATTACAGCCGCTCGTGCCGCGCCCACCGCAAACCAGAACAGGTAAGTGTTAACGCTATTACATAATAATAATATGATTGGAAATGTTCTGCTACTAGTTTATGAGCAGTATGATTATATAGTTTTTAATTTCAAGCAGAGATATATTGAATTTTGATGAAATAAGGCAAAAGAAGTTAAGAAAAAAAAAAACTGAACTTTCAAGATACATATATAATCTCAAACTATAGAGAAGAAATCCTACATTTCGATCGCCGAGAGAATGCATTATTGACAGAATGTATCAATTTCTTATGCCTAGTATAACTAAAGTTCATTTTCAAGTATTATGGTTACGATGATCCAAAAATGAACCTCCATTCATATACAGTCAGCAATACGCATCAACATGTCAGGATATATGTTGCCTAAAATCGACATTGTAAATATAGATAATCTAGGGTGAATTCAATTTAAGATCTTGGCAGTCAGTACCAGTCCAGGAACAGATCAAAACATGCGAAATAAACAGTAAACGCGTGAAGGCAAAATGCACAAACTCAAAACAGCAAAATTCACGTACTCATAACTATGAGAACGAACGAACGAAAAGTGACGCGAATACTGTCATATCAATTGACAAATATTGCATATTGTTTGAATATATTGTGCCTCTTGAATTAAGCGTGTCCCAGACAGACGCGGCCTGCGGTGGCGGTGGCGGTGGCGGTCAGTTGGATGACTTAAGAGTTCTAGGAACGACATAGACACACGCGGCCTGGACGCGGTCACAGCGCGGCTCACCGCGGCTGCAAGCCCCGCCCCCTCCGCCACCGCGCGCTGTGTGAATGAGCGCGCGGACTTGAGGCGGCCATTACGCGATCACTTGCAAATATTTACAACAGGCCGCGTGTACCGCGTGAAATTATGCCTATAAACACTGAGTTATTTATTCAAACAGTGCGAAATTATCCAGTTTTGTATGATACATCACATAAAGACTATAAAAACAACAGAATTAAAACAAAATCATCATCAATCATCTTCTTCCAGCGCCAATAAAAGCAATAAAACTTCGTTACGATTGGCCATTACTAACGTCCACTCGCAGGTGAGACTCGAGAGCTAATGTGCCGCCGTAGGTTAGAATGACCGCCACCGCGGCCGCGGCAGTGTATTGTTATCACGGTCAAACAAGAAGGCAACAGCAGATCGCCACCGCAGGCCGCGTCTGTCTGGGACACGCTTTAAGAGAGGTACGCGGATGGGGAGGAGTGCACTCACGCTAGCCACTCTAGATTACATTATAGTTGTTATTTATTATTTTTCACACTTAAGGGTAAAAAGATGTTGCTGCAGATTGCAATCGCTGGCAAGGTAGTCTTGTCGTACCTAGTCAAGTATAAATATAACAGTGAAAGATTCCTTAAAATATTATTTAACCGTTGTCCTTTATGCTTCACTTTAGTTGTCTCAGACAATAGATTAACAAAAAGAAATAATGGAAATTTTCATATTAAAAATTGATCGTATTTTTTTATAATATATATTTACAGTTCTATGAAATATAATTGTCGATTTAATTATTTTGATTGTTTAACCGTTTTTTTTTTACGTAATTAAAATATTATATTGAATTTTATTGGATAC
Source organism: Scirpophaga incertulas (assembly GCA_036419045.1). NCBI lineage: Eukaryota > Metazoa > Arthropoda > Insecta > Lepidoptera > Crambidae > Scirpophaga > Scirpophaga incertulas. Next base: position 9,878,845 of record CM071628.1, on the reverse strand, counting down.
TAAAAACTAGTAATTTGAGACCATTGAGTTTATTTCAGTTACTAGAAGCACAAAGAAAAAAAAAATTAATCTTTAATGATTGAAGATTTGTCGTTTCCGAAAAATGAAAAACGAAAAACACATGATGTATCGAACAAGTGTATGTACGTTTCTGTCTTCTGTCCAGCGGAGAACGCGGCCGTGCCCAAAGTGGAGGCCGGGCTGCCCAACGGGTCGGAGGCGGTGGGCGGAGGCGCCGCGGGCCCGGCGGCCGCCCAAGCCCCCGCGCCGCCCGCCCTCAAGACCGAGCCCGCCCTAGACTTGGGCACCGCGCCTGGCCTCAAGCTCGACCAGGTAGGCAACCTTCTGCCACACTCGCTCACTACACCACATAATTACCACACTTGTTGTTGCTCTTCCTATGTACAGGTTCCACAATACTAGCTGCTCGTTCTTGGGGAAATCTATATCGATTTTAATAAGTTACCACAAAATATAGTTGAGTTTGTTAAATTTAAAAATGATATCAAAAAGTGACTTGAGTAAAGGCTATTAATATGAAGTAAGAACTTATTCAAATGATCACACTGTATGGAACTAGTCTCAGTCAGTATTCATTATAGCAAGCTAGGGAACAATATAATAATTTTGTATTTTAATCTCTTTTTCCCAAGATAGCTCTCCCAATTTCCGAACAGGATTCATTGTTTTTTATTTGTTCGATATAAAATGTATACATAAATTTATTTTAACGCCAATAAGTATCTGTAAAGGTCAGTGTTGAATTAAGAAGGCAATCAAACTTAGTCCAGTCTCGAACTGGAGAAGTATTTACAGCTTTGAATAATGATGATAATAAGTATCTTTACTACACCAAGGGGGTGGTTATTTGAGGCATAGTGTCAATTAAGTTATCATAATGGCATTTCTATTAGACCTGGTATTATGAATAGGGTGGCAACTACTCTACCAAGCTAGATTAGATTTGGAATGTGTAATAATAGGTTTGCTGCTCTGAAAGGTCGTTTTATTTCTTAGCATTGTGATCGTAACTGTAATCATGAGATTTCATAATAAATGTATTATAATTTGGATGGACGGAATATAAATGTGAATGTGTATTGAAGACCTAATTGTATGAGTTCAATGAAAAATTTTTTTTTATAAAAGTGTTAGAAGGATGTATAAATATCAGTAAGTGTAAATTTGGATTACAATTAATTAAATACTTATGTCATTGTATATAAAGTAAGTATTTATTTCCGTAGTCTTACTCATTTACAATCACTTATATGATATGCTACCCCGGAAAGATAAGAAGATGAGAGATATTTTGGGAGTATGTCTTACATAGGTTTTTTCATTATTGATGGGCGATGGTACTAAAGACAAAAATGTTTTATAGATATTAAGTGACATTTATCAAGTAGACATATATTGCAACATTTGATATGACAAATCTTGTGAATAAATCTATTCTTCTGAAGAACATCGTACCTAGTTTTCTTCGTTGTTATTGTTGACTGATGGCTCTAAAAACTGCTTACATTTCTGTTTTATTAAATAGTACCGTGGTGGCGTGAGGGGGCGGGAATGGACCGAGCAAGAGACGTTGCTGCTTCTCGAAGCCTTGGAACTTCACCGCGACGATTGGAACCGAGTGGCTGCCCACGTAGGGACGCGGACGCAAGACGAATGTATACTACATTTCCTACGACTGCCTATTGAAGATCCTTACTTGCAAGATGCTCCCTCAGGTAACAATTATCGTCACTCATTATGGAATTTTTAGTCATGATGATCTTTATCCTCCGATATCCATTTGCTGAGCGCCTCGACTTCTAAGAAATAAGCCGACTACATCACACTAACAAGGGTCCATCTGCAAATTACTGTGGTGGAGATCGATAAAGAGTAGTATCTAGTGATAAGGGGCAGAAATTACTGATTATTTCAATATTTCGAACTCTGTGTATTATATAAAGTTCTAATTATTTTGTTGGTGAGATGACATTCGATCTGGTAGCGTCATGCGCCGATGAATGCCTTTGATTTAATTTTGTCTATTTCATTAGACTTATAGTTGTTATGATTTTTTACTCATCCACGTTACATGGAACAACAAGAGCGGTATCAAACTAGAGACGGAGAGTCTCACAAATGTAACAAAAAACTTACGACGAATATATACGGTACTATTTGCAGCTGCCAGAGCAGTTTACCACCCTTAAGATCGTTAATCCGTTAACAAAGTCGTTATTCATTTTAACTAGTTTTCAATAGATAAAAAATGAATATTTTGTACAGGATGTACACTTACCTTCGTATGACCTTTATATCCGGCTCGAAGGACCATTTAATGCACGTGATGTACACATATAGAATTTGAAATGGTAGTTAAAAACTGGTAAATTATTTATTTATTCAACTAAATATAAATATAAAACGATGGGAAATGGCATGAGTGCCTATGCGCGATTGGTATGGTGATCGGATAAACACTAACTTAATGAAACAAATACTAAAGAAGGAAATATATATATTAAGTGTAGTAGATGCGCAACTTCAACTCACTGACGCGACTTTAATCTACATATCCGAATTCGATGTACGGTGATCGTACATACACTACAAATCAGACAATGCTTTTTAAAAATACATATATTAGCTACTGTTATAATTATTACGAGGTCGTGTCGAATTACAACCGTTTATTCGGATCCGTATATCATCATCATCTCAGCCTATTGCCGTCCACTGCTGAATATAGGCCTCTCCAATCGATTTCCAGCGCGACCGGTCCATTGCCACCTGCATCCAACGAGACCCAGCTATTTTTACTTGGTCCATCTGGTAGGTGGCCGTCCCACACTGCGCTTTGTGGTACGTGGTCTCCACTCAAGAACCTTTTTGTCCCATCGACCGTCCAATCTTCGTGCTATGTGGCCGGTCAATTGCCACTTCAGCTACTTCACTAATCCTATGGGCTATGTCAGTGACTTTGGTTCGTCTACGGATCTCCTCATTTCTGATTCGATCACGTAGAGAAATAATGAGCATAGCCCTCTCCATAGCTCGCTGAGCGACTTTGAGCCTTCTAAAAAGGGTTTTTGTGAAGCACGCAGCAGAGCCGTAAGTCATCACTGGTAACACACACTGGTTGTAAACCTTTGTTTTTAGGCACTGAGGAATGTTGGGATGAGGATCCGTATATATTTCAGACCAATTGACATTTCATTAACCCCAAAATAATAATAGCAAACAGTAAGATAGAGATAATTAATGAGGTAAAAAATTTAGCAGTTTTAGTTGATGGACGATTAAAATTCGAAAATCACGTCCTTAACGTGGTCAGGCAATGCTTCTTCAGGTTTAAAGTACTATATCAAAGTAGACAATATTTGAGTGAAGACCTAAGAATGCATCTGTTGGAGTCACTTGTTCTATAAAAATTTAATTATGCGGATACAGTAATAGGGGGGTGTTTATTGAAACGAACACAACATCTAATCCAGCGCGTTCAAAATGCATGCGCCAGATTTTGCTTCGATATTCCTCGCAGAGCTTATTTAACCCCATTTCTAAATAAAAGTGATCTTTTAAATATGCAGTCGCGACGATTAGTACACTTTGCGAGTCTACTCTTTGGGGTGATTAAGAATGAAAATCCACCATATCTATTTAATAAATTAAAGTTCACGCAGCGTCCGTCGCGTATTGCTAACCGTCTTATTTGTCCACCATTTAGAACCGCTGCATTTCGAGGTAGTTTTCGCTATTCTGCTACAATTTAAAAACATGATACACGATAACGCATTGCTCACTAACAGTGAAAAAGTATTTTACTTAGTTGGTAAATTGACTGGTCAGGCGTCATGTGTTTGCGCAGGACTGGCTCCAACCGCTGAAAATTACATTGTTATTTGGGAAGCGCTCATACAGAAGTATGACGATCCCCGATCACTTGCATCTACTTATTTAAATCAATTGTTACACTTTAAGCCGCTAACGTTTTCTAGTTCAAATGGACTCGATTCATTTATTAACAATTTTAACTCTTCCATAGAAGCCTTAAAACAACTAAAAATTAATAACTTAACCGATTTTATATTCCTACATTTGGCCTTGCAAAAATTGGACGCAGATACGGTAAAGTTATTTGAAATTACTTATCGTAAAAATAAAATACCTTCATATTGTCAATTAATTGAATTTGTTAAAGAGCAAAGTAAAGTTTTGTCTCGTTCAGTTAATATTAAATCTATCGATAATGTGCAACAGCGGCATAATAAACATATACCTAAGCCGTTGTCTAAGTCTATTGTAAACACGGACTTAGGGCATGGTGCCACTGTAAGCAATAAATGCGCATTGTGTCATAATAAACAACATGAACATTTATATAGTTGTGAATCCTTTATGAAATTGACACAGCGTGAAAGATATAACTTCATTAAATTAAATAATTTTTGTAACAATTGTTTGAGTGTAAAACATAAAATATTTTCTTGTATTTCAAAACATAATTGTTCTCATTGTTCTATGCGGCATCATTCATTATTGCATTTTAACTCCCCGCAAAATAATAAATCTAATTGTAATGTTAGTTCAATGATTAGTGACCCCGCTTGTATTGAAACCGCTACCGCTCATGGCTCGCCGCACCCTGTTACTCGTAGTCAACCGGTCCAGTCGCAGTCAAATATGACTCATTCCCTTGCTTCAGATAGTCGTACGATCGATTAAATCGTTGTAAAACTACTACGTTGTTAGGCACCGCAAAAATAAAAGTTATTGATTCTTTTAATCGCACTCACTACTTGAGATGTCTAGTAGATCCTGGCTCTCAAAGTGATTATATTTCCGCATCTTGTTGTAAGCGATTATCGCTGCCTATTTATAATCAAACTCGCTTTTCAGAAGTTCAAGGTATCGGTGGAGCTTCGCAAAGAATTATGGGTGTTACTTCACTTAAATTTTCATCTCGTTTTGATGATCACTGCGAATATTCTATACAGCCCATGGTTGTAAAACACATCACGTCACAGCTACCAGACACTTGTGTGGATACATCATCCATTGAATTTATTCGTAACTTACCGCTTGCTGATGAAGAGTTTTTACAACCTGGTCCTATAGATATTCTCTTGGGTGTAAAACTTTATTATGAAATTTTACTTTCCGGTTGTATTAAAAGTAATTCTATTGGTATTCCCTCTGCCCTTGAAACGACCTTGGGTTACCTAATTTTGGGTGACGCTCCTATTATTTCCCCGCAGCCCGCTACTCGCGCCTTATGTGTGTTTTCTTCTGACCCGCTGGAACAAATTGTCGAAAAATTTTGGGCAATTGAGGAGATACCCTCGCGGTCATTTTTGAGCCCGGATGATGAACAGTGTGAGTCAATTTATGAAGCTACCACTGTTCGTAATTCCGACGGCAGCTATTCTGTTGATCTTCCGTTTAAAGAAAATCCTAATAATTTAGGAAATTCTTATAATACCGCTAAAAAACGTTTTTTACTTTTAGAAAAAAGGTTTTCCAAGGATCTTAATTTAAAGGTCAATTATGACGAAATCATTCGTGAATACCTGGATAACGGTATTTTAACCCGCACCACTGCCGATGCATTTTCAACTCCTGGATTTTATTTACCGCACCATCCAGTTCTTCGCAATGACAAGGCCACCACTAAGGTCCGCCCTGTGCTGGATGGCAGCGCGAAAACTGATACAGGATTGTCTTTAAATGACATATTGTATACAGGGTGTAATTTACAAGCTGATATTTTTCACATCCTTTTAAACGTTCGCGTTTTTCGCATTGCATTTTTTGCAGATGTCAAACAAATGTATTTATGTATTTATAAAAATGCTCCGCATCGCAAATATCAAAGAATCTTGTATAGATTTTCTGATACAAACCCGCTTGAGATTTTCGAGTTCACTCGAGTGACATTTGGACTTCGCTCTTCTCCATTTTTGGCGCTCCGCACGCTACGAAAACTTGCTAGCGATGAACAGCATAATTATCCGAATGCGGCAGCTGTGCTAGAAAGAGACATCTATATGGATGATCTGGCTTCTTCTGCTTCCTCACTCGAGGAAGCAGTTAAGACAGCAACAGAGTTAATCCAACTTTTCAAAATTGGTGGTTTTGATTTAGTGAAGTGGACCTCTAACTCGTTAGAGCTGCTCGAGCACATACCGGAATCGCACCGTCAGTCTGAACTTATTTCCTTTGACGATGGAAATGATTTTAAGATTTTGGGTTTGCGTTGGTTGCCAGCTCAAGACCATTTTATATTTGAAATTTCTAGTCCTCCGCCGGTTTGTACAAAACGTACCATTTTATCCGCCACCGCACGCTTATACGATGTCCTTGGACTCGTGGGCCCTATTATTCTTTTTGCTAAATTAATTATAAAAGAACTATGGCTCTTAAATCTAGATTGGGACGATGTACCTCCTACTCGTATAATTAAATTGTGGCAACAATATTTGTTGGAATTAATGCAAATATCGAATTTATCATTTTCTCGTCATTTAGGTATGGAAACTGGTTCTGTTGTTTCTTTGGTTGCGTTTTCAGATGCGAGTGAATCCGCCTACGGCTGCGTTATTTATTTACATGTTGTAAATGGTAATCAACCGCCTATTATTTCACTCGTATGTTCGAAATCGCGAGTCGCTTCCATTAAACCTAAGATTACTCTTGCGGGCAAGAGTCTTGCCCGCTTAGAATTGAACGGACCATTCCGTACAAGCCATAAGGCCACTAGGGCCAAGGCTAGGCTGAGTTTAGTCGGTAGGTCTGTTGGATCGAGCCGCCTCGATTCACCAGGAGTCCGACATAATCAACGCATCCCTGCTTGCCTGTTGCGTTGGTATCCATGAGGATTCTCAGCCTCCTCTCAAAAAAAAAAAAAAAAAAATTGAACGGGATACTATTAATGTCGCGACTTCTTAAAACTGTTTACGATACTTTAAGTTTGCGACATAAGATTGATAACATATACGCATTTTCAGCTATCGCCTATTATATAGTCTATTGCTTCGCCTCATAGATTTAATACTTATATTGCTAACCGCATTTCACACATTCAGGATAATATTTCACCAAAGAATTTATATCATATTGCTGGCTTTCAAAACCCCGCTGACTGTGTGTCACGTGGGCTTACACCCTTACAGCTCATACAGCATGATCTTTGGTTTCATGGACCGTCTTGGCTTTCATTGCCAGTGCATGATTGGCCCATACAAATATTTTCTCCTAATCGCTCGTCAATGCCGGAGGAAAAAACCGCTTCGCATATATGTAAATACACGGACATTAATAATCCATTATTGATGTTGGCTGAAAATTGTTCCACGTGGCAAAAGTTATTAAAATCTACTGTTTATTTGCTAAGATTTATGAAAAAATTACTTCGTAGAAAAACAGTCGGTACCGTGGTGTTATTAAACGTAGATAATGCTACCCTTTACAGTGGCCATTAGGAATTGTTACCAATGTATATCCTGGTAGGGATGGAGTCACTCGCGTTGCGGAGGTAAAAACTAAGTCGGGAACGTATAAGCGACCAGTTGTGCGGTAATGTCCGCTTCCTACTCAGTAGGTACTTACCACTTTAACCTTTTTTTGTTTACTTTTTTTTTATATATTTTTGTATTAGTTTTAACAGATATATTAAATCCGCAGCTTAAATTTAGCCACCCCTCACCCCCGTTAATTTTATTCTTTTTGTTTTTTCTTTTTTTTTTGAAGGGTTTCTTCAAGGCCGGGGGGATGTTGGGTATTGTAAAATTCATAAATATTTTTAATTTTGTGGGTACTTGTAAAAAGTTTAAGACATCTCATCCTTCCACATCTCCCATCCTTTTCTCACATGCGCGCTGGACGATGGAATGTCTCTTTTGCAAGAACTTCAGTATATGGTCTGTTTGAAAAGTCAGTCGTTGACATATCGTTGATTTGACTACGTCGACTCGCATCACGTCGCATAGAATTGTTGATTGATAAGTGCAATACGCCTGTTTGTGTATAATATATGTGTTTGAGACTCAAAAAACTGTGAATCCAACCTTCACTAGCTGATGGGCTGATCTGCAGAGAACGAGATATCTCGAGGAGAATACATGAGGCACGTGGGGTAAGCGCGCATTCCTTTCTCGTTATCTATCTGACACGTAATCCATTTACATCTTTTCCTATTTTCCATTTTTTGTTTCTCTGAGATGTTTATTAGGCCTTATTTACTACAAAATCTTTAATACATATAATATTATCTAAACAAAAATTAAATACAGTCCACTTATATATCCACACCCAACGCCTAGGGTCAACCGCCTATTTTTTTATTATTTTTTATTTATATTAAATTGGGGTTAGGCGTTCCCAAAGTGCTGGAACAATATTCCTCCACCGATAAGAATTTGTCGTACAATCAACACTTTTAAAGATAAATTAAAAAAGCATGCATTAATGCTGCAAAAATTCGAAAAAGTAGCAGGATACAGATATGTTTAGTTCAACTTAACACACAATTTACCTCGCATTCGCATATGTATGTATGTATGTATATATTTATGTATTTATTTATATGTACATATATGTGTGCATATTAGTGTGTATATATGTATACTGGTTGGTGCCCATGGCTTTGTCTCCGCAGAGGCTTGTATTGAGCAACGGTCACCCTTGTGGTTGGGCTAGTGCCGACACAAACTACTTAACAGGCCCCACAGAATACCCATGGTCGAGGCGTAGATGTCGCGACCGTTTGCGGAGTGGGGACCTTTTTGGTACCCATATGGTATTGTATCTAAATGTTAAGTATTATGAATTGTTGGTGTGTCAAATAAACATTTTTCTTTCTTTCTTTCATTAATTCGTTGTTTTACATGTCCATCAGGTGGGGTTTTAGGCCCGCTCGCATACCAGCCGATCCCGTTCAGCAAGGCCGGCAATCCCGTGATGAGTACTGTCGCCTTCCTCGCTTCTGTCGTCGACCCGCGAATCGCATCCAAGGCCACTAGAGCCGCAATGGACGAGTTCGCTGCTATCAAGGTAAATAAATTGTGCCATTATATGGTTTTATTCGATCTAACATAATTAAGATAGAATTTTGCCCTTTGGTGGCGATGATGAAGATAGTTTTATTAAAGAAATGTTTTGTATTTATATATATTCGTTATAAATAAACTTAAAAACTTGGTATGGCTATAGTTTCGATAACCAGAGGAAATAAATAGAAGTACAAACAAACACAGAAAAAATCAGGATAATTTAATTTTTTATGCGGGCAAATCCGATTTAGGGTTACCGAAGTTTCGATCGAAAAGCCAGTTAGATAATAAAAAGAAAAGAAGTTTTATTATTATTAATATAAACAGAAGATTAACCAATATGCAAAAAATCTATAAGTTGTTGATACATGAAGTTATCAGTGAATAAACAAACAATTTAAACAATTAAACAACAATTTAAATTAAATAAATAATGCATTAAATTGCATAACCCGGCTGTGGCGAGCCAGCGGTTATGTGGGGCTCTCCTCCCCAGAAGGGGGAGGAAACCTCAGGGATGGCCTTCCTCAGGCATGTAGGGAGCCCGTGGGAACACCAAGCGACTTCCGGGAACCTCCAGCCTCCGCTTCCTTGCCCATACAGGGGAGCCTTTCTCGGGAGAGGCTACAATACCTCCTTCTGGTCCCACCCGGGTCGCCGGCGGGCGCGAGGTAGTCGCGTCCGCGGATACGGCGACCCGCGGCGGCGCCGCAGCTGTGCTACCGGGCCCGGCGCCGCCTCCTTCGACCGCGCTCGGCGGCCTCCTTCTGGAGCATCACTGCTTCACAGACGGAGGCCACAGCCCTCCAACCTCCCTCGTCCGCCAGCATTGCTGCAATCAATGCCGGCGCAGACAGTTCTCGCCCGATCTTATTATTAACCAACTCGGCGAACTCCATTCCTCGGTCCCTCGAGATAGGGCAGCAAGCGATGCAAAGACGCTGGATACTAGGAGCGACGGACCGAGCGGTGTGGTATCCTTGGCGGAGGAATTTGTTCAGTGTTGGGAGTCTATTGTCTTTAATGATGATGATAATTGTTTTGCGTGACGTTTGGCTATGTTGGCGTACAGGATGAGGTGCCAGCGGCGATGATGGAAGCTCACGTGAAGGCAGCCGGTGCGCAAGGCGCGGGCGCGGCGCTCGCGGCCACCGGCATCGCCGGCACCGCGCCCGAGCCCGACCAGCCCACAGGTGACCACGCACATACACACACATACTGCTCTCGTGAAGGCGGCGGGCGCGGCGCTCGCGGCCACCGGCATCGCCGGCACCGCGCCCGAGCCCGACCAGCCCACAGGTGACCACGCACATACACACACATACTGCTCTCGTGAAGGCGGCGGGCGCGGCGCTCGCGGCCACCGGCATCGCCGGCACCGCGCCCGAGCCCGACCAGCCCACAGGTGACCACGCACATACACACACATACTGCTCTCGTGAAGGCGGCGGGCGCGGCGCTCGCGGCCACCGGCATCGCCGGCACCGCGCCCGAGCCCGACCAGCCCACAGGTGACCACGCACATACACACACATACTGCTCTCGTGAAGGCGGCGGGCGCGGCGCTCGCGCCACCGGCATCGCCGGCACCGCGCCCGAGCCCGACCAGCCCACAGGTGACCACGCACATACACACACATACTGCTCTCGTGAAGGCGGCGGCGCGGCGCTCGCGGCCACCGGCATCGCCGGCACCGCGCCCGAGCCCGACCAGCCCACAGGTGACCACGCACATACACACACATACTGCTCTCGTGAAGGCGGCGGGCGCGGCGCTCGCGGCCACCGGCATCGCCGGCACCGCGCCCGAGCCCGACCAGCCACAGGTGACCACGCACATACACACACATACTGCTCTCGTGAAGGCGGCGGGCGCGGCGCTCGCGGCCACCGGCATCGCCGGCACCGCGCCCGAGCCCGACCAGCCCACAGGTGACCACGCACATACACACACATACTGCTCTCGTGAAGGCGGCGGGCGCGGCGCTCGCGGCCACCGGCATCGCCGGCACCGCCTTTATTTTTCCTATTCTAAAATAATATTCAAAGTTTATGTCAATGTGTCCTAATAAGTAATTCATTAATTTTAATAAGGAGAGATACATTACTGCTGAGGCATAATATTTTAAATGTGGGTTGAAATTATCTTGATTGAGTTGTAATGTACAACTCAGTCATAATAATATTATTATCATGACTGATTATCTGATTATTATCATAACATACTCAGGCGTAATATAATAATACCAGGTGTACGCTATACGTTAGCGGTAATAATGATAAACCACATTATTGTCATAATAACGATACAGGGACTTTTATTACACGTTACTTTTGATTCTATATTAAAAGTTTTCGTATATACAAAAGGCGAGAAGAAGGAAGAAATCAAAGCAGAGCCTATGGAAGTGGAAGAGAGCGAACCGAAGGTCAAAGAGGAGGTCCCTGAAACGCCTGCTCCTTCAGATGAAAAGGAAATTAAGGAAGAAGCGTCTCCTCAACCAGGTTAGTACCTTATAAGATAATAACATGTTCTCAGTCATGAAAAAATGTCATTTACTTCATTGGTGATTGTCTCACATTGAGTTTCAAATTTGTTGTCCTTTTCTCGCTTGAACTGTATGCATGTGCAGTTTTGAACTATTTAATACTTACATATATGAGCTATGTCTTCAAAAGTATAAACAAATATATTTATGAGTACCTGTTAACACAATATTATTGTAATGTGATATAATCGCTTTAACATAACATTGTATATTCATTTCAATTTAACTTTCAATTTATTGCATGCAATAGAATTTGATTTGATTTTATGCATATTTAATTTGATATTAACACTATTTTTTTTTATATTAACACATTGACATTAACATATCAAATACTACAAAAATTCATGTTATCACAATACTGTGACTGCATATAACTTATTTTGATGATCTGAATTGTTTATTAGCTAGCTTAAGTACAGGAATGAAACTTGTGATAAGTTTCAAGTAATTGGAATTTTTTTATGTCTCTGTCTGTCTTATCCATAATAAAATAACAGTAAACAATAACCAGAGAAAGGACTACTTATCGCTCTGATTACCATCTTTGGAGACAAAAATGATGGACTGTAGAATTACAATACTAAAGTCGTACCTACAACAATTAATAGAAAGGCGGCGTAATGGTCAAACTGCATAGTTTGCTCTCTCTAGTCGCTTCTACAGTTTTTTCAATTTTGAGTTACATAATTTTTTTTTATCCTCACATTTAATAAACTATATATATAAAATATTAATGTATTATAGACTGTAGTATTATTATATTAGTTATTATAATTATGGCGGAATAACGCGCACTTATGATGTTAATGTAAGTATGTACCTAAATAAATAAACGAGTTATCATGTCATTTTACTGCATACTGGATGAATAGGATTGGATGGATTATATGAATTAATCACATTAATTTACGATAATCTGTCTCATATATTCGAGATACAAATATTTAATTAATTAACCCGTTAAGTGCTATATAAGGGTATATAAGATTCGCACGATTTTAGTGCCTTGTGTACACTATGTGTACATAAGATTTCGAGTGCTCTATCTGTTACTGTATGAAACCGATAATTTATTTTCTTTTAATTGGACTGTTTTGCTCTATAGTTAGATTATAAAGTTTTTAACCAATACACTTAAACCTTTTACAGAGTAGGTGTTTATTTATTTAAAAAAATACTTTTTGTCGTTATGTCGCCTGATATAGAGCTCATTGTGGTATAATTTTATGCAAAAATTATGTTTTGTTTCTTTGCTTCTTTGTCAAGTAAATGTTATATCGCATTCACCCTCCACGATTGCATTCACCCTCCACGATTTTCTGACGTAAGTCATCTTTTATAATTCATGTAACTCATTCATTTATGTAATCACTGTAAATTAAAAATTATATAAATCAAACTGATCTCCCTAATTTTCCTATACTGACCTACAATGTTAAATACCTTATCACTACAGTTATTATTTTTAACATCTTATATGCACCTTGATTCTTAATTTCGACGAAACAGAAGGCATAAGTTTTTGTTTGTTGTTTGTTAAAATAGTATAATGTCAATAGCAAATTGTCTGTATATGTGCACAAATACACTTTCGTATCTTATTTATTATGATTTCATATGTAGATATCAGTAATGTTTTATAAAATGTGTGTATGTTTTATCACACACATATATTTCACGTGTCGCGCACCAAAGCTGTCTGTATAACTTGTCTTGACGTTGTAATTTGACGGCGTCTAGATGCTCTAGCTAAACTTTTAATTCATTTTTTTTTTCATTCGTTCATTAATCGTTAGACATTTATTGTAATATATAAAAGTTAAATTTTCAATTTGGTTATATAACTTTCAGGGATCAAGATTGAAACAAAAGTAATTTTATTTACAACATAAAAAATATTTCAATACCTTTAATTTAAAAATATCGGCAGAAGTATATCAAAATACCATTTTTGAGAAGATAGTTAACCCCCTTAAGATGTTCCATAATCAGAAGTTCTCTCAGCAAGAATGGCCCTAGGTCATAAAACTCGAAGCACCCAAGCTATTGTAGGTTGAAGCGAACGTCGGATTTTATAGAACTCAAAACTGGCTGTTATCTAATTCCGCCCTTAATCTGCTATATGCACTTAAGCTGATTTATTTTCAATTTTAGGGAAAATGTCTTGCTCTAAACGCCGTGATACTTTGGAGTCTCTAAAGCAGTCCATGACGGACATGAATTATTTCATATATTGTTATTTATAACTATTGATAACTTACGTTTAAGTTTAAAGGATCGAATTGTGGCAAATGAAAATCACTTCGATTAAGCTACATATATTTTAATGTTTGATATTAATGTATTAACTAAACACACTTTAATAAATGTGATATGCAATTGAATAAAAAAATTCGTCATCTATTTCGACGCGGTCTGTATTATCTTATTTACAGCTATCGGAAAGCAACAACTAGCGTGTCATTGCGTGAATGTACTTGTAATCAAGCCCATGATCTAATCGGCGCTGATTTATTTATTAATATATATTATCTATAATTTAAGTAAGTTGATTTGGCAATTACATCGTCATGTAACGATAATGGTGATTTACATGATTTGATACAATTTTGCAGGCATTTGATCAATTTCAAACAGATAATGATATGCGCATGTGTTATGATACTTAGTTGTTTACGAATACTTACTTTTTTTCCCCTGGCGAAAATGCCTTAAATTGCATACCCCGGCTGTGGCGAGTCGGCGGTTATGTGGGGTATATACTTGTTGACCATCTGTTTATAAATTTTTTTGACTTTCGACATTGAAGCTCTTGCTCACCTTTGGATTTTGTGATTAATCACTTGAACTGTCAAACACAAAGGATACATTTTAAGATAGCTATAATATCATACGCAATATTTTCTATTAATATCTAGAATGTTAGAAAATGTTGAATATCGTACATTTTGTTAAATCGAGCGTGCCTTTCACCTCTGTCTATGCATTCCAAATTTCATTACTATAAAAAAACTAGCCTTGTTCTCAGACTGGACTTAAATCCGAGAATCACAAGAACATTTTGCTGTGGATCGAAATGTGAATCTCAATCGTTCCACTTAAAATATATAAAAATATATAAAAATGGGTTTTAGTTTCAGTCACGTATTCAGACACTGAAGACTTATCAATTATGCAATTCGTATACTGCGTCGTTCAAATCTGAGGCACGCCAGACAAACAAGGCACAGTGGAAACGCATAATCTCACGTGGATTTTCAGCCTATTAAAGTGTTCAACACAAACTCTTACAAGCAAGGTTAAAGCATAAAAAGATCATTTTAAATCCAAACTATTACAAGATTAGATAGTGTCAGTTCATATACATGTTCGTTACTGCCATAATTCGAGTAGTCTCTATGCACAATGAACGGAACCTATTTTGTTGACATTACAACAATTAAGTCCATACATTGTTATTATTTAAGTAGATCGGTATTGACGTTTTAGTAGCCTTTTTTCGTAAGAATATTTTCCATATATACACATACATATAAGTCGCTATTTTTGTTTTGGTGTAACGCAGTAATTCATAACGTAATAATCACGTCATCCCCCTATGTGTTAACTAGGAAAACTGATTTAGTCCACAAATGTATCAATGTATACATTACATATAAATTAACTTTATTAACATTAAAAAATTGTATAAATAATATTGAATAAATTACAATCGCCTAAATCTCTTAGAAATTACTAAATGAGCTAATATTAAAAATAAACGAACGAATTCTATAAACGTGATGATTAGTACTGTTTTGCATGCACAAGTTTTTAGGTTCTATTTTACTTAAAGCGGTTCTTAAGTCATGTTCCATATTGTGATGATCAATTGACTGCTAGTTTTCTGCCCGCCGTTATTTTCACAAGAAATAAAGTTCCATTATGTAAAAAATATATTTCTTACCCCGAGAATCAAACTATTCCCATACCAAATTATATCACAATGAATTCAGATATTTATTTGGATGTCCCACGTAAGTGATATGACGTGGTAAAAATAATCCTGTATGCCTTCCTTAGTCTCAAATTGACATTGCCATTTTGACATTAAAATGTGACTGACAGAGTTACTTTTACCTGTATTATACTAGTCGGGATTAGTAGGAATTATCATATTGTGAATCCATACTGAGAAATACCAGGTCCGCCCTCGGCAGGCCTAGCTTAGGAATTATAGATGTAACTTTTTTTGGTAAGTTTTCCCTTTTTTAGGGTAAAGCAAAGAGTACTAAGCCCATGCAGCCATCGTCTTCTCTGTGATATATTACTGATGTATACTTCTTAATGCTTTTTGCTCAAATATTATAACTTGATCTCTTCTCTTGATCTGTCTTCTTATTGCGTTGTTCATTAAATTGCTCAATATCAAACTCATTTGTTCAAATGTCACTAACGGTAGAAATTATAAAATTATAAATTGGTCTAAAGCAGTCTGTTTTTCTCAATAAAATTTGAATGGAGCGCGGGATTGCATCATAATTTTTATAAACTATATACTAACAATGTGTCTATAAATATTATACTTTGAATATTAAAATGTGGGCAATCAAAAAATAAGTGGTGTAGTGTTTGCTTATGTTTATCGTTACAGTAATTGCAAACTGGAGAAAAAACTATGTTAATTTTATTTAGATGAGAGTTAAAATGACAGTGACCAAATCTATTATAGATGTAACGCTCAAGCAGAAAATCCGTTTATGAATGTTTTGAGTTGGTTGCGCAGACGCCCCAGCAGCAGTAGACGCGAAGCTCCAGTCCGCGGCCGCGGCCGCGCTCGCCGCCGCCGCCGTCAAGGCGAAACACCTCGCTGCCGTGGAGGAGCGCAAGATCAAGTCGCTGGTCGCTCTACTCGTCGAGACGCAGATGAAGAAGCTGGAAATAAAACTGAAGCACTTCGAGGAGCTAGAGGTGACCATGGAGAGGGAGAGAGAAGGTATGGCACAGGCTTGCACACGTAATACACATACATTCACACACGCAGGTGCATACGAACATACAAAATTATATAGCTGGTCGCTGGCTCGTTTAGAAGCCTCGTTTTGAATCTCAATTTCCTCGGTATACCGAGGAAATGAAGATTACAAGCTACCACGGAGAGAGGCACAGACTGGTATACACAAAAAATAAAGTTGCTGGTTACGCCAGTCCCGCGACGCAGATGAAAAAGCTGGAGATTATGCTTAGACAGTTTGATAAGGAAGGTAAGGCATAGATAGGTAGGACTCACTTAAGCAAAATCAAATTGATGGTCGAAGTACTCCTCCTGACGCAGATAAAAAAGCTGGAGATTCAGCTGAGACACTGAGAGCTGGGAACTATTAAGGAGATAAACAAATATAGGGAAGACATAGCATAGGCTAAGACGCACATACACACAAGATCATGTCTGGTCCTGATGAAGATGGAGATTAAGTTACGCTCATTATAGGAGTAAGTGGCTAATATACGAGTATACGGCTAACATTCTAGCGCATACACATTTGCTGCCGTGTACGTACATATTGCACGAATGTACTTATTCATACAGACTTGGCCATGAAAAAGAAAACTACGTTTTTATTTTTTAACTAGCTTTCTGCCCGCGGCTTCACCCGCGTGGATTTCGGATTGGGTCTATAGAGGGTTAAGGGTCATAGCTTTGCCCACGGCTACATATGCGTGGAAGTCGGTTTATGCCGCGAAAGTTTTATCGCGCTTCCCGTGGGACTATCCATTTTTCCGAGATCTTAAATACCGCAACACCTTGCTCAAGAATCACTCTATTTATGAAAACCGCATGAAAATCTGCCCAGTAGTTTTTGAGCGAAGCCTTTATTTCGCATACCGTGGGATCTGTCGATTTTTCCGGAATAAAAGCCTATTATTTAATCCGGACTTTTATCTTTACGTCTGCAAAATTTTAAAGCAATCGGTTCAGTAGTTACGGCGTGAAAGCGGAATAAACAAACAAACTCACTTTCCGATTTATAATATTAGTAAGGATAGTTGGATTATGACTATAAATTTAACCACGAACTAATTTGTCAGGATTGGAATACCAGCGGCAGCAGCTGATCCAGGAGCGGCAGCAGTTCCACCTGGAGCAGCTGAAGGCAGCAGAGTTCCGAGCACGGCATCAGGCCCACCAAAGGTATATTGTAATCAAGTATAATACGTAAATATAAGTAAGTGTTAACACATGCTGAAGATATGGGATCTTGTCACGCCCAAGTCGATTACTTTCTTGTCTCAATCAGACATTGATTACAAAGTTGTCAATAGATTGTGCACCAAGTTTTATACCCTGTCTATTACTACTGAAAGATGCAATAAAATCGCACTCAAGTCAGATAATAGGGTAGATGACTACGCAAAATAGGCGCTTAGACGTCGAGTTGCGAAAACCAGCCCGTTTGACCTAGGGTAGACGACTACAACTGATTATGGCCGTTTTTATACTACGAGTATAATTATGATTTCAGCAATTTATATCTCACGAAAGTATGCCAATATAGAAATTTCAGTTTAATTATTAATTTATATTGTTTTTAGATTTCTAAAAAATCAGCAATTGTTATTTACGTAATTCTAATGAAACGAACACATTTCTAGCATTCTCACATTAAATGTAACATTTTTTTTATATAGAAAGTATACCTATAAACGTATAAATAACAAAGTTATTTTAAAATTTGTTTATACGCTCATACAAATTTGACGAGTTTACTGAGTTATGAAGTAACGATTGCAGTGTTTTTAGTATGGAGCGTTTTTGAGCGACGCGCGACAGCGCCGCAAATATGTCGATGTATCTTCAAAAGTAATAGGTGCAGGTGTACTGTTCGGAGTACGGTTCTACAATATTACTCACTTAAAAGAGTACTCTTATTATATATAGAATTTAAAAAATGTTCGTCTACCCAATTATAGTATATAAACGGTCATAATCAGTTGTAGTCGTCTACCCTATTGTTTTGGGTGATTGCTGTTTTGTTTTTTCCATAATTGTTCGTAACTATCTAGTTGGTGTTGCTAATAAGTGAAATCAACGAACCAGGTTGCAAGCGGAGAGCGGCGGGCCGGCGGGCGCGGGCGCGGGAGCGGGAGCGGGCGCGGGAGCGGGCGCGGGCGGCGCGGGCCCGCTGGCCGCGGCGGCCGACCAGCCCGCGCCCGAAGCGCCGCCGCAGCCCCAGCACCACGCGTAGTCGCCCGACTCATTCCAACCTCATCTTTAAGTCGCACACTTAACGAGCATTCTTGTATGCACTATGCAATGCCTATTTATTGACCGGGTTTTGCTAAGGAATCAACGTCGAACCGGCCCTTAGCGCCGTTCTGTTTTTACGAATCAATGGCTATACAGAACAGTTCAAGAGCTTGGTTTAATTTGGTACCGTGACATCAATATAGCTGATTAGAAATTTGTTTTCCTATAAGGTTCGTAAACGCAACTTGACAGCCTTGCAGACTTAAAAAGCGATCGTGGTATGACAATATATAGGATATCACAGACCACAGGGATCCTTCCTGAACGATTGCGATTGACCAATGGGAACGCGTTTCAGATGATACGGAAAGACTGCTATTTATGAGTATACACAGACGAATCGTACGTGGAAAATAAAGTGATAAGTATACATTTGGAAGGATAGAGGAATAAACAGAGGCTTAAGAATAATACGACAGTAGGTAACGTGGATGACAAGGTATAGAAAATATGAGTAAAGAGAATGACATACTGCTCCAGGTCCATATAAATTGGGAATCGATGGGATAAATGGTTGTTAGATGATGTGTGATATTCTCGAGTTCTGATTGGTTAAACACAACGGTTCGGTTGAGTTGCGGCTGCAATTTATTAGCAGAATTAGCCTACTACCAGTCATAAGTTCAAAACCTTTAATTATCTACTATGAGCTTAAGGTTCTGTTTTTTTCGACACAAACGTATATTGAATTTCACGGTAATAGCCAAATTAGCTTTGAGTTTACATTAGCTGTCCATGCCATCTTAGAAATGCGCAAACAATCAGGTTTTTTGCGTATATCGAAGATCACGCATATCGTTTTAAGTAACGACAAAAAGTAACAGGATTCATTTCAAAAGAAACCTAAACTATATTTTAATAGGCGTAATTATTGTCGATAAATATTTTTATATAGTTTTCGAATCTCACCACGCGACAGATTGTTAATGTCACTCTTGGATTTGTGAATGAGTGGAGCCACTAGCACCGGCACCATGGCACACTTAGGCATATTGCAATACGTAGTTTAGATCGACTTGGTTCTGACCCCGATTCTATAAAATCTCCAGTTCCCCGTACATACTATTTCTATTTAGATTAAATTAGTATCTCAAAAACAATTTATAATTTCAAAAAAAAGTTTTAAAAGTTTAGTAAAAAAAGAGTTTATTTTGAATATAAAAGTCGAAGCCATTTTTGTACTAAAACGAGTATCAAGGTTGTGGCCAAATAAATAGTGCATTAGTAACTGCTTTCTAGTTTGAAACAATATTGAAATGAGTTGATTTCTGTACGTCCAATTACATCCTTAAATTGGAATGAATTTTCATTTTACTGTATCTGTTGGTACTGTAACAGAATCGGGTTCATTACTAAAAAGTATGCTTAAACTAAGACTTAAGGATTAGTTTCGAATGCCAACCGTAATGAAGTAAAATGTATAGATGCATCATAGGTGATCCACGGTAGTGTCTGAGGTTGCAGCTTATAACTGTAAATTATTTGATTTGTTAACTAAAATCAATAATTATAATGTAATGTGTGTCGTGTTGACTTAAATGTGTAAAAAGTTGCCTGGAATGAATCGATAAATGTAATCTAGAATACTAGACAAATAGATAAGTTTAAGTATATATTAGTAATCTGCAGTCTATTGTCATAAATGAATCTAACAAGTATAATTAAATAAGAAATTTAATTTTACGGACAATTCATATCTGTTATATAAAATAGTTATTTATTAAATACAATTTTTGATGGCATTGTCAATGAGATATTTGCCAATCAGTGTATGAAGTCTTCGATAAAATTAATGTAAATAAGATTATTTTATGTGTTTTTGTTATTGAAATGATTATATCAAGAAGCACAGTGTATTTCTTGTATATGATATAGAATGAGACTTCCGCTATCTTTATAAAGAAATCTAATTATTACAAATGTATTTGTGATTAAATTATAATGAATATTACACTCATGCTGCATTCTGTATTCAGATCAAGACTCAACTACAGTTAACATAGTATTGTTTAAATCTGTGTTCTCCTCGAAGATGTATATCCGATGGATTTATACCTTATCACTATTTTTATTATATAGTATTGAAAGTATAATATTTATTGATTTGAAATATTTGATCCCACTATTTATAAACTAGTTGTATAATTTTCGAGGAGAGGTCACTTTATACGAACTTACAGTGATGAGTAGTTTCAGTCTGTACTTATTGTAAAAGGACCAAAACATTACAGACATTTCTTGAGTTGCACAATATTTAGAATAGAAAATAACTTAATGTTTACAAATTTTGTGTTTGGCCATTTTATTTATTTTCTAATACTTAAAAGAAAAACTCGGGTAGAAACCAAATTTGTCAGATCTGTTATAGGTTTGTTTGCATTTTGTATGTTTGGATTACGCCCTTCCCAGCCCATTTATATAGACATTTAAAGTAAGTTATTTGTATGTGATTAGTATTAATTATTCTTAAGATATTCAACACCCATGTCAAGACATAACGATCAGTTATGATATAAAGTATTTGATTATAATATTTGTAGTTTAATTTTTTGTCGGATGAATATTGTGAGTCGATATTAATAAAACACTATAAAGTATGGATGGATTGTGTGATGATGGATATGCATGCGAAGAATCTCCGCATGACAATTAATAGGAGAATAACGGAAGAGGAAGACTGGTTGTGCCAATCGCATTTAAGGGTGCAAACGGCAGAGTGATGATGAGAGGTGTTCCATTTTTGTATGGAAGCTGGGTCCCTCTCAGCCTACAGTAATAAAATAATATTTTATGGAAAGAACAAAATATAAGGAACCTTTACCCTTTGAAGATATTAAAATCTGCAAAACATTGTAAAAAAAAGAAATGGTTTTGAAGTTAAGATCAATAAAACAGCAACCCAAAGCTTTTTTTATATTGGCAACTTTGATTGTGATTGTCACAATGAGTGACATGACTGATGTCAAAAGCTTCACCGCCACTACCAAAATAGAAGGATGTCACTATAACACTGACAATGACATTACGATGATAGGAGGTAACTCTCATTATTTAATAAAAATGCAAAGGAACTACCCAATACAGTCAGCATCTACAGTTTCATTTTCAACAATGAATCTGCAGTGAGAGCATTTATTTACTATCAGAGTTTATTAATAGTTTCGGAATAATAATATAAATAGCTAGACGCCTTCATTAAAACCTATAAATATAAAAAAGCTTTATGAAAGAAACCAATATTCGAGACTTTATTATTTTTTAAAAGTTCGCAGGTTTTTATATTTTTTTTCTTTTTGGAGACTTTGTTTTAGAGGGGAGATCTATCAGAAAAACATCAAATGTAGAAAAATAATAAAAAATGGGGCCCAAAAAAAAAAGTCTCCTTTAAGAAGAAATCTAAATAGTACAATATATTACTATAATCTATTAAGATTAAACATTAGAATACGTGTAATACGTACGTAGTAACTACGTATCATGTTGCTGATAGCAACTTGATATCTAGTTACTATTGTAGATAGTAATCAAGCGCTTGCGTGATAGGTACACTTATCATGCATCTGTCGGCATCTGCCGAATCACGAATCTATCCAATCCGGAATCTGTCGTTCACTTCCACTTTGTTTAATATCCATACCTATGTATGATTTTAAAATATAACATAAAAAATATTTGTTTTACTTAAAGTATTAAGATACAGCCTTAACTGATTTTAATCGTTATATACTCCATAATAAATTTAAAGTTAATTGTTTTTTGTTTAAATCTGTAAAAGAACTTTAGGAAATTTTATGGTTTGAATATCTTCTGCCTTAAGCCACATAAAATGTTAATCTTCTCTTGAAATGCTAGCAGTGCAGGAACAATCTATGTGGAGATCTTTAAGGAGGTCTATCTCCACAGGGCATCTCGCATGACGATTGTTATTTTTATAGGTTAGGGCAGCAAACGAGCAAACGGATTACCTGATGGTAAGCGATAATTATTGCCCATAGACACCCGCAACACCAGAGGAATCACAGATGCGGGAATAAGGGGGGAAGGAGGGGTTGGCCCTCCGGTACTCTCACTCTACGAAACACAGCGCAAGCGCTATTTTACGCCGGTTTTCTGTGAGGCCGTGGAATCACTCCGGTCGAGCCGGCCCAATTCGTGCCGAAGCATGGCTCTCCCACGGTAAAACTGTTCTAAGTTATTTAACTTAGTACAGTTTTATTCCGTATTCCTTAATGTTCGTTAATATTCAAATTAAATATTATTCATGTCTGAATATAGATTAAGTATATGAAAGTTAGCAGTAGACGTGCATTAATACAATTGACATTGTAGCCTACAATACTGCGAATGACACGATCGTTCACGTGCGATAAATACTTATACGCCTATAGTCAGTTAATCTATCTTTGTTCACATGCCTGCAAGGCCAGCTTTAGGAATTAAAGGCGTAATGTAGCCTGTTGATTAAGTTCTCTTTACTCCAATCACTGTTTTGTGTAATGGATAAGCGCAACATACGTCTAACCGTCTTCCTGCGGTATAACGACACGATATGAAAAATTATTCTAACTATAAAACAAATTACATGTCATGGTGACATTAGATTGTATTAACGTTCTATTCTTCTAATGCTTATCTGGAAATAGAAATTGTCTATTTAACGTTCAGTAGTTTTTTCCATTCACAGATACAATACATATCTACAGCTACATAATACACGAATTACGACGTACATGATTTTTATGGTATGTCGAGAGTTTAATAAACGCAAGCATTCACTCTTGTAACGCAAACTTAATTACAAGAACTGCTGCAATGAGCTAATTATTAACTGCATCCAATTTCCAGATAAGAGTGGTTATACCGAAGAACTGAAATGTACTATTACTAACCAGTGAAGAAAGTATTTTTCCAGCTGTAGTAGTGTCCAAAATACCATATAATTAAAATAGAAGTTATTATGATGAAAATAATCAATAAGTTTTTGAAATACGGTGGACATCATAATAAAATTTTATATATCAAATGTTAATGAAATTTGTTATTTATTTAAAATTAAAAGTAGTTAATCGGGAGTATACGTGTCAACAATAGTGTAGTTAAGAAATCCTAAAAAAAGAATTATTATTTTTTACCTACGCTCTGATGATCAGTTAATTGTTATCGAACAAAAATGTTACTGCAGGTGTTCTGCGAACACGATTATTCCAACTGTCGTGCTTTTGTTGGCTTAACATTTTGACTTAGGCGCCACAGGCAGCCGACAACTAGTTAAAGCCTATGTATACTAGTTAAATCTGTTTCTGTAAGCAGTCCTAAAAGTATTGAAAATGGATATCTTTATATTAAATTTATTTTTTATGGTATTTTCCGCGATAGTATGTCTGGCGAAGAGCAAACCTACTGATTATTTTCATATATCCATGGTAAGTAATTTGGATTTTATTTGTAGAAACAAGTAATATTTAGCGCGTTGTAGATAAGTTCGCTATTTTATATTGTTATATAATGTTTAGCTCTCACAATATTTGTATAGAAGACAACCAAAAATAAATATTACATTTAAATTATTAAAAATAATAATTCCACGTACTACGTTCGGTTCGGTTGGTTATCCTTGACTGCTAGTCGAGGAACAGAAATTCCATTGCAACCTTGTGTCGGCAGCGGCGCTGCCGACAAAAACATTTCCACGATCTGCTGTGTAAGTTGGCCACACCAAATTAGGGACAAAGTGGACATAGAGGTCGCCTCGCAGCCGACACGAATAGCGGTCGTACGATTCATGCTGTGATAATTTATACTAGATTGTAGGGCAGAAATCCGTATCGACGATTTGCCCGTGTGGTAAGGATAAGCCTTATGGCTTTTATGGTCCATAACACAACGGGTTCTGCAGACCAACCCACGCAACCAAGATTCACATGTCAATTGCAGAACATATATCTACAAACAAGGCGACTCTATTCGGCAGTAATGCATCGAACACTGCTGGTCTGGAGTCACCACAAACTTGATAGGTTACATACTTGTATCGAATTCAGAATTGTTGCCATGAAAGAGCTGCAACGACCATATGGAATATTAGAGAAGTGAGAACACTGTCATCGTACCGATCGAAAGACGACATGGAATTTAAAAAACTATATTCGTGATATGTTCCACAAAATAAAATTATGCAATTCCATAATTATAATATAAAAATTTGGGATATGAATTTCGGAACTCCAAAATATTCTCGCAAAAGGCTCGAACTATGGCTTTTCTGGATGATAGAGTAACTTTTCATAACTATGTTCTTGACACAATAACAAGATTTTTTTACAGGCTAAAAGTACTGGCTTATTTGATACAGGTCAAATAAGCCAGTATCTGTGTGGAAATCTGTGTGTATGTGTTTGTATGTTTCATGTTTATGGAAAATCATAGATTACATTTAAATATATTTTTTATATATATAAAGTCTGTCTATCACTGTCAGATGTGATATGAAAGAAATATTTTATTTATTGACCTTCAAAATTGCAATGCGCGCTGCATTCATTTTCTTTTCAAATAACACTATTCTATCAAACGTCAAATATGTACATATCCAACATTGAAAATTTGTATAAATTTGAATAAATGAAAAAAAAATATTGTTGAAAAGATCTATTCTAAGCGAAAGCGACTTAGTTTTGTACTACGTAAAGACTGGTCATTTCAAAAAATATTTTCTTATTAAAAGTTTTTGGTACAACATTTATGAATCCTTTAGATTGTGATCGTAAAGAGGATCAAGATTTATATCTATTTCCTGAATGTGGTAAGAACGAATCCTTGAGAAGAGAACTACTGAGTGATACGGGCAATTCAAGGGAGAATCTTTTTGGGATTATTAAGTTTTGTTTTCCAATCACTCAGATTGAGGCCAGGTCGTACCGACTCTTAACCGCATTTTTCTTTGTATTTGTTCCTTTAGAATTTTAATTATGATATAAGTTTATGTATTTCATTTATTTAAACAGTAAAGCAGTACATAAGAACACAACTAAAATGTTATTTATAAGTAGATAAGGTAAATTTATATTTGATATATCTTTAATGAACTTTTTATTATATTTGATATATTTATTATCAGCCAATGTTTTACCGACTTAACCATGATGTGTATAGCCATAAAATAAAGAATAAAAAAAAACATATATATAGGTTACAGGAACCTGCTCCGAAGCCCAGCAGCCTGCGGTGTTCACCCATGCGGAGAGTCCCGTGTGGGACATGGCCACGCACAGCCTATATTTCGTGGACGTGCATCAGCAGAATGTGCACCGCTTCTCTTACGCCACTGGGAAGCTGTACACCAAACATATCGGTTGGTTCACTCTCGTGTATGACAATAATGCCAATAAAATTGATATGCCGTTTTTGTATTATTCATTGTATTAAATCCCGTTATATATTTATATATCGGTTGGTATTTTTATATTGCTACTTTCTCCCCCCACCCTATATGACATCGCATCTTTTACAATTTTACATAATATAGAAACTCTAATAAAATATTCGACTCGGGCGTGACGTAGATATCATCTCCATAGACATATTCGCACTTCCTACCTCATTTAAAATACTTCGTTAACCCCCTCTGTCCCATAACTTGTCACTTGAATTTGTGGTGGAAAAGTTGGAAATCAAATTATAACTAACATAGGATGTTAGTATTACGTAACAATATATGTTCTATTGGAGTATTCGCAATCTCACTGCTAAGATCAGGGGTCGCTGGCGGGCGCGACGCAGTAGAAGAGCCGGCAAGATCACTCGTCCCCGAGAAGGCTTCCCCTAGTGCACCCAGGGGAGCAAAGGCCGGGGATCCTCAGATGCGACACTCGATCCTGAGGACCACCTACAACGCCTGAAGATGGCCATCGCTGAGGTTTTTAGTGGGTAGTCCTCCCCCTTCTGGGGAGGAGAGCCCCACATAACCGCCGGCTCTCCGCAGCTGGGGTATGCAATTCAATGCATTTTTCTCAGCGGAACCAAAAAAAAAGGTCACATTTGAAAGCATTCTATAGGATAAATATATGGAGGGAGGAAAATGTATCAGCAAAACGGTAATTAAAGCATATACCGATATTTGAACTTATTTGTCCTGCTTTCGAGAAAATCTCAACTTTTCATACAAATAACTATACGACCTTAAACCTGTAGTGGTGCGTATGGGTGGAGTCGATCCCAGCTTCCTCAAACGGCCTGATCCTCAGTCATGGGGATATCGTTGTGGTGATGAACGATAGGAATCTATCAAGTTTGTTCGCTAGCAAGGCTGAGGATATTTGTGTGTCAGAAATGTATATTAAGTAATTGGATTTTCTAGGCCACGGACAGGTCAATGTAGTTGCGTTGGTGGCGGGCTCGCAGCGGCTGCTGGTGGCGGTGCGGGCTTCGCTTTACTTACTAGACTGGGAGGTAGAGGGTGACGCCGCGCTGCGCCTGCTCACTGCTGTGGATCTGGGGCTGCCTAGCAATGTCATCAACGACGGAAAGCCCGACAGCCGGGGACGCTTTTGGGCAGGTGACTGTTGAACATTGAGCTTTTAGGTATTGTTGTCATTTTATCTATTCGTACCATTGATTGATTCACATATATAAATGCCAACAAAGCGAATATTGAAACAGGATTGTGATCAGCTTTTTAATTTAGAACAAATTGGTTCCTTTTTTTTATGCACATGTTCAGGGTGGATTCATTAGCTGTACTAGGCAAAAAATCGTTGTTTATTGTGCGAATTTATTGCGTAGTGACGTGAAAATAAAAGTATACTCCTCGGCGATAGACGTATTGGGCAAAATTTAATTCCTTACTACATTAGATTTCTTAATATCCTCGCTCTACTCTAAGGATGCTCGGGAGTTAAAGACACGGGGGCATTAGATTCCTAAACGGACTATTTTAAGATTTCAAATGCTATAAAAAGATATATAAGAAGTAAAATCTATTCGTTAAAAGGGTTTGACAAATAGATTTTACTTCTTTTCTTCATACTACTCAATCTTTCGCTTTCTGTTATCACAACGTATTATGACAATTACGACTTATGAATGTGACATTTTATATCAAAAGTAAGGGAAAGGCTGAAGACTGATTATATGCTTAAAAACTCGATGAAATAAAATGTTTTAATTCACACTGTTCACAGTAACTCGCGTAATAGTTTTGGATTATTGCGTTGAATCTGTATTGTCACCATTTAAAAAAAAAAACTATACTATTGTTATACTGTATACCAGGGGTGGCCAACCGGTCGATCGCGATCGACCGGTCGATCGCGACCATTAGTCCAGTCGATCTTGACTAGGCAAAAAATATTAATACGTAGAACAGACTGCACAATATAATCACAATCACTAACTGCTGCATGCATCATCTTGTATTGTGTCATTGTATTGTCAATCGCCGTTCCCTCAAGTAAATTATATCCTCTATTCCACGCAGCGTAGCTAGCTCTTTTGTTTTCGGCAATAAGCGGGACGGGAAGCGTGTGGGACGCGGGTGCGCATGGTAGTATCAACGAAATGACTCTAAAATTTGCAGATACATTTCAAATGGACCACATTATACAATACTTCAACACGAAATTATTACTCTGCGCTGCGACATATTTCTAAAAGCAAGGTCATCCTCAGGTCTTGGTTAATTTCTGGGCATTGGTTTCTTATGAGAAATACCCAAATTTGAAGAAATGTGTTGAACAACTGCATTTTAAGTAGGAAACACTACATACCTGATTTTGCTAATCTAGCGGAAGATACTCAAGCGCAATACTCACACTAATAATATATAAATAATTAAAAATAATTATTTTTTATTTTAACAAAATATAAACTAGGTACTACATTATTTCTGTAATAAACTATGCAGTTCCATTTAAGTTTTCAATTATGTAATTGATAGATCGCACAGGGTTTCGCCAGATTACCGTAGATCTCGGGTCTGATCAAGTCGGCCACCCCTGCTGTATACAGTGTACAGCCTTGGTCACCAGGGACATTTCTATAGTAAATCTCAACTGAACGGTCGCTAAGTATTATAAGTAGATTTTACTTCTTAAAGGGTCGTTAAAGAACTACTCGATTAACCACGAAATACGAACTCATTGTATTATGAACGTAACATGTGAAATTATTAAACGTTAGAAATGGGTTTTCTAATTATTTAAAAACAGAACATGATCTCATTACTAATCATTGTGACAATAGCGTAATTATCATAAGTGATAAAGAGCGCTTTTGCTTTTTTTAAATTACCATACGTGAATTAATACATACCTAAAAATCTGGCGTATTTATTTATTTATTATAATATAGATGATTTTTTGATTTCATGACAGGTACATACCTACATCGCTTTATACTGTGGCATAGTCTTTCAGTAGGGTGCAGGACACACTGTCGAT